>VZZY01020659.1:10234-119517 GCA_013400335.1 Eurystomus gularis
TTTTCCTTTTTTTTCTTTTTTTTTCAGCCCCTGAAGACTCCAAGAAATATGTGCATTTGGATCATTGACCTTGGTATGACATGGAAATTTCATTGGGACTATGGAACGATGAGGCTTTTCCAACCTACCTCTATTTCTCACCTCTGGAAGATGGATGGAATGCAATTGCATTGGTCCTTCATCATAGAATCGTAGAATCAGAGAATGGTTTGTGTTGGAAGACGCCTTTAAAGATCATCTAGACCAATCCTCCTGTAATGGGCAGAGACATCTTTTACTATCCTTCTGAAGTTTGCACCCTCCCTTTCGAGAACACAGTGGAGGCATGCTTTAGAATAAAAGATAAGCATTCATTCTGAGGTAGTTCATGTATCTTTCCAATTATTCTTTACATTTGATACTTGAGCACCCTCAGCAGATACACATTTAGTGCTGTAAACCCAAGCTTTACCTGTTACTATTTTGTCTCTGTTTTGGGGGGGGGATTTTTTGGTAGTGGATTGGGGGGATGGGGGGGGGTTGTTTTTTTTTTTTCCTTTGGTTTTGTTTTTGGTTGGTTTGGTTTTTTTTTCCCCAGAGCTAATATCACTGTTCTGGGTACCACCTTGGCTTGAGCACCCGTGTCCAAGTTAAAATTAAAAAGTGTTCCATTTGTTTTCAGGCTGACAGTTCATTCATCTTCTGCTGCTACCCTGGCCATTACTGCAATGAGGAACAGCTCTGAGTTAATGGCTCTGTAGTCATCCTCTTTGTCCTTGCTATCTATTCATATTCTGCTGGTACTTGCAACCTCTGGCAACATGATAAAATCCACTGCACTTCTTATATCTTCTTCCAAGAACTGTCAATTACAGCAGTGAGTGTTGTTTGCTACAGGATGTACATGTTCATGTTCTGCTTTTTGAGGCTGCCAGCTTCCTGTTACAGACCTTTCGCTTGAAATATTTTAAATTCTATGCAATCTCCTTATTTTCAAGAGCATCATCTGCACTCCATAAACATCACTTTGGATCGTGATTTGCCTTTTCTTCAGTATCTCTTGGTTGCTTTATAAGAGATTAACAATTCTTAATTTCCAGAAATGCTTCTTGTGGTTTGACCAAGGTCATAGCCATGGTCTGACCTTTTTTGCAGGGACTCAACCTCTAGTAACATAAGAAAGACTAGCTTTCCACCTCAGATCCATCAAAGCCTCTTCAGTTGTTCACTTTTTGTGTGTCTCTCTGTGAAAAAGGGTCACTCTTGTTTCAAGTAGTCATGGAGTATGTTAGCATTCACTATTACAATTGGCTCTTTTACTGCCTTAATGCACTCAAAAGATTGTTGTTATAACTACAGCCACTTCCTAGTTGTTACTTCTTTTTGAGTAATAGACGTTTCTTGCAGATAAGGTGTGATGTAGCTGGTTTTCGCCTCTAGTAGCATTACGAACTACTCCCTTCTCCACATACTTTTTTAGTTTTATTCCCTGTGTCACATAGTGGTCAGCAATCACTCCTAGCCTGTAACTCCAACAAAGACCTGCTCCATTCAGTGTCTTGACATCTGGCAATTTGGTCCTATGAAAAATTTCTAGTTTCAGACACCTATAGAGGGACACTTCTCTGTGTGAGAACATAGTCTTAATCATAGCACTGAACCAGCACAATTATGATCTGTGGTAACCATACAGCAGGCAGTTTCTTAGTACCCTGAATGCAGAATGGTCCTACCTAAACATCCCTGATCTGCATCTTTTAATTCCCTAACTTTAAGCAGAGTGTTGAAAGAGACCACCATATTAATTTTGAAATATGTTTAAATTAAGCCTGAAGTAGGTTAAAATTAAAATTAAACAGTAAAAACATGAAATTAAAAGGAGGAGGTATAAGGAAAATAACATCTGAAATTATTAGGAAAGATGGAAAATAAAACAGAAATCATCAGTATTCCCCTATATAACACTGTCATGTACTCATATCTTGTTTACCGATTGCAGTAGGCAAAACAATAAAGCTAGAATGGTAGATCAAGTGGTTATGAGTGTGATGCTGAGTATGGAGCAGTTTCTCCCACTTGGGAAAGAAATCAGTGACAAACATACTAATAGAACATTATGCATGGTAGAAGAACAGGAAAAGAAACAGGAATAATTTAGAATTTCTCCCAGTACTAAGGTTGCGCAACAAATTTTTTAGACAGCAGATATAAACACAAGAAAAGAAAATGCATTTTCCAAGAAAGACAAAATTTCAAGGCATCACTTCCACTGGATTTGTAAGGGCTGAAAGTGTAAGTGAGCTCACAAGAAGATTTTACATATTCACAGAAGACAGGATGATTAACAGCTGTCTATTAAGGATGCAACCTTTGGTTAGCAGTGCATTTCATCTACAGTTAGGAAGGTGTATCACAGGAACTACCTTTTTACAATTAACTATCTTATTGCAAGAGTATTTTTTTCTAAAGATTAGTGGTTCCCATGATCACAGAGATACTTGGTCTGAAGTTATATCAATGCCAACCAAGGAGCTGAGCACCTTCTCCATCACAAGCTTGCAGACCAGCATTGCAAGAGATGTGGGATGTGGTGTGGGATACCATCACATGTTTTTCAATTACAAGAAAACAGTCCACTCCTTAAAGAAATTACTAGCTGAACCTCTGCAATTGACCATGTATATAGTTTTATTAATATGACTAATGTACAGATACATAGGAAAAATAAAAAACAAAATATATTTTACATGGGAAACCCCTTTGTCAGTTCTCCCATGGATGAATACACATTGTTTAATAAACTTGCAGTGGCAAAGTAGGTGAGTTCTAAATTTAGAAAATTATTTGCAGTGTCTTATAACTGAAGGAAGGATTCTAATGTTATGTTTTGATATAAATACCCTTTCAGTTTCCAAAAGTAATGCATACAGGAAGTAGCACATAATCTATATTTAACTGGGATAAATATATTCAGGATTAATTGTTATGACAATTTTGTTTTAATGCGCACTTATAATAAGTTACAAAGGAAACAATTGTCTAATTTTCACATTATTATTATCTTTTGCTTTTCCCAGTAATAGACTTAATGTAGCATAAACAGACATTTCATTTTTCCAAATTTTGAAATAAAAAGGGGGAGCTTTTTCTTACGTACTCCAGCTATGTACTGCTGCAATGTCAGAGAAGATATGCTGTGTTGAGGAAATGACATAAACTTAGCTTTGTAATTACCTAGTCGATGCCAGTTACTGTTTTTGTTTATTTTGATTAGCATATGGACAACTGACTATCTTCCAAGTAAGCTCCAGTGTGGCTTAGTGCTAAGTCACTGGATAAACATATAAACATAGCATAAGCATACAACACACTTTTGGGCTCCTATACATGTGGGAATAATGTCTCTGTGTAGGCTCCAAACCTTGGCTGACCACATATCTTATTTGCATATACTTTGATCTATACTGTAGTTAATTAAAGTAATTTGGAGCTTCATACATACATAATAAAGGACCTCTTCTGTTTGTTTTGTTTCTTTTTAAGCTACCCTTTGGAGGAAATATGGAACTGATAGTGATTTTTCTCAGTTGTACTGCATCAGGGTAATTGCAGACTAAAGCAGACTCTGTTCTCTAACTTCTTCAGCATTTATGTTAGAGACTACTGCTCTCAACACAACTCTGAGCAAGGGACAGGGACACTAATCGTATTACAAGAGCAATAAGCAACAGATTTTCAACATAATCTGCTAAAAAGGATATATTCCTACTTCAGGCCAATATACAGTTTGCTATGGTTGCTTTGAAAATATTCCAGATAACACTGAGAAGGATTTGTTCAACTTCACCGTGCTGTTAAGCTGAAAATACATCAATAATTTCTATGCATCCTGTTCTTCAAGCAAAATTTCTCATTGAACACTAGGCCTTAAATAATTTTCCATCTTGCTTTAATATTTTTATTACATCAACATCCCTTTTGGAATTGAGTGATACTGAAAATCTGTAGACCTTTAATTTCAAAATAGACTTCACCACAGAAACAGCTGGATTTAGTTTAACACCAGCTCTTAAATGTTTCAATTACACTTACTTCTGAGCTCTGACTCTCAAGCATATGGTGATGTCCAGCAGCACCTTATTTCCAAAGCCTGTAATTCAGCAAACACAGCTCCTATTGGTCTCCTTTTTGTCTTTCCCTTTCTGAAGAGCATTCTCTCCTTGCATTTTCAGGTTCAGACAACTGTCAGAAACAACACCGTATCACGCAGTTCTTTATAAACAGTGACATGGTTGTTGTGACTCATGTGACTTATTTTCTAACATGAGTAGGACATGGGCATAAACTGGCAATAATACAGACTTCCAAAAGTGACTGTTAATAGATATGTGGAAGTTAACAGGTATTCCTTCACAACTACATTATTATTTTTTTGACCAGAAAGTGAACTACTCTGTGCAAAGCAATGGGTGTCATTGTGTACAAATGGTATACTAACCTAAAGTTAGTATACTTCCCTTAAGGATATCAGCAAATGTTGTTTGCTCTTTCAGCATATTGGATTCATTAAAGCTGTGTCTATTTTTAAGCCCTGAAGTATGAAAACATCTACCATTGAGTAGCTTTAATCTGAAGGGTTCTAAAAAGTGGAGAAAGCATTGGACTTGTAGAAAGAATGAAATAAATGCTGGGAGTGGTTAAAAAACATGCTAAAATGTTCCAGTTCCAACCCCCATGGAAAGTGAAGATCTCTCTAACATATTTCTATTTTTTGTTCAGAGGTGGAGGAAAGGAAAATTGGAAAACAGCTGAAAAAAAGACTTCTAAAAGACAAGATACTCCAGACCCTTGAGATAATCAGGAAACACTCCCAGTTATCCTAGGATATTGTCTAACTGAAAAAAGACAGTGGCCTTTTACCATGCTGGGTGGTCAGTTATCTCCCTGTAACTCCTGGTGAATTATACTTACTGTAATCACATTCCTCTTTCTATATTTTTTTTCTTCCAAATTGCTTGGAGAGCAAGCACTCTTCTCTGCATAAACAGGAGTGGTAGAAGCTCGAGCAGAAACCTGGAAAGAAGGAGCAAAGGGGAGGGAATGCTGTCTTTCCTTAATAATTGCTAGCCTGTGCTGCTGCTCTCGGGTATATTGAATATCTCATGGAAAACAGGGTGCAGGAACAAGCTATCACATGGTCAAAGCCAAGACACTGGTGGCTACTATGAAAGAGCCCTGGCATTCTAGAAAATCCCACCCTAGCCTAAGTCACATTCATGCTCTTATATAAGATCTTTGTTTCAAGGATATCGTACCAGGCTGAACACTTGGCAAAATAGAATCTAAACTCTGCATGACGTATTTTTATTTCATTTAAGTAGTTAGGCAACTGCAAAATCACATTAGGTTCTACAGACTCTCTTGCTCCATTTTTGTCATGCTGCTTTTTAATCTACCTACAACTAACCAAAATGTTCTCCTGCATAGTATATCTTTTAAGAAGTGGTGCCCTTATTGATTCACCTATTTTGACTGTCTGAATAAAGAATATTCTCAGAGCACAATAATATGCAGCACAACATGGTACGTAAATCAGCTATTACAGACACTTGCCCTTGACTTAATTAGCAGGCTGGCATAGTTGATTCTCTTCTATTTTTCCAAAGATAAAAAGTCGGTTCATGAAGAGAATGACTTGATATGCCATACGCAAAAGGTCATCCGCAAAATCAGTGCTCAAAAGATGTGGCCCTTGACAATGGTGAAACAGAAGAAAATATTTAACTTCTTCCCCTCCAGAATTAATATAAAAGAGGTAAATAAAACACAGATAAAAGGTAAACCCAGCTCAATGCTCAGTCACCATTCCTGCAGCAGTAAACTAGAGAAACAGCAGGAAGTAATGTGCAGAAAGAACTTAAGAAATACAAAAGGCTTGCCAAAGCATACAGTCAGTGAAAGGACAAAGTCCAGAAAAATACAGATGATCTGAGGAGAATAGAGCTAAGGGTTACTGTAAAATATAGTGGGAGTCAGTGAAACCCAACAGTCCTTTATGATAAAGAGGGCAGCAGTGAGTGTCTGGTTAAGGAAATCAGTGAACAAAAGCACTACAAGTTGTCAGACAAGAATCTGAATTTATAGTATCACAGAGACAAGATACAATTATAGACAGATCATTATATGTAAAGCACACTGTATATCAGAGTATATACTTTTGAGATGAAAGGAATGAATGTGTTTTCAGGTAACAGAAGGATGTGGAAACCATTTTTCTTTCAGTAGGGAAAATCACATAAGCTGTGTAAATGTGAAATGGGCCCTCTAGAAAGTATCTTTGACTGAAATGGCTAAATTGCACAGTATTTCCGTGGCCTGATGTTTGGAAAGGTTCTGAATATCTCTCTAACCCCAAGATATATTTCAGGGTCTGGGTACCTGCTGGGCATGTGTCTCCTGGAGGGGAAGTAGAGGTGGCTGCTGCTGCTGTCCTCATGAAACTTTAAAGCATCAGCATCTTTCAGCACAAAACCAAATGCTCTCATGCAAAGTTAAGATAGAACAAGTCCCAATGCCAAATGGAAAAAAAACATGCTGATGGCAGTTAGGAAGCCAGGCAAGCTGAGATATGATCAGCCCTTGTTGAAAACTTAGTTTGAAAGCCCAAGTGCTTACAGTGTCAAAGAAAAATATTTTCAAACCTAGCTAACATCGCTTCTATCTGGTGATTGCTTCTGACAAATCAAACTGAACAGCAAAAATGTTTACGTGACAGTGTATGCACTCTTTTATGGAAGGAGTAAGGCTCAGTGTGCAGTTCAGAAAAGCAATGGGGTTGTTTTGGTTTAGGAGATCATGAGCAGTAATAGCATCAAGTGCTTGAAGGGCTTTCTAGAACTCAGGTTACTGTACTCATTTGTTTTTAATAAGTATTGCTGTTTGGCCAAGGAACTCAGCCCATTTAATTTTGTAAGGCGCTGCAGAAATGCATGAGGTACAGAAGCATTACAGTCTGATGAACATTTGTGATTATTCTGTCCTTTCTCCTTCATAACATGAAGTACAAAACTTGATGCAGAGATTTCTGCATCAAATCTAAAAACCATGGGAGACTATGCAACATAGCATCTGGATAGCACACATCTTTAGGCAGATCCTAATCTGATGATATCAAGTCATGGAGAACTGCTTTCTCTTGCTTGAATGTAACACAAACTACAAGCAAGTCTGAGACGCATGGAAAGGACAAGGGCAAGGGCAGAGAGAGGGAAGTAACATGGCAGTAAGTGATAAAATCCAGCTGTTAGGGAACAAGAGTGCAGATAATCTAAGGGGTCATAATCTCAGAATTATTTTCATTGCTAAATAAATATCAGCTGCTGTTCAAAATTTGGCAAATGCATATGCTGAAACAAAGAAGTAGCCAGGGAAGCAAGATGATGCTGGGTGCTACAGCAGGAATTAACTAGGCACAACAGGACAAAATTAAACTGATAAAGGAAAGAACATTGTGAAGCTGCAGAGGCTGTTTAAATGTGTTGCTTTGAACAGTTAAAATAGGACAGAATTATGTCTAATACTCCCTGCTGGGAGGGATAAGAACATGGACTAGGTGACCTAGTAAATCTTTTCTCTGTGAAGCTTTGCCATAGTTTTTGGGTGATTGTCCTGTCTCAGTTTGGCAGTATTTGGCATGTTGCTTTGGAAGTCTGTGAAATACCATACGCTCTTTGCCCAGAGCAGCTGACAACTAACAAAGACCTTCTGTGCAAATGACAATCATATTAAAAGAAAGCCAACCTTGTTATACAGCATCCAGAAAATTGGTTACAGGAACCACTGTATTTCAGTAACATGCTAGGAATAATTTTCTAAAGAAAATTTTCCATAAATCTTCTCTGTCCATTCAACATATCTTCAGCATATGCAATAGAAATGTTCCTTATACAGGCCAATAATTTTCACAGCAGAAAAGGCCTGTGAGACCACAGGGTGGGCAGCTAGAGGTGTTATTTCTCAACTATTGCCATCCATTTCATGTACTCAAAAAATACTCAAGAAATTGTGGTGAAACTTGCACCTACAGAAATGCCACCTTGAGTTCACTCCAAAGGCACATTGTATAGGTCGTGTTCTCCTGCCTAAACAAAACCAAACCATTATGCTCTCATAAAAACAATTGGGTTCCAGCAAGGAACTTGAACAAAATAATGATGGACTTGCTTGGTTATCATATGAATAGCTTACCTTAAAAAAACCAGCAAGACAGATCCTTGGCCCACATTCCAAACACTTGATGAACAGACTTCTGTTGACTGCACTGGGCTTTGGATTACACCCACTGCCATCAAGATGAAAAACTGCAGGCACTTAAAATAAAGGTTCTGGATGGATTGGAAGACTAGATTTATTACCCCTCTAAGGACATATCTGGAGGAAATTAGTATGCAGTGTATCACTATACACAAGCAACCTCATATTCAAATTCAGGCTCTGATATGTTGGTAAAAATATAATTTAATAGCAACCATCATGGTTCTTATTAGCTCTGTTCAGTTCTGTAATCAACTACTTTCTAAAGTAAATTCAAACTTTATATTTACATAAACAACTGAATGAGCTGCTATTCACAAGTAAGGTTCCAGGCAGACACATGATAAAAGATAACCTGCAATACAGAAGGGAAATAAAGAACCATTAGTAGCATGTGGTCATTAGCAATATATTTTTTTTTATATCAATCTTCTGCTGGGCATAAATGTTGGTTGATTTGCAAAATGTCAAAAGAGAATTTTGGTACCAGGAAATTCTTCACTGTACTGTGAAGTATAATATATGCAATGGTTTGTCAAATTATACATTTGCAGAACGAGAGGAGTCTTAAACCAGCACATCCTATACCATCATATTTGACATGAGTAGTTGAGGGAGAAGGTGAATGTGAAACCATGAAGTGTTGCTGATCTGCAGAACGAGGAATTTTCCATGCTGAAGTAGGCCACCTTATGAAAATGCAGGTATATTATAAATGCAGCTTTAACATAACGAAGACACTGTCCATAGAAAATGAGAGAAGTTTCTGTCAAATCTGGCACAGAAGAGGGTTGGTTAGTGGATATATCTGTATGCTTCCAGCCACCAAACAAAGCAGCAGAGTAAAAATTAAAAGCTGTTTCTACAGTCAGTGGTGCAAACATTTCTCAGGCTGCTGAACAGACACCAGTAACTATGTAGGAAAACAATCCCACTCTTCAAAAACACATTTTTGCCAAAATAACTATCCTCAATAGCCAAGTTTTCACAGTGGGTTGTTTCAGTTGTTTTATGGAATAGACCAACATCTTTTTCTCCTCTGTAAAGAAATATATTATCAGGGTAGGACTACGATGTCCAGTGTGTGACTCTCCATGTCAAGGTCCTTAGTGGTGGTAGCACTGATCAGATTAATTCTCCAACCTGAAAGGCACAGGTTTTGACAGGCTCTGCAACAGCTTTGGGGGAAGAGAAGAGTGGCAGCACTGCAGTTTATGCAAAAGGTTTGTCCTTTACTTCTGCAAAGACAGGTCATAGATGTAATCATAGCCCTTAGAAAAATTCAAGGAATGAGACAACTGAGGTGAAGCTAGAAAGAGGTGATGTTAGAGTGTTACCACAGCTCTATACTATTTCCACCCAGCACGCGGGATGGGCTGGCAGTGCAAGAGAACAGGCTGCCACAAGACTGCTTGCTACCAGCCTCTCGGGTGTGGGTTTACATGAAAATCTGAATTTTCTGTTTATCAGCTGAACAACAGCAAGAAATTGTGTTAGACTGAAATTGTTTGGGGTTCTTCAGCTCTTTTTGTTTTGTTTCTTTTGCAATCTTTTTTTTTGTGTAACCTGTTGATCAGTCTTAAAATGAAAATTTGTGGTTTATTTTTCAACTTTTCCATCTCCTCTTTCCCATCTCCCTCCCCATATTTTTTTTTTTTTTGGCTGAAATTATGGCTTGATATGTCACAAATCATTTCAGTATCCTCCAGATGATTGCATTTCTAACAAACTGACTATTCAAAAGCATTGCTCAATCATACCCAGTGGGGATAATTCATCCCCAGGCTTCCCAGAAAGGATACTGCTTCACACTCACAGCTTGGAGAATTCAGAAAATTACACCATTCTCCCAATGCTGAGAAGCTAATGGGTTTTAAAAACTACAATTGGGAAGATTTTATACTCTATGGAAATCCATACCAGGAATAATTTCTTGAAAAGTTTATTAAACTTTTAGATTTCATGTATATGAAAAATAATTATAGATCACTGCACATATTGTTCAATGATGCATGAGAATAATGATCATTAACCGCTTAAACGAATTATTTCTCCAGTTGTCAGACATAGTCATAGTAAATGAATATGCAAAGGAAGTATATAAATTTGCTTTTTTTCACCAAAAAAAAGATAGAAATACAAATTTTTGTTACTTACTTTTTGGTTCTTGCTATTCTGGTCTGTATCTAACAGTATTCATTAGTTCTGTGGATTATGTTTACTTGATAACATGGGAGGTTTTTTCTTCCAAAAGGTAGAACCGTTATTTTACCAGCAAGCAAGGAAATATGATCAGGTATCCATTCACACAACACAGATCTGTATTTAGTCTGGTCATTCCTCAAATTAAGACATTTTTAGTCCTATCTACTGTGGTTCTCCCATGAATGTACCCCTTTGCATTCGTTAAAAGCAAACTTTCTACCATAAACATTTTGGTCATCATATTCTGTGGCTTGATATCAGAAGCCTTTATATCATCTTCCAGCAGATAACAAAGACAAAAGCAGAAATGGACATTGAAAGCCAAGCCTTCACCCCTCACACCTGCGTTTCTTACTATGAGAGGCGCTGCCTTTCGTAAGAAGTGCTACACTACCACTGCTGCTAAGCAAAGAAGAGTTGGCAGATGGTTTTCAATCCCTATGTTTGTAAAAACTAATATTTATATATGAAGACATTACAGGGGAGTCTCACTGAGAGAGCAGCTGTAAATTATTCAGGCACTCATCTGGAGGAGACATCTCCATTCTTAGCACATGTTTATAATTGAAATATGGCCCAACTTTTCGAAACTTCCACTGAGTGACTCACAAGGACAGTTTCATGCACAATGCATGCCACGCTGTCCTGCAGCTAACGTTCTTTCACTTGGAGTCATTTGCATCCACCCAGCACTGGGATGTTTTGAAATCAGCTCTTGCTTTTCTGGTCAAGCCTTCAAAGCCCCCTTGCTCTGCTATTGTGCTGTACTCATCTTGCATTTGCATCTGGCATTTTACATATTGCATGTTCTGGGAGGCTGACCTGAAGACAAAGCAATTCAGAGGGCTGAAGGCCAAACTGTGCATATTTCATGTTTCGTCTCGTCCACTCTACTGGCACTTTTGAGGAAGCATGTAAGAAACCCTGGTGAGCAGTTTTGTAGTGTTGGATGCAAAGAGGTTTTTCATGATGCACTAACTTCAGACCAGAGGAAGAATGAGCTTATGATGTGGAAAGCAAGATGCTGTTAAGGGAACCCAAGCTCTAGAACAGCTCTTTGCTGAGATTTGTTCAACTTTTGTGAAGTTAAAGACAGGAGCATGCAGATAGCTGGACTGGTGACTCAGTGAAGAGTTTACTCTGAGATGCTACATTTAATGGTAGGAATAAAATGGGGAATGTATTCTACTCCTCCTCTGAAGTTTAAATGCCACTTGAGAACAATGTGCTCAACTTTCCGTATAAGATTTAATTGTGATTAACATGTGTATTAAGGGATAGGTACAAAGTTATAAAATTTTTATCATGCTTCATGTGGGGATTTTAGAGTACTGTGTATGGGGATTTTAACACTGTACACATTTGGAAATTAAAATAAAGTATCTGAAGGTTCAGTGAATGCAGGAATTTCAATGAATTGCTTAATGAGTAAATAAAGTGAAGGTGGGCATTTTAATGAATCACTCAAGACCAGAACCCATGAATGCAAAGGCATTTGCAATGAATTTTTAATAAATAATAATGAGGATGCTGTGAACAGTAGAAAAGAATTAAACACACAACTGTGATCAGTGAAAAGTATTATTGAACATGCACACTCATGTGCCAAGTTAAAACCTTAAACAAAAATTAAACAGGAAAGGTTTACATAGGCCTTTTTACAGTGCCCCATCATGGTATCCACCATGCTTTCCAGGGAGCTTCTTTACTCTTCCATTGTCTTCGTCAGATGTGTCTGTGATGACTCTAGAGTGTCTTTATCTTTCTCTCTTTTTCTTTCTCTCTTTCCTCATTCCCTTCTTCCAGCTTTTTATTTCTTCCTCATGCTACAGACTTGCATTTTTTTCTAAAGGCAGTACCACTGAAAGAGGCTGATCACTGCAGGAGCACTCCAGTAATCTGTCCCTGCTTTGGAGAATGAAACACGTTAGGTGTGTCCTCCAGCAATGAAAACAACATCTTTCAAAGAGATACCAATCCAGCTGAGATACTACAGAGTGATCTCATCTGCCAGAATGATGTTTTCAGAGCTAGGAACAGGGTGAAAGAGAAACACAGGCACTATGGAAAGTGCCAAGTGAACTGCATTGCCATGCAGTCTGTGCATCAAATTAAAGCATATTATTTGGCTTGTTTTTATAAAAGGAAAACACTCATGGATCAACATAATGGGTGCTGCAAAACAGCTAGAATTCTGCAGTAACCAAAATATCTTTCTCTGCTTGAAATGTTTGTGTTGTGTGACTTGGCTGGTTTACCATATTACACTTCAAGTTGGTTAAAGCCTCCGAATACTTTTACTTTTCCCCCTGTACCTACTGCAATAGGGAAAAGTTTACTTCCTTTAAATTTAATGCTTAATCCACACAGTGCCACCATTTTGACTGAGTCTAATTTGGGGCTTCTGGAGATAGGAAGAAAATCATGGGATTATAAAGCTGGAAAAGACCTCTCAGATCATCAAATCCAACCATCAACCCAACACTACCGTTACCACTAGACCATGCCCTGAAGTTCCATGTCTACACTTTTTTTTAACACCTCCAGGGATGGTGACTCCACCACTTCCCTGGACAACCTGTTCCAGTGCTTGGCTACTCTTTCAATGAAGAAATTTTTCCTAATATCCAATCTAAACCTCTCCTGGCACAACTTGAGGCCATTTCCTCTCGTCTTATCGCTAGTCATTTGTGAGAAGACACCAACACCAATCTCTCTACAACCTCCTTTCAGGTAGTTGTAGAGAGCAATAAGGTCTCCTCTCAGCTTTCTATTCTCCAGACTAAACAGTCCCGGTTCCCTCAGCCATTCCTCATAAGACATGTTCTCCAGACCCCTCACCAGCTTGGTTGCCCTTCTCTGGACCCACTCCAGCACCTCAATTTCTCTCTTATACAGCGGCACCCAAAGCTGAACACAGTACTCAATCTGCAGCATCATGAGCACAGAGTGCAGGGGCATGATCACAGTAAGGAAATAGAAGGAAAAGCAAATGTTGCAGTATGGGGAGCAGTAAGCAGGAGGCAGCAAGTGATGGTGATGTGGAGTATGGATTTAGCAATACAAAGAAAAGAACTGGGAATCCTCTACATCTCTAGCACAGCTCCTGGACATATGCCAGATAAAAGGGTTTGCTTCCTCTCAGTTTGGGGAAACAGAGTACATTAATTTCTCACATACGTTAAGCAATGGAGTAGACCAACTTTTCTACCCAGCACTTCTCTGCATACAGCCTCTATATTATGAAACAATTATTGAGGAGAGAAAGGCAAGAAGGTAAAAAGTAGCAAAGAAGCACATTCTGTGATGGCAAACAACTGATAGCACAGCACCAAGATGTTAATGTCTCCCTGTCTATACAGGCTCTTACAGGTGACTCTCCTCGCAGGCAAGGTTACCATTGCAGCTCAGGCAAGACCTCTTGGCTGTGATCCTCTGAACTTCCATTTCTCCAGTCAGATCCTATATTTCAGTGACAAACTCTGTCTGTTCCATTTTGTGGGTAGCAGCCACAGAGGTGTGCATGGGGTTGACCAAATGCAGTGCCTCAGCAATGGGATCTCACACAAGTGTACCCGTCTCCTGATACTAGATATTCATTTAGTGAAGTCTCCTATAAAATATGTTGCTTTCCTCCACACATCTATATGCATCTAGAGTGCCTTTATTGTGGCATGGTCTTGACCTCAGTTTTGTTCATATAGCTATGTGGAAAGCTGAGGACTCACGTAATTGCATGTGAGAAATGAAGTCCACAACGTCAGGCATTAGCTGAGGTATTAGACCTGATTCAGGTACTTGAACTCATGAAGAATAGACTGTAGCTGTAAAGTAGTGCTGAATAGCATCATTTGGTCTAGGCAGCATGACCTGGCTGTAGTAGGGAACCACAGCAGAGGAGTTTGCATATGTTCAACCACCCTTTAAAAATAAACTCATTGTGGAAAACATCACCTCCCTGAAAACTAATTCCAACATGGGTTTATTATTGTACATGAAAACAGTGGATTAGCAACAAGAATATTGTTTGAGAGCACTAGGTACTTTGACATAGAAGAGCACAAGCTAACCAGAAAAAAAAAATTCAAGTGTAGACAAGCCTTCAACTGATACAAACTGACAACTAATCAAATTATTTCAGTCTGCCATTATTGCTCCCACATGGCAAGTATGCCTGTGTTCTCCTTTTAGGATAATTGTGACTATGTTTTTTCACCTTGTATTTCTATCATGGCTGCAAGGAGTCAGTGTAAATTAGGCACTTAGAAGCAGATACTACATTCATATTCTCAAACATCATAAAAGTGTTTTTCAAAGCATTTCTCTTGGGTCTCTTACTACAGAATCACAGAATAGTAGGGGATGGAAGGGAGCTCTGGAGATCATCCAGTCCAACCCCACTGCTAAAGCAGTTTTACCTATAGTAGGTTGCACAGAATCACCAACCATCTTCAGAGACAGTGTGGATCAGGAAGAACTTGCTCTATCAGAGTGTCTCCAAAGCGCAAAAGTGAGGTGCTGAGATCAGGGGATCTGGCCAGCTTCTGTATTAGCAATGCAGCAGTTTCTCCTCTCTGGGAGCCAAATCTCTGTTCTTCCATGGTGCATAGCAAGTCCAGTCACACAATTTCTATGAGATTTGGGATTTGAAGTCATTATCTCCCTCTCTAGCATAGGAGGGAAGTGCCGCTGAAGCTTCTACCTAATGTCATAGCACCAAGGGCTCCATTCCTGGGAACACAAGGGGCTCCACACTTAAATTCAGCAGACTTAATTGCATTAGTGTATCCACAGGAATTTATGAAATTAAGCAGTTTCATCTCTTCTTGATTATGTTTTCTCTTACATATCTTTCCATTGTGTTTTTTCTTATAAATGTCGTCATAGGTCTAACAATGGATTTTCCAATTAGGTTTTTGTGGGATGTTTTCCTTTGCTGAAAGGAATGTTTTTGTGAGGTTGTGCTGCTTTTTAACTTTAACAGAAAACGATTTGGGCAGTGTTTTTTCATCTCCAGGATGATGGTTCTAGTCAAAACGGGAGAGGGGGTGAGCAGGTCCATAGGCATACCAACACTGAGGTCATAGGTTCTGGTTATGGAAGAAAAAGATTCCAGTCTGTCCTTTGATTTAGACTAAAGTTTTGATCTCAGATCTTCTATAAAGTAATGTATGACATCTCCAGAATAATACTAACATCTAGTACAATGCTATTCAGACCATCTTTCTGATTTTCTTTTCTACAGCAAAAAGTAAAGAAAGAGTAAAAGAAATCCTAGGGTTGAAGAATTTGACTAGACTCCAGTGGTTATAAGTTTTTAAGGGTGTTGAAGACCCAGCATGGCATTTATCTCCCCTAACTCTAGACACAAAACAAAAATACTTTCATCTGAGGTAGCTGACTAGAAACCTTTTATAGTCACCTGAGAGGAAGAGGTATTTTAAGGGTGCAATATATCACTATAATGATAATAATACCATGAATTACACTGACTAGAAAATGTCTTTCACCTGGAACACTTTCCCTTTTTTTTCTGTTGCATATTATGCTGCTTTTTGTCTTTTTATTTCCTCTCTTTTCCTCCAGAGATTTCTTATTCCTTAAATCTTTTTCCAATTAGCTTTTTTCATGACCAGATAACAGTCTTAAGGTATTTCTCCAAGTTCAATGTGTTCAACTTTGTTAGAGTCCAACTTGTAACACAATTCACTTTCCAGCTTTTTCAAGAATGCCTCTACTGTTTCTGAGTCTTCACATTTCCTTGTGATGTTTCCTGTTCTAACAATTAATGTGGCAACCAAGAGAGTACTGTGGTGACTCACAGGGCTTTTTTCTTCTCCTATAGAAAGAGGAGTATCATATAGGTAGTTTTTGCTTCTCTGTCATTCCTCTGTTTACAGATGTGAAATTTCTTACACTTCATCCTCTCTGCATTATCAGTTGCTCATTGATTTAATTTCTCTACCTCTATTTTACAGAATAACTGTACACTTAATACTTAAGTTAACTTAACTGTTAACTTAAACCATGTTCCTAAGCACCAAGAACCTAGAAAGGAAACTGTGAAGCAGAGGCCTGATTATCGCAGTGATTTGTACACAGAGCTGGAAGTTTTCCAGTGATTCCCTGAATGATTAGGCTAATATGCAAAACATGGCAGAAGGATCACTACCAAGGAGTCAGTTTTTCAGCAGGACTTGGTCACTATCCCAGGGAGTATGTCTAAGGGAGGAATGCTCTGAGGAAGTTTAATAAATGGAGATTTTGTGGCAATCTGGGCACAAGATCCAAGATGGCCTTGCATAGAAGAAAGAAGTATCCTATCAAAGGCCGTTGTCCCTACTCACAATAAAACAGCTCTTGTCATTTGGGAAAGTATTTATCTGAAATATATGTGTATCTGTGCCTTATATGAGCACAACTCTTACTTCAAAAGTCCAAGCAACAAAGGTAAATTTTATCCGCATTTTTTTCCCCTCAAGGCCACCAAAAGAGGCACCAGGGCTCTTATGCTTTATTGGGTCTGTAATTTACAGCTCTGTATTCATTGCTGTGGACATGTAAGAGCATGTGTGTGCTACAGATACACATCTACCTGTCATGAGGAGTCCATCTTAAGCAAGAGTCTCCCAAGAGGAGCTGAGGATGAGCGGGGCCAGTGGGGACTGCAGCTCAGCAGAGGCACCAAGCAACATTACACACATGTTGGAGGACCAAGGGCAATCTGCAGCCTGCAGCAGCCCTTCATTTTCAGGCAAAGCCAGAGCCTGAGTTTAAGCAGGCAGCAAAATAGCCACTACTGTGTTCTGTGGATAGCGGGTTGTGGTATGTGCTTACCAGTGCTGCAATTAATTTTCTTTGTCTTTCTTCCCTCTCTTCCTACTCCTTTACATACTCAGGAGAAATTACAGCTTCAGAAATTTAAATCTAAATGGTATTAGGCTTATAAACTTCAATCCTCCACATCCAAAAAGTTATTCTTGGAACATAGCTTTTCAAGGCAAAACTGCATATTAATTCTGTTTGCTGGCACAATATATAAATATTTTTGTTATTTTATCAGTGCCAGCCATCATTCAGGGTGCATATTCTCGTTGAGTTGAAATAATTTTTAGGGGTTTACCACTTCCTGTTTCTATTGCCTGACAATTTAAACCCACACTGCCCAACCTGTATTTGTCATGCCTGACATTTCTGTGCTGAAATGGTATTAGCCATCCTAGAGGTAAATGAGCATCAGGCTCCAAATGTACGTATGCCTGTGAGCATATGGGTGGATTCTCAGGTGGCTTATGGAGGTAGAACCATTTTCTTTCATTTTGTTCATGCTTTTAATATTATGACAGACCAATACTCTTCACTGGAGGCTTTAACTGAACCTAAATCAAAGCTTTTTAGTAGACGCTGGGCCACAGTTACATAGTTGCTTAACTAACTTGTGACTATGGGACAGAATGTATTAAAAAGCCTTTGCCTTTAAAGAAGAAATTCCACATTCTGTTAGAGATGGGAATACATATAGCTAGGTAGAATAGCAACCAAAAAATGAATGGGCCATTAATTCCATGCAAGTGGAGATAGTATGTTGATTTATTATTTTTTAAGTATAATGTAACTGGCGTGTTTCCACATATACCTTCAAGTATGTGATTCATATGTGAATTTTTATATGCTCTTATATTATTATCAAAAAAAAAAAAAAGAACATATGGACAGTTAAATACATGCTGTAGTTCAGCAACAATTTTGCAGGACAAATAATACTGAAGCATCAATGCAGGGTAGCCCTGGGGAAATCCATGGTCTCAATGTCAATGCAGTCCAAAGCATTCAATGTATCTGGGTCAGTGTAATAAGTACTGTCTGGCTCCAGGATGATGAAGCTGTTGTGTGAGGTGCAGACCTCAAAGCCCTCACCAGTGAGGCTTGGAGGTGAAGAGAATGTTAAACTATCAAGGAACAGCCTCATTCCAGCCCCCCTGAGTGTATAACTTTGTCCAGCAAATCCTTACTAGCTTTGAAGCCAACCATAGCACTTACCAGAGCCTCACCCTGCAGATGCTGGTGTGCCTCTCATGGACTGAGGCTGGTACGGAAGATGTTGTCTTCTTCATCAGTGCCTGTCCCAAGGAGATTTTGTCCAATTGGATTAAAGGCATGTAGCCTTCATTTTACACCACTTTCAGCCTTTCATCCAGCAAAAGGAATGGTAAAGGAAGTCAGTCTTTACGTAGAGAGGAAAAAGGAGTACCTGTGCGGCTAAGAAATGAGCACATAAGTGGTATTATTTGTCTTTCCCATACAAAGTTTGATAGAAGGGACTTACTTTTGTGGGTTTTTTAATACTGTCATTTTAAGCTAAATCCTTATGTCCTCAAAGTTGAGCTGCCTTCTCAAGCTACATCAGATTTATGCCGGCATAAGGCTGTCTTGGTTTCAGGGGAGCTAATCTCAGTTTACTTAAAGTGCTGTAAATCAAAGAGAATATGGAAAAAGAATAGCTCAAAGTCGGGTTAATGGGAACGTGACCTGAGCAGGATCCAAGTACAGTGGCCATTAGTGTGTAATGAAAAAAGGACCTTCATCTTCAGAAATAGTTGCCAAAAAACCTACGCCTTTTTCCTTCACAGTCTTTGACCTCACCAGAGTTCCTTAGTTTATGTTTCTGTCTATTTCCACTCTGCTAGTAATTTTAACCTGTCTTTCCATGTCTCTTTGTATGTGGAATTCCTCTGTGAACTTTCTCCTTTTCCTCCCTCTCTGTCCTGCCTATCCTAGAGATACATATCCTACAGAGATCCCAGTTGCAATAGTCTTCCATGTGGTCTCATCCTGAAAAGTTGTTTGGGAGGACTGTTCTGAGGTTATTCTGCCCTGGAGAATGCTACAAGAGTACTGTCTTGATGTTGGAGAAAGAGTGGCATATCCTATCAGACAAAGGTGATTGTAAGTGTAAAGTGGAAAGAATTACAGATGGAAGAGCATAGATATAAAGTTTTAAAGATGAAGCTGCAGCTAGGCAGCTTGACTGAACGAACCACTGTAAAGTTTTTAAACCTGTTTAAATTTTGATAAAGTAGAATAGTTTCAAAGGACTTGACATGGCAGATTTTGAACTCACACAATAAAAGTCCACAAAATCCATTTCCTTGGAATGAACTGTGATTTTGCTGAAATGTCACATTTTCCTCTCAGAAGGATCATTTTCATAAATCAGAGAATTTTAAAAATAATTTTCTCAGCTATAATTGGAGATCAAGCAATAAATTATAGTTTGTTTTGTTTTGTTTTTTTAAAAAATAACCTTTTTCTAGAAGTCTAGTGAAAACAGTTGTATCTTTAATATATTGTTACTGGAGAAGTGAGCTGTGGCTATGGCTCAGAAGACCCTGGAAAATTTTCAGCACAAACGATGCCAGAAATATCACATGGAGGAAAATCCTTCATTCCCCCTGTACTCCCTCACTTCTATTGAGAGCTGTAATTACAAGTTTCTTATTGAGTAATATTATAGAGACACCTACTTGCCCTGTTGTACTTACAGGTTTGTCAATGCTTCCATTATAAACCTCTCTTTTTAGAGGTTCACTTGACTGTAAAATTTTTCTCTAGCCTAAAACTTGGCATAAGATCATAGTAAAAAAGCATGTTTTTTTCCCCATAATTGGTTTTTCTTAAATTTGATGATTGGAAAAAAATATAGACTACAAAAATGGAAAAACTATTTCAAAACATACAATCTTCATACATTTTGCTTTTATTCATATTACTGAAAAAAAAAAAAGGAAAAGAAACCTAACAAATTGGTTAACATTTCAGATCCAGTTCAGTTCTTAAAGAGCAAAGGCATTCAACATTAAAGCTAGAATTGCAGTGGTCTCTTAACAGTGGGTGATCTGTCATTCTATATGGGCTGGCTACAAAGGTGCGAGTTAAGTATGGAGTTACAGTCTTAATTCTAAATTTCCTTACCTTGGTGAGTTTAAGACAGATGCTTAATGCTCTTTGAATGTAGTAGTATATGTACTTTTACTTTGACTGTAGTTTTTTGACATCATGCCCAGAACTGTTTTGAAAGTCTTTCCCAAGAGGTAGGAAAATGAAAGTATGCTGTCATTTCCCATTGCTCCCTCAAAGGAGGGGCTTTGTTTGCTGTTCTGGATTACTCTTCTGATTTTTTCTCCCCTCAGTCCAATCCTGTGATCAGCCCCCCTTAAGGTACATATGAACTTATTTTTTTTTCTGCTGGTGAAGACATGAGGTATCTGTATTACATTCTGAAATCTAATGAGATATTAAAAAATTATATGTTTGTTCACATATTTTTGCTTGTATGAAGCATGAAGATTTTAAAAAGGAAGAAAGGAAGGGAGGAAGGAAGGAAGGAAGAAAGGAAGGGAGGAAGAGAGAAAGAAAGAAAGAAAAAGAGAGAGAGGTAGGTTTATTTTCTCCTATTGGCACTCAGAGAATTATTTAACAAGTGGTTTCAAAATAAACCACATTTTGCTGAATCAATAGCTTTCATGTGTATGCTAAAACCATCACTGAAGGCCATACTTCAACCATGAGTATCATATAGCTGGCTGGAAAATATTTTTGTAATTATAATTAACTCTTCCTAATATTGTTGAAAGGTATATCAGGCAGTAATTCTATTATCTGCAAAAGGTGGACTGTAGTATTTTCTGTTTCACTGCTGATTGCTTTCTTTGCAGTAAATTGAAAGCTTACACACACTAATAAGGAATGCTTATGGTCATAGCTACTTTACTAAAGGAACACATCTGCCTTCTTCACACAAGAACTGTCATAAGGTCAATTGGTTGAGTGTATTCTAAAATGTGTTAAAGTCAATCAGGGCACTGATGTTATGTCTACAAGAGCAATAGCAGAACATGTAGCCTCCAGTTACCAGAAGTAGATGTATATGCTAAAATCTAAGCATCTAAATGGCAGAAATAATGTTAACTTCTGGCATCTTTGAATCTAGCTGTTCTTTGCACAATCAAGGCCTGAGTGATTTTCAATGTTTGTCTTTGGGTTGCACTGACATGGTCATATTTGCTTGTTGTGAGTTTTTCCAAAAGAGGTAATACCTACTTCTCCTTTTATAACTTATGTTTAGTTGTAATAGTTTTGTCTGCAAATAGTTTTTTCATACTTTTTTTCAGATGCTCATCTTTTTTTTTTTTTTTTTAATTTTTCTTCAAGGCTGAAATTTTCCAGCTGCTTTCAAGTCCAAAGGGTAAATATTGGAACATTTCAGTAAAATCTTTTTAACCAGTTTTACATCATTGACAAAATCTGCTGAAGCCAATGGAAAGGTGCCTGCTGACTTCAATATTCTTTGGATCAAACACTAGCTGTTTGAAATAGAGGTTCTTTTCCTTTTGCTATTTAAACTCAGATATTCTTCACCATCAGAGGCTATAAATTATCCAGGAGGATTTTTTTGCTAGCACAGAATTTATAATCACCACTGACAGGAGCTTTTCCTAATAGCTACACTTCTGGACTTCTGGATCTACCTTACTTTCTTCCTCTTTAACACCCATGTCATTTATACACCTACATATGTCTTATATGTCTTATACACTTAAGAATTGAGATAGTGAATCTAAAGATGCATAATTCTGTCATACAAGCACCACCTTTGCTGTGAAACAAAGAACATTATCTTGTGATCAGTCGTCCATGTGTAACATGACTACAAAAATTTTGGTTAATTGACAGGTCTTTCAGAATGACCTTATATCAATAACTATCTCAATAGTGCAGGAATGAGAGAAGTGAGGGCTACAAAGAGAAGAGGTGGTTATGCATGATTCTTCAGCCACAAGCACAGTAAAGAGGAAACATATGTGTTGGTAGCTACTAATATATATAGATGAAGGACATGAGGTAGTTCAGGGAACTAGCCTGGGATAACATGCACCACAAGTAAAGGCTAGTGAAGGCTTTTCAGCAAGTGTTTCATTCACTGCAAAAATGGTGCATTGGCCCAGTAAATAGTTTTGAATTTGAATTGAATTCTCTGAGTAGTTCTGATGCTTTAAAAGTATATATCTGTTTGGAAGACTAAATAAAATCGAATAGAAGGAGAAGGAAGAAGCAAGGGATTTACTTTCGATCCACACTTTGCCTTAGCAGAATAGATACAAATATGTATCATCAGAGGGTAGATTTTTCTTCCATAGATTGTGCTTAGGACAATTCAATAAATCTGGCAGGATAAATGAGAATGATTATGTAGTCTAGGGGTTAACACACCCCAAGGAGAGCTCTAGCTCATAATCCAGAAAATATCTTATAATTCAATGCTAAATGGAAGTCTGTCATTAGGGAATGCTTTCTAACACTATCAGGAATATTTTTCCAAGCTGCAAACTCCGTCAGATAAAAGGTCAATCCCCTGGCTTTGGGACAGGAAGTACCATCTCAGGCTGTTTGAGGAGAACAGGGCACCTTGCTTCTGTTTCTTAACTCTGCCCAGCCGGCAGTGGCAACTTTTTCTTTCAGACTGAGCTGAAAATGTAAGCTTTCCTACTTTTACACAGGAAAAAAAAAAAAAAAGTTAAAAACAAGAAGAAAGAAACTCTCACTTGAATCTTACATGTCTTTAAAAATTATTTTTGGTCAGTCTAATTATGATTTGTCTTTGTTCTGAAGAGCAAGTATGGTAGGGGCTTTCCCACAGACAAGGAGATTTAACAGGTCACCTGTTAAAATGCTAAGCAGGTGCCTGTTAAAAATGCAGAGCTCAATTTAAAAAAAGCCAAGCACATTGTCTGAAATACAAGGCTGAGACTCACAGAGTCATAAAGAACAGTGTAGGTCATCTTCTCCAGCCTCCCTGCTCACAGCAGGCTGATTTGTTGGGGTTTGTCTCAGGCTTTCACCTTGCAACACAGAAATTTCATTAAGCCCAGTCATGTCCAGAACTACATTGAAATAATCAGAAGGAAAGCTGTAATTAAGGAGACAGATTTATTTAGATCAAGATGAAGAATTACTGAATCCACACAGTATGGGGGAAGCTGCAGGATCTTGATTCTGTAATTTGTTGCATTTCTTTCACTCAGACTGTACTAGATAACACATAGATATTGTGGAAGAAGAAAAAGGAAGTATTTCCTATATTGACTGATTCATGCCCAGAGTACTCAGATGTTTTCAGATATCTGCCAAGGTAGTCATGAGAGTGTTTGTGGCAAGCCAGCTGGAGTTATCTTAGGAATTGTAGTAAGGGTTCCTAATGACAAGCTGCAAAATGTTTGTATCTCCTGAGCCAACATACATCTAATTTTCTGGGAAATTTCTTGATTCACTTGCTGAGCAGAACAAAAGAAGAAGAAAAAACAGTAATGTGAACAAGCCATTTGATAGGAAGCATTCTGTTTTCTTTTTCTGCTCCTTTCCAACTAGAGAGAAAATATAACTTCTTTCGGAAACACTTTCTCACAATCAGATTTTTATTCAAGAGTTAGGACCCCAATAGGAATGTATTTGTAACATAAAGACAAGATAAAGAAATAAAAGAACCTGAAAGCAAAGGAATAAAAAGTTGGAGTATATATTCTCTTAAGCAGGTGTTAGGCAGAGATAAGAGGAGCAGACAGGAATAAAACTGAAATAAAAGAGTTTGTGCATCTGTGATTGCAAGTGGTCAAGTGATTAGACACGTAAATCATTTTCAGTGTCATATCTGAAAAACCACATGTGGAGGGAATTTCAGAGTGGGGGAGACCAAAACCTTAGCCTTGCAGGTTGTAGAGGCCTTGTTTTATTTCAGACATTAGAGTGCCTCTGCTAGGTGTTGGGCCTGCCTGAGGTCTCCATAGGACAGAGGGTGAATCTGCCCCTTCAGCTGGTGTATCTGCACTGCAGTCAGAATAACCTCAATGGAGCTATGCTGATTTAGAGCAGCTGAGGATCTGGCCTTCTGTTGTTGTGAATGATTTAGCCTAATTAAAAGCTTTTCCCAAAATATGAGGTAAGACTAAGAATGAAAATGAGTGAAAGGGAAGGAAGGAGGTATCCCAGTTTTTGAAGGAGGGAAACTCATGGTGACTAGACTGGATGTTTACCAGAAAAAGGTGTTAGGTGTGTTTTGCACAGCTTGGGAGGTTAAGTGTCGCTTATCTCTGTAAACTGCCCATGGGTTAACTACAATACCAAAGGCTCACTGTGTTCCTGTCAGCCAGAATACATTAAAATAGTTAAACGATGGAGAAGCATCTGAGCTTGCACCTGCATTTAATTAGCTGGTCTGAAATCAGGGGTGTGAAAGAGAGAGCTGCTCCAGTGAATGTAGGTAGATGTGCCTCAAATTTGGCTAGGTGTCCAATTCGTGCTCTTTTTTTGAAAAAATATTTTTCCCATGGATGATGAAAATAAAACAGCTCATTTAGAAAATTCAAACATTTGTGTGGTTCTTTATTATGGACCACTCAGTGCAGCTCTATAGTATGTAGGTCCTATTAGTTTTGTTCCTTCAGATCAGCTTTAATTGACACTGATGCTGTTGAGCAATTATTTATCTGAGAAAAAGCTTAGTTTAGTTGTCATCTCTCTATAACACAGTTATCATTTATCTCTAGCCTTACAGAAGTTATCAATTTGGAGAGCAATATAGCTTAGTTTGAGCTATAAGCCCATAGGTTACTGTTAAAATGAAATTAATTTAAAATACCGTGGCTCTTGGTCAAAACCCCACTTCCAATAGGACCCATCTCAGGGACTCCATTGGAAACTGGGGAATTCTTTCAAATTTAATATTCTTTCAAGATTTAGGAACAATTGCTTTGTAGGAAACTCATGGGTAACTGAACGGGTTTCAGCTTTTCTGGAGAAACTGAAACATAAAATTCCTTTCCACCTTTTGAAGCTCAATGTTAAAAGCAAGAAGTTTTGGTTCTTAATGTTTCCTCTGATGGTTCAAAATCTTCTTTTCACTTGCACCCTAGCTTATTCCTGGCCAGGTTACTCATCAGTCCTCAAAATTGCTTGAATCATGTCAAAAAAGAACAAACCAAAAAAACCCAGCACCCCAAACAAAGAAAACCTCTGGTTCTATACTTGAGGCTTAAGCCCATTTGAAGCAGTGGCAGCTTTCCCACTGATTTCACTGGATGCAGGATCAAATACTAGGGACTTAGCTAGGGCTGAGGATCTGGCAAGCAGAGTCAACAAAGCACTTCTTCAGGCTTATCCATAAAACGTAACTCCAAATTAACACCACACATATCTAAGGGCTGGCTCTTCTTCCTCGGTCTAGGTAACATTGTTGGGGTTAATGAGCTGGAAGTGTGTTGTTTTGGAGGAAAACCAATCAGTTCTGGAATGGATGTCTTTGCTGCTCACTAAAAGCTCATGTTTACTGCTTATGAGTCTTCAGACCTATCTTCGTCAAGTGGTAATGCAAGTAATGTGATATTCCCAGATTAATTTTTTCTTTGCACAACTGAAACTGTGTAGGTTAGGTAACAACTGGTGAATTAAATTCTGTGTTAACTTATTTTTACATCTGTAGGTAGCCAAATAGAGAATCTTTATTATTCTCTCTCATTTAAACAGTTTAAAATAGTTTTCATGAAGCCCTTACAATGGAACTTTTGTTTGATCCAATTCAACCTTGCTGCAGTTGGAGCTTTAAGCATTCATGACTCAGAATGAAAAGAGGTTTTAAGTAATTTATGTCTCCCTCCCTACTCAGCATGTGTTAATCAGGTTTCCACCCACTTTTTTTGGTAAATGACTTACAGCCCTAGTGCATATAATCACCTGCAGAATGTGAGTCACAGAGAACGTTTTTGAACCCTAAACCTCTGCAGGAATCCAAAGGAACTGGGTGCCTCCTGTTCCTGTTGAGCTCTCAGCAGCCTCGTAGTTTTACACAGATTCGTGCTCTAATTGCATCTCACAGCAGGTGCTTTCTAAATCATTCTTCTCAGGTGAGGCAGCTATTTCTACAAGAAAACACTAACTAGAAGACATGCTCAAATTTTCAGAGGACAGGCAGTCCTTTCCACATTGAATGTGTCCCCCAATAACTTTAGCAAATCACAGACTTTATTAACCTTATCCGTTACCAAAAAAAAACCGAAAAACAAGTGAATAATAATCCTGACATTCAATCCTCTGGATCAACCTAACTGCAAATTGTGGATCTGGGATTGTATTTTATACTTTAGTTTACAGGTCTACTTTGCTGTAATATTATTAGAAGAGGTGACTTGTCCCTCCCACCTGCACTTCTCAGCTCCCAATACTCTCAGCTGTCAGATATAAAGTTCATTGATTTTAGAGTTTCCTAGAGCTGGAAGCACTTCTTCTTGGGGTATGTTAAGAGAAGAAAGCCAGAGCATTTTCTGAAAAGGTCACCCCAGCAGCATCCTTGCTGGATTCTACAGGTTTTCTCTTCTGCACTCACCTCTGCAGGAAAGGGGTTTTGCTTTGGTTTTTTAAATTTTTTTCTATTTGTTGGAGCAAATATCTCCACAGAGACAAAAATGTTAATATGACCCACACAAATACTAAACAATTGAACTATGTGAGACGTTTTCATTACGAAGAGAGGTGGCAGCCTGTTCAGTACAATGTCATAGTCACCATTGTAAAGTCCTTTGAAAATTTTAATGCTTGCTATTTCAACATGAATTGGCAAGGACAATTTCAGCTTAAATATATCCCTTCCTCTTTTTTCCCTTTAGCAAAAGAAAACTGTCTGACATTCTTTTTAAATTACACTAAGGATCTTCTTAGTCATTTTTATGAGAAACAAAAAGATGTTAGCTGAGATGTACTAGAGGGTTTGTGGCTATTAAGGTCTGAAGCAGATTCTTTGCAGAGAATATAAACAAAGTTCAAAAAAGGCAGGTAAAATATTAGAAAGCTCTTCCTCACATTGCAACCTGTTGCATCCCTCCTTATTAGTGACCTTTTTCAGCACGGAGTCTTATAGTTGACACTTGTATATAGCAAATGTGTACTCTTATGGGGCTTTTTGAGCAGTCAAGTGCTTATGGCCATAAGACAGCAAAAGATGCAGTCTGGAGCAGCTAAGCTGGAGTCTATTAATTTAGTTATTTTTTAAAAATTCTATTAAAGGAAAATATTAAAGGAAATAGGAAGGCTGAAATCTCCCATGTCTTGAAGGAATCATGTCATGTTAAAAATCAATCATGTCAGGGCATGGGAGATTTCCAAATAGCCTCTTAAACAACTTTTAAATTGCTTCTATGCTTTTGGGCAATATGTCCCAGACACTGCCTTCTAACAGTACAAAAATGGTATTCAGCAGCGGCCATGACAAGTGTTAAGTGTTTTCTGCTAATTAGACTTCCACAAGCCACAGAGCTGAGAAGCTAATTCTAAGATCAGATGTGGCAAAAAACTACAAGAGAATTTTTCACAAAGTGAATTACACTTTTAATATGCTGTTCTCTGCCTGTGGCTCTGTGGATAAAATAATTTTCTGCCATAAAGAACTACTGCCTGCTATCACACCCAGAAGCATGGGTAGAGTTCATTAAAAAAAAAAAAAGTTAAAAGACTGCTGTTAAGGATGCCACTTCAAGCAGTTAAAAATTAAGAGATGCTAGCAATAAGATTAGCTTACCAACAGCTTTCCTGAGAATAATTATGCATATGATGATAACCACGCCCCTCTTTTTTTTTCCTTTTTACTTGATCAATGCCTCATTCAGCTTTGCTCATGCTGATCCAACTCCTGTTGAAATATTTGAAATGCACCCACGTATTTAAATGTTGCAGGAGTCCTTAAATGATATAAAAAGTGAACAAAAAGTAAAAGCCCCTTCCTGCAATTCCCCAGCACTGCTGAGAGAACATTGCATTTAATACTGATTTCCTGATCATTTTCTCAATAGTTCCTGTCATAATATCTGAATCACAGAATGGTAGGGGTTGGACGGGACCTCTGGGATCGGGTTCACCTAGAACAAGTTGCATAGGAATGTGTCCAGGCAGTTTTTTAATATGTTCAGAGAAGGAGACTCCACAACCTCTCTGGGCAGCCTCTTCCTCTGCTCTATCACCCTCATAATAAAGAAGTTTTTCCTTATGTTCAGAAGGAACTTCCTGTGTTCCATTTTGTGCCTGTTAACCCTTGTCCTGTTGTTTAGCACCACTGAAAAGAGACAGGCCCCATCCACTTGACACTCACTTTTTAGATATTTACAAGCATTGATAAGATCCCCAATGCTCAGACCGTATTAGTGAGCTGAAAAACATCTGACTAGCTCTTCTGATCACATTAAAAACTGATCATAATTCATACACACAAGCAGGAAATTAAAAATTTATTCATTTTCATTTCCTTACTTCTAAGTAACTTGGCTTGGCAACCTTAACTTATTTTTAACATAATGGGATACTCTTGGCTTTAAAAAAACAAAACAAAACAAAACAAACAAAAAACCAAAAAAACACCACCAACAACAAAAAAAACCAAACCAGCAAAAAACCCCATGATATTTCTTCTACTTCTCTTCTGCTGCTGGATGATCACCTCACCAAATCATTAGTTCTTTTTTCAAATGCCAGAATTGCTAACATTTGAAAGAGGAAGAAAATAGCTAAGGAATCTACATTTAGGAACAGCTCCCACTTCCCCCTTACACACTTATTTCCATATTCTTAAATTTACAAGGCTGCCTGCCCTGCTACCATCTATTGGTTCCCAATTAGTGCAGTAGTCATTCTTTAAAAGGAGACAGATTCTTGACAAATTAGATACTTTTAAAATCTGACTACAACAAAATAAGAAATCAAAAGAAATAGAGACTAGTAGCCAACAGTCTACTGTTTACCATTTTATCCCTTGTTGTAACTGTTGCTCTGGCATGGAAACTAATATATAAGCTCTAAACTTCAATGCTATAATGTCTTGCCAGTTACCTGGTACACATACAAATTGCTTATTTTCATGGTTTATCACATTACCCATAGCACATATTTCCTAGGGCATATATTTTACATACAATTTCCAAGTGCCTTATCTGAATCTGAAAATTTATATTCAATTTAAGGCATTTCCTAATTTCTAAAATAACTTAATTCACAAAGCTCTCCTTGCAATCAATCCCTCAAAAAAAAAGTCTTCACATTTTCGTAGGTATTGTATTAAGATGGATGTGTAGAAGATTTATTAGCAGGTTGTCTTACATTATATTCCTCTGTATGATGTTATAAATTGAGAAATACAATAATAAGCAAAATGCAATAAGGATTAATAACAGTACTGATGGATGCACAATTCTCAAGGAAACAGCTTTCACCTTCTTTCACAGAAAATGTTCTTGTGGTGTCGTCACTCACTTTCCAACACAGAACAAACAGACTGTGCTGTAAACTTGAAACATCTACATACAAATGCCTCAAGCACAAGGAGGGATTCAGTGATTTCCAAACTATTTATCACTCCTGAATTCTGAATTAAGTGGAATTTATTGCCTCTAGACCTTCAACTGACCAAACAGTTAATAAAATAAAGAATATCTGCTGAATATGCATCCTTGCACATTTTGCTAATTCTGAGAGTACGGTGTTCTCTTTAAAACGCTTGCAGTGTACCACCACTTTGTTGTACCGCCTTCTATTTTTTCTTCATTTTTACATGTAGTAGCTGACATTTTTCTCTATCTCTTCATCAGCCAATCTACTTTATATAGAAAACAGTGTCCACTCACTTTCCATCTTTTTTTGTATTCTAGGTGGGAAATTTTTACAGACAGGCCCCTAACCTTTCATATTTCTGATTAAACTGCTCTCTTGTAAATGTCCTGTTTTCCTTCCCCTTAGCTTTGTTATTACTTCTGTCACAACAATGTCTGTAGTTCCTAGACAAGACTGGGAATTCATCACATTATTTTCTCTCTAAACACCTGATAAGAGGCAGGATCTTTTCAAAGTGTTGTAATCTGTATGGACAAGACAGGAAGAAAATGACAAAAACCATCATCATCATCTTTGTTTTATAAATGAAGAAAGAAAGACACAAAAGAGGTCTGGGCATTTAGGTGCCTAGTTACATATATAAACACCTTTACATATCAGCTTGTGGAGGAGCTGCAAAATGAAAAAACAGCTGGTGAGAAACACTCCATAGTTTTAGCCACAAAATATTTAAAACTGAGAAGAACCACCCTCCCTTTTTCTTGCATGATATGGCAGGAGGATACTTTCTCTTTCTTTTCTCAGAGGCAGGTGGATCTCCCATTGTTCTTTACTGTCTTCTGTGCACCAGGTGGAGGACGGACAGGTTGCATCACTCACCACCCCCTCCCCAGAGCAGCTCCCCACTGCCCAGTAAGGAATGCTTTAGCATCCTCCTCCCAGATAGGCACAAGGCAGTAGTTTTTTTTTTAACTGCAGCTTTTGTCACAATTGAAAAGCTGAAATCCTAAGTATTTTTCTGTTGACATCCACTGTATGGCATATATAGCTCTGAATGCTGACAGCTTTTTTCTTATGCTCACCCGTGTGTTTAGTTTCCTTTTTCATATGTTTCAAGGACATCTAGTTCCTTGGGAAAGACCTATGGAAATATGCTATAGCTAGCTGCACCATTTACAAGACTGTTGCATTGTCAGACCTAGTCACTGTTAGTTGAAAACATTCATAAGCATCAGTAGCTATCATATTCTTTCCTCTCCAGCCTCTCAGCCACTGTTGTTCATGTGTTGTTTTTCTCGGTTCTTTTTTTAGTACTACACAAACTTTCAGTTACTAGATATATACTTCTTTGTCTGTGTAGTAATACAAATATTTACTGAGAAGTATCATTTATATGATTCAGAAAGTATGCTTTATGAAGGTTCAGAGGGAAAGTTTTCAATATTTTAGCATATTCCGCATAGTTTTTATATTCATCAACAATAAAAGGGCAACCCAATGCATTTTATGTGTATATTAAAACTGCATGAGGCTGATCTATTCATTACCAACTATGTGCAAGTGTATTTTGAATACAGAGTCAAAACATCCTTGAGTTTTGCAGTTGAAGAATATGTCTACAAGATAATTGGTCTCCAATTACATCCATATTGTTATGGTTATAGCTCCACATATGACTCCAGGATCCCCAGTCAATCATACATCTTCAGGTGACTCATGTTCTGACTAGTTTGGAGTGAACCAGCTGGTTTTCCAAGGAGAAAAACACAGAAGCAGTGTGGTAGCTTATATTCCAACTTGATTTATACAGGCAATATGGACACAGCTGGCTCTGGGTAATTTGGATTTCAATCTAAATGAGTATGAAGCTACCAAAATCTTTGTAGCTCTACCCTCTGTGGCTGAGCTCATCCATAAAATGGGTGTAACAGGTTTTTTTCCTCACAACATTTCCCATCTTGCTTTTGAAAATTCTTCATTTCACACTGTATCTGTAAATTAACTATTATAATGAGACCCTTATCTTGAGGGAATGGAAATAATTATGTTCACTGAAATCACCTTGCAATGATACTGAAAGTGGTGGGAAAAAAAAGATATAATAAGTGTATTTGGTTATAGGTATCAGTGTATAGAAGCTGGTATTATAAGTGACAAGCATAGCCTATCAAAATAGTTAACTTGAAACACAGAAAAAAAGTACGTTATATATTTTAAAATGCTTTTACAATGGAAGGGTGAATATCTGAGTGTTCAACTTTGCTGTACAGAAAAGAAAGCAGAGGGTTTCTATATAAAATAAGGACGGAGTCTGAATCAAGAGGAGAAATACTCAGAACAACTGTTCTCCACGGGAAACAGGACTCTGACTTTTCACCTTCGTGCAGGAATGTGGGGTGCACATAGCCCACCTAGGAAAGAACAGCTTTTACTGCAGAAAGGTGCTGCTCCTGCCACTGGTTTCTCCTCCAAAAGCAACTGTGCTGCTGGCCCCAAACTCCAGTTTCTGCCTGGCTTGGTACACTAAAGCAAAAAATCATGGGAGGATCGTTACACACGTTTGTCTTGAAGGACTCTCCAGCAAAATTAATTTTTTTTCACTGAATATTTCTGTACAATTGCACATTTTTCAAGTTCATTTCATAGTAAATGGAAATATTTTGAGGTAGCTAATGACTCACCAGCCTTCCCTAGCATCACTTGAATTTCTGGCGTCTTGGTGTCATTTGGTTATCCTTTGAACTCTGCTGGTTGGTTGAAGCTATGCAGACAGATGGTTGTCTTTAGGGTCTCCAAAATTAACATGTAGAAGATAACCTGTGGACAATACTTTCATTTATTCAATGTAAGGACCATGGGTCATGTTTCTGATTCCATGTATTACTAATACTGAACTTAAGTCCTCAGTGTAGAAAGTTTTCCATCCTTCTCTCCTTGACATTTCCTTAATTCTCTTGTATGAGTTCCTCATTTATTCACTCTGAGCCAATCCAGCTTCCAATGAAGATAGTGGTATAATCAGTAACTTCAAACATACCAGGTTTCTGATCCACAGAATAATCTACAACATAAAGCCAATCCTCATTTTCGTGATGCAGAGACTCCCTGACTATTGAGTTAGTATAATCCCTTTTGCAACAGAAGGAGAATTAGAATGGGTACATTATCACCTCCAGATGTTTCTTCAGCTATGCAGGAATTGAACAGGAATAGTCTTCAAAAAGCAGCTTCCCAGTCCAGGCAGGGAGAGGTTGTGGGTGTTAGTCTTCCAGAGCACTTGGGTTTCAGCAGGGCTCTGATACTATTTCCACAAGGAACTAACACATCCCCTGGGGCAACCTTGCCATGGTCACATCTTTCCTAATGAAAGCTCTATTGAACATGGCCCATTCTTGCAAAGGGCTTCAACAAATCTGCACTTTTGCTATGAAAAATGGTTTGTCAAGAAATTCCTATCTCCTTCTAATGAGGCTGAATATCAGAAAGTTATTCCAGAGCAATGATTGCATGCTTGGTGGACATAAACACATCTAGTGATGTTTTCCAGTGTAAGAAAAAGTACAGTCTTGCAAAAATTGTAATGCCATTGGTCTCTTTCACTCTCTCAACTGCCTTTCAAAACAGTATAATTTGAGAGTTCCCTGCTATGTGTGTACATACAGTGTGGTTGAAAGGGCAAGGCACTGAATGACACTGCTGTTTTAAAATGCACCATTCAATCTATGGCAAACCAGTATTTCTTTAGTGAATTGTGTAGAGTAAGCAGACTGTTCATGACAGCTCTATGAATAATAATGACAATTTTATCATGATGCTTTTGCTCCTGCTGGATATTATTATGCAAGGCCGTTCCACAGTAGCTATTATTCAGTTGCAACTTACAGAGGTTGCAAATTCAGTAGAGAAAAACTGTTTTCTCACTTTTGTTGTTTATTTCTCTGTTTACAAAAAGTCTCAGTTTAACCTCTCATATAGACTTAATCCTTTACCCTCTTTCTGCGTGGAAGGTAAATATTCAGGAGAAAGATAGGCAGGGTTGTAACAAGTCATCCTTCAGGTGGTTTTTCCTTTCTTCTTCCCCTCTCTCTTTCACCAGTCTCCACTCCTTCCAGCCACTTGCTATTAACTCAGCAACCTCCCAAACTCATCAACTATACGGATGTTCCCATTTAACACTTTCTCTGGGGAGCCTGGCCTCCTTGTCTCCTCATCCTTCCTTGAAGATGCTGGCAGCCCAGAAGGGCTAATAAAATGCACAGGAGGAGGACAAAGAGACAACGAAATAATAAGCAGGGAGAGCTAGAGTCTGAGATCACAAGTTTTGAATCTTCATCCTTGCAGATTCTTACCCAGGAGCAGCCACTGTGTTGCATTACCACTTCCCAGAGTGATGACAGGCAAAATAAGGGATATTCAGTTCACACCCATCTCCTTTGTTCATTGGAAATTCCCACAGGCTACGATAGCCGCAAGGCTAAGGTCAAGATCTTTCAGAATCAGCCCATCCTTTGGGTGCTCCAGAAGTGCCTCTGAATGCCCTGCATGTTTCAGGGCTCTGAAGACAAGTGTGGGAGCTCTCCATGTGCAAAGGTAGTCAAAGCCAGTGGAGACAGTGGAGATGAGGCCACGCTGTGGATCAGACAGATGTTAACATCCTTAGCCAGGCGTACCTTTTCAATGCAGTGATTTTCTGCATTACTATGTTGGTTAAAAGTCATTGGTCTCAAAAATTACGATGCTGTCATGAATACTTTTTGTTCATCCATAGTGAAAGAGCTGTAATGTTTGTGTAAGCAAAACCTAGAGAAGTCTAGGAGAATATGAGGTATATAGATCATAAAGGATAGTAACTCTAGTTGTTTTTATTTATTTTTTTTTTCTTTTTTTCCTTTCACCTATGTTACTGCCTTTTGAAGCAATTGCAGCCTACTGCTACTTTATCTGATCTTACTGGGAAGCCATTCTGCCTTTGTCCAGTGTGCAAAAGGCAATGGACCGGACACCAGCTAATTGCCACTGCTGTTTTCAGCTGATGCTCTTTCTTACTCTTGCCTACTTGTTCCCTCTGTGAACTGATTGTAGCTACTAAGCTGGAGGACAGGAAAATGCCCATCACAAGTCTCACCTTCCACGCTGACAAGAAAGAAGGAATCAATGCCCCAGCAACCCTAGCAGCTTCTGTTACGTGCTGCAGCCCTGAGAGCGCTCTGACACTGCACTTACCTCCTTAAAGGGTGTGTTTGCACACAATTATGTCAATACCATACCATTTCCAATTTCCTAGGAGGGTGTATCTAATTCTCTATCTATATGTGCTAGAATAGATGAGGGCAAAAACTAAAATTTAGAATAATGACAAATGAAGATTAAAACCTATGTCTGGCTTTTTCCTGTTTTCACCTAGATATCTGCACACATTGGCAGATTCATCCCCCCCCCCCCCCCCCCCCCTTTTTTTTTTTTTTTATTTNTAGGGTTTATTTCTAAGAGACTGGAGCTCTAGTCCTACAAATACTAATGCCTATGTCCAAACTTAAATATATGCATTATCACTACTTAGGAAACTTTTAAGCACGTTTCTTTTTTTTTTTTTCATATAGGTATAGTATATGAACTCGTTGGGTTTCCTCTTATGAATGGAATTATTTCTGTTCTGATTGTTAATTGGTGATTTCCATTAACTCAAGAACAAAACAGTAAATCATTTCTGTTTTGAGAAAAGCAATATTGAGGATATGTTAGGTATTTCAGCATATGTCACAGAAGTCTTTAACACAAATATGTCTCCATCTTGGAAAATCTATGAAAACGCATCACAGGATCTGTGAGCCAATTCATCCATTGATTTCTTTTTCTTTGCCTCTTGAATATTCATACCTGTTTCTGGAAACTGTCAAACTTCACCAAACTTTAGAGCAAATTACAACCAAAAAAAAAAAGGAAAACCAAATGTGATTTGTATAAAAAGGACTTCCCCTTAAAACAGGGCTGTATGGTGTCAGTTAACTTAGGTGGTATATTTCAATACTCATCTCTCAGCTGGCTTTCATAAATTATGCTATGGTTGTCACTTTTTTCCTGGCAGCATCTCCCAGCTGCTCTACTTTGGGGAATTAGGTTGCAGCAATGAAAACATGATGTGTCTGCTGCTGTGCCGTGCCAAGGGAAATGAGATCATAGTTCAGCCAATGAATTTCTCCATGGGAATTCAGTGGGCACCTTTTGGAAACAAAAATTGCTAAGGTGTGGGTAACCACAGGCAAAACAGTGGTTGTACATCTACAAGAGGGAAATTCACCATGCAGTGAGTTCTGTTACAGAAAGGTACTAATTATATTGGTCCTTAAGGGCTAATCTTTTAAATATCCAGTGATTTATTTGTACCCAGTTGTTAGAAGGAAGATTCTTTACTTTGCCGTTCAGTGCTGTAAGTGCAAGCCAAATGTCTCTGAGGAGTATTTGTCTTCGAAGTTTTTTTCAGGTACTTCAAAGTAAAATTAGTGTGGAGTCTTTAATTTGCTCAAAAATCTCAACAAGTGTATTTTTGGAAGAGGTACTTCTTAGCTCTGGGATTTAATAAATTTTTAATGTACAGAATTTATTTTAATCAAAAGTATTGACTTGTGGATAGAAAGTATAACAAATACTTGTACCACTTTAGGACAGGAGTGACTATCTTAAATACGTGACCACTCACTTCAGGGAGGTCCAGACCATTAGAATCACCTCTGAATTCAAGGACTGTTAAAGTCTGCAGCAAGATCGAAATCTGAACCGCAGAGCTCAGAGCCATCCCTATTTTGCATGATTATCTGCTGCATAAACTTGTCTGGCCCAAAAGTCTTATAGTGAAGTCCTCAGAGGAAGACTCTTTTGGAGACTTGCTTCCACCCTGATAACTATTCATCTGATGAGATAAGAGGGAAAATCTGTGTAAAAGGGTGTACAACAACTGGCATTCTGTGATGCCAGGCCAAGCTGTGAAAGACACTGACAGAGCATCCAGCCCACCACTTCTAACATGGCAAAGGGCACAGAAAAATGTAATCTCAGATTTCAAAGGATGACAAGTACCAGAAATTTACCTTAGCTGATTTGAATTGTCAAGTCCATGGCACTATGGTAATTGAACAACTGGTCCATCAGCTGTCAAGGCATAATCCTGAGGAGCCCTGAAGGAGAGGACATATAAGGGAATATCAGAAAGATGCTCTTGAGATATATTAGATACTAGAAGAGCATCATCCAGAGAAGAAAAAATTACCACACAGGTGTCCAATGTATGGATCTTGGAGAGAACACAGAGTAGGGATTTTAAAAGATGGGAGAGGAAAAGACGTTATTTAGAGCTTTGTCTAAACTTCTGTGACCGTACCAGAAGGATTCCTGTAATTCCCACAGGCTTTGTAGCAAGCCTGCCATGATTATCTAAGTGCATAGGAACGTGCAAAGGAATGTCAAAACTGACCCTGAGTTTGAGAGCTGAAGGGGAATGGTGAAGCTGTTAAGAGTGATGGGCAGAGGACGAAGAGTGGCAGGTTAAAATTAAAGAATTACCTGTGATCTTTTTAGCTTCAGGTGACAAGGAATCATCCTGAATACACCAAACTGTCAATTTAACTCACAGAATGGAACAGAAACAGACAGGACAGGGAGGTGAAAATATTCAGCCTGGGAATAACAGCAGAAAAAAAAGAAAGAAAAAGTGTACAATGAGAAAACAAGAGTCTGTAGTGGCTTTGAAAGAGTCCCATGGAGAAGAAGCTGCTCTAAAAGATCCTGAAAGAGCAATAAAGAAGGTAGACATAGAACCACAAGGGGGTACTGCCACAAAAGCCAAGCAAGAAAAGAGTGATCAAGGGTATCAGATTAGACAGGGAGGTCAAAGAGGACACAGAGATTCCCATTTTAGCCAGAAAGAGGTCATTTGAGACCTTGGTGAATTAGTTTGAATGGGGAGGACTGGAGCCAGATTGCAATGAGTCAGAGGAAAGGAAATCAATGCAGTGGTCGTAAACAGGCCTTTCAAGTCACTCAGAAGTGAAAGGGAGAAGAGAGGGCTGTGAGAGAAAGAAAGCTGACCTATTTGCACTGGAAATTCACAAACAATGCACTGCTTATCCCTTTCCCTTCCTCAATGTATGAATTACCTCATTTTTTTTTGTTTTCTGATGGATTTTATTATTGCTTTCATTTTGAAGATCAGAGAAGTTTCCAGACTCCCTGATCTTACGTATCACCTATTAATATATCTCAGGCACCTACCCAAGGAAATGTGTATGTATAGCAGCCTGTACAAATTTCTGTCTCTCAAATGTATTAGTCAGTCTCCATTTAACCATAGAGCTTCATTTGTTTTCATGATCACTGCTTGTATGATGTCTGGTACTGGAATTCACTGGTGCCAAGCTAAAATTAAATTTGGTTTTAAATCCCTGGAAATCCTGCAGAAACATGAAGTGAGTGATTGTGCTATAGAACACACTGTAGAGAAGCCTGGCTTAACATGCCCCAAAGATCCCCATGCCAGGGGCAGGCTGCTTTGCAGCACAGACAGCTTTTGCTTTGCAGCCTATGATCTGTTGTCACACCTGTAAAGTGGTTCTCCACAAGCAAAACTTAGAGAGCACCTAGTGCTCTCTGAACACAAAACACATCTCTGAAAACAAAAATCACTGTAACGATATTTAGCTTCACCTTTGTCTCTTTCAGAGTAATAAAATAATTTATGAATTGGTTTTTTTTCCTTGTTATTTAAATCAATAATTTAATCCATGTTAAATGAATACCACCTACAGCAGATATAATTTCAAGTTACGAATAAATAATCTTAGAGATTTAGCCTGTTTTTCAAATAGTGAATTACTCTCACTGCAGATTTTGCAAATATGGTTTTGATTTGCAGATGTGGGTGGAATATTCTGCACAAATACTATTCCAGCTATGCTGTGCTCTGAAGCTGTCCTCAGAGACCATTAATGTGGTTCCTCACCTAGTTCTTATAGAAACCACACCCAGGATTTAATGAAGTTTATAATTTAAAAAGCAAGAAATTATTACCTTTAATACGCTGTGAATAATCTTGATTGTACACATATGCACACAAACATTTAGCTCATCTACATTTGAATACAAGGCTTTGGACTGAAGTTATCTGCTAAACTTCTTACAGGGAAAGACTATTAAAAGAGCCAGAGCTTAAACCTCTGAAATGGAACAATAATTCTGGGCTACATTCCCACATGGTTTACACTGCTGTGATGTTACTGTGGGCAAGGTAAATATAATAATGTTTCAGCCCAAGAACACAGCTCATAGTCTCTGCAAGTGCCCAGCTGGGTGCCATTTCTCCACTCCACATGACTGACACACAAGAACCAGCCTGCCTGACAGTGTTTCCATCCTCCCCCAGGAAAAGAAATGTGTTGGAAAAGTCCTTATTACCCCTTTTAAATTCCCTTTGTCAATATATAGGGCTGCAGAGGGAGGGATTGGGTGCTATGCTCATGTAATAGGATTGCTCAATGGCTGCTTGATGTCTCCAGAGTCAGAGCTGCATGACATCACACAGTTTTCTCAAGGTCCTGCATCATAGTTACAGACAAACATAGCCATTTTCATTTAATGAGATTTTTTTTTTTAGCATGTATTCACCATATAAAATATTCTCCCTTCCTCCTCTTTATTTAATACATCCTCAGGATCCAAACTTAGTAGTAGTAAGTACATTACAAGCAAACACATGGGATACCAAAGATTGTTTATGAAGTACCTAACAGTGATATTTTATGCTCAGTCTTTCTCCCTGGAGTATGCTACGTACAAAATGCAGATTTTCTAGCTCAGGTTTGGATTAGGTGTTTTTGTCCAAATTATGCAGGCCACTGTTAAGATTTTGCAAAGTCACAAACAGAATCATAGAATCATTTAGCTTGGAAAAGACCTTTAAGGTCAAGTCCAACCAATACTACAGGTATTGCCAGGAAGTCAATTAACACTATAGCATCTCAACAAAACATTCAAACAAAACATTCATACTTATTTAGTTTCTACCTGATAAGCACTACTGACCAAACATTCCCCAGGGAGTCAAACCACAAACTTGTAAGATTTTCACGTGACTACACACATCAGAAAGCCACTGAAAAACAAACTGTATTTTTGCCACATTCCTTGGCTTTCTCACAACACCATCTGATGCAATGTCAAGTTCTGAGTTGCATAAGGCAAAACTAAGGGACCCTGAATGTTGTCTTTCCTCATTTGAGTACTAAGAAGCTGCAAAATGTTGATTTTCAATTATTTTACCTTTTTTGGCAAAGTCAAGAAACATATATAAGAAAAAAAGGGGCACAATTAAAATGACACAGTACTTTAAGAGGAAGAGAGGGAACCTTTGGAATTTTAAATATTTACATAACTGTAATCACTAAGCTACAAAGTTCCTGTCCTCACCCTCCCATTAAAAAATGAACAGTTTTGGCCCACCTTGATTGACAATTTGCTGTCATACTTTAAAAAGTCTAATGGCATGTGTTCTCTCAGCAATTAGACTACTCTGTTAATAGTGTTTCAGGATGCTGCAGCTCTGTGGCATGACCTCAAACTCTTCCAATAAACAGAAAGCACCAGTTGCACTCAATGGGGATTTTGATGAGCAAGAATTGAAGAACCCTTTCAACTAGCTTGAGGGGCAAGCAACAGCAGGGCAATGTGGTTGAGTGGGAGGTTGTTTTAGTATTGAGGTCAGCAGCTGGAGCACGTTGGATAGAAAGCGTGAATCTGCCCGCGCTACTACATGTAGAATAGCACTCTAACTGCACTGTTATACTGCAGGGGAATGGAAATTTAGATAAATCAAAGGCAGAGAGAGAAAGAAGACCTTTTTCCATACAAGCAGAATTTTACCCCTTATTGTAAGATCAACCCATTCAATCACCTATGCAGTTTACTTTATTACTGATATGCACTTAGCAGTTATGCAGTTAAAACAATGTTTTGCCCAAGAGGGACAAATGCAAAACAGCTTTAAGTAATGAAAATAAATCATTGCAAAATTGCATGCAAACTATTTCAGATTGCTTCCTGTTTGTTGTTCCATGAAGCATTACATATTGCATTATGTATGTTAATACAATGCATTTTCATTAAACACAAAATAATAATGTGACAGAGTAAGGAGCAAATGGAGTTGGATGCTTAGCCTGAGGAACTGGGCTCAAAAAGTTTCCATCAATTTTATTCATACATTTCCTATGCTGTTCAATTAGATTAGTCAGAGTTATCCCTGTCTCTTTCTGTAGAAGCAAGTCCTAATGACTTAGAATCATAGAATGCTTTGGGTTGGAAGAAACCTTTAAAGGTCATCTAGTCCAACCCCCCCTTTAATAAGTAGGGAAATCTTCAACTAGATGAAGTTGCTTGGAGCCCTGCCAAACTGACCTTGAATGGTTCCAGGGATGGGGCACCTACCACGTCTCTGGGCAACCTGCTCCAGTGTATCACCATCCTCACTGTAAAAACTTTCTTCCTTATATCTAGTCCAAATAATTTAAAACCCTTACCCCTTGTCCTGCCACAACAGGACCTGCTAAAAAGAGCATCTCCACCTTTCTTATAGGTCCCCCTTAAGTACTGAAAGGCTGAGATACTGACATGTCGAAAGGCTCCCCAGAGCCTTCTCTTCTCAAGGCTGAATGACCCTGACTCCCTCAGCCTTTCTTCATAGGAGAGGTGTTCCATCCCTCTGATCATTTTTGTGGCCCTCCTCTGGACCTGTTTCAACAGAATCATGTCTTTCCTGTGCTGAGGACTCTGGGGCTGGACACACTACTCCAGGTGGGGTCTTACCAGAGCAGAGTAGAGGGGGAGAATCACCTCCTTTGACTTATGGAATTTGTGGACAAAAGCTGTTGAAATCAGGTCACCTGAAAAGGCAGAGTGGTCACATCTTCTCCAAAGTCCTGTCTTTTGACCATTTTCATATTTATTAAATGGAGAGCTTGATCTCTGCTAGGTATGTCAACAACTCTCATTTGTATCCTTCAAGAATGTCTCAATTAGTTCAGCAGTAATTAATGTTCTTGTAAGTTATATAGTTTATATGACTTTCATAAGTCCCATACCCCTAATTACTCTGCTAATTAGAGAAGAGTCCCATGCTTGTCTTAGTAACACCTACCTCTGGAATTTCTGTGGAGATCAAATTTAAAAAGCATTTTGTTCTGACACTATATGGACTGGATATGGAGCTTTAACCAACATAATAACATATACTTTCTTCCCAATAGTTATATTTATTCGACAATAAATTCAAAAGTTTTCCCTGGATACATCAGCAGAAAGTGAAAGCACAGATACAATGAACTTCAGTAGTCTGCTTAGACTATTACAAGAGAGATATTAACTAAAGTTGAGCTTTTATGCATCCTCCTTTTGGTATTCCTTCTACATTCAAAGCAAGGAGATGATCTGACATAACAGTGTCACGGGGCAGAAGAAAACCAGAATTAAAATGTCTTTTCCTTACTAAAATTCTGCAGCAACCACAAGACGTCAGAACAAGGAGATATAGTTAATATATATACTTCAGTCAACACATAGGCTGTGTTTACATCCCAGAGAAATTTTCTGTCCATCAAAATAATTTTTGAAAAAGCCACGTTTGTCATTTCCCCCTGAAAACAGCAGGGATTCCCTTTGAATCAAACACAACCCTCTTCCAGCTGAGCCTTAGGCAACATACCCCAGGCGCAGCTCTGACTAGGTCTGAGTTTTGAAGGCAACCTCCTTTGTGGTCACCTGATATGCTATGGTGTACCCACAAAAAGGAACACGTATTTTAGACCTGAAGTGAGCCAGGCCCTCAAGAGTATATATGGTACATCTCCCATGCTCTGTTAGGCTTCTGTCGTTTCTGAAATTTGCCTTAGAATTTCTCGCCTCTCCTTCAACAGCACTTAGCAGGTCAGAAATTAAGTACACTGATAATCAAGTAATTGAACATCTCAGTTGCTGCTGTTCTAAGACTTGGTCTCTCAAATAAAAGCAGATATAAGTCTACTTATGGGGTGGTAAGAAGCTCTTCACAAAAAGATACACTTGTTATTCTCCTGAGACCTCATTCAAGAGGCATAGCTGAAAAATAACTACAAAGCTCAGGTGAAAGTATTTTCTAATGTGGATATGCCAGCACTGTAAAATCAGACAGATTATGAAGACAGGTAGAGGCTGAATACTTAACAATAAAAGAATAATTTCTGACCTTTAGAATACACTCTTTATGTAATATTAAAGAGGGAAAACACTTTTCAGGCTTTTAGGATATCAGAAGATTGTTGATGGTTAGTGAGGGGTGAAAAACAAATAAGAATTTGAAAGAAAAAAGGATCCTATTAGCTTGAATCAGTGCAAATGAGTGCTACTTCTACTGTAACTTTCAAAGCCAAAGTTTCTGCATTATTAGCTGGCTGAATATTTGCCTTTTTTTTTTTTTTTAACACTACACTCTATACAGTGACACTTACTATGAGGAACTGAAATTTATTGCAGTTTACAGGAATTTTATGACTTGGAACAGCAAAGTGATTTAAAAAGCATGAACATTTTACTAAAGACTTTTTTTCAGCTGTGCTATCCAATTGTTAAGTGGAAAACAACATAGGTAAGAGGATCAAATCAAATAATGAATAACTGCCAATATCCTTTTCTTTCTGAAGTAATACAATGTATCAAAGATTTACACCATTTCAGACAAGTTTAAACCTCCTAGTAGCATAGCATAGAAGAATGCTATGCTATTCAGCACATAGTGTTTGCAGATTTGTTAATTTTTAAAAGAACATATTGATGCCTGCAGAAATGATACATGTCCATGAAGTCACATTAGTGTGAAGAAAGTGAAGAGAAGCAGGTCAAACTTTGAAGAAGTTTGAACATGAATATGACTTGGGCCCAAAATCTAAGCAGGAAGGACTCTGCAAGGATGGAACTGTGTAGAGCTAAAACAGGGACTTGAGGTTTCTGAAAGCCATTGTGATCATGCTAGACACTGTGGCATCAACCCAGAACTTCATACAGATGTGGGTACTGTATTGAGCTTTTCAAAGACTTTTCCACGGCTACAGAGTCCCTGTACATAAGGGGCCCAGCTAGAGCACTGAAATCAAACTTGCTGAGTCCAGACTACAGCACTGACTGGAGCTGTGCTCCAGCTGCCCTGAGTGCCTAGTCTGCAGGACATTGCTGCTCTGCTGAGAGATAGCCGACCACAAGGACAATGTGAGGGCTAACAGAGTGGCCTCTGGCCATGCTCCGAGCTGAGTGGAGAGACAGGAACAAGGTGCTGATGATGACACGGAGAGTCCCAATGAGGAGCCAAATGTCCTCATAGTGACCATGGCCCACCTCCTCAGCTGGGCTGGGAACGCCACTGGCCATATCTGCATGCTGCAATCAGCTTGATGAGTAAGCAAAAGTAGCTAACATCCACTTGAAAACTACCACGGCTTCCTCTGTAAGAAAGGAACGAATAAACAACTTGTGGCTGGCTGATCAAAAGCAACGGGATCCCTGCAGCTCCCAAGCCTTGCAGGCAAAGACTTTCAGATTGAGATTTTTCCGACAGCTGCATGTAGACAAGCTTGTGTAACTCTGCCCTGGACTGAGGAACGCTGCAAGGCAGGCATGCAAACCAGGGCTTGTGCAGACATCTCAGTCATAGGTCCTTCCCACAATATGGGGTGGGAGAGGAAGGTAGGAACCCCTGGGGGACACAAAAAAAACCTCCAAGCATGTTGTTTGCCCAGAAGCAGTGAAATAATGGGAAGCAGCTATGGGGAGGGTGAGCACTGGCATGACCTCCCAGCAGTGCAGCCACAGCCAGCGAGCTGTGTAAGCATGGCAAAGAAACACAGGATGTCTAAGGAAAAAACAAAGTCCTGCTTAAGTAAGCCAGGCTCTCTTGGTCTCAGAGAAAACTGTATGAAGGGGATCTCCCTCCCTGCCAAATGAGAGACATGATTCGTTGCATGCTTTGCAGTAAACTCCTACTGCAGGTGGGAGGCATGGCAGGCAGGGGCTGGGGTGTCTAACAGGAATGAGCTATGGGAGAAATGTGGGCATAATGTGATAGATGTGGATCTATGGAGTCTGAGGGGCGGCAAGGCTTTGGAAATGGGGACACATATGGGCAAACTGCATCTAAAGTGCTGAAAGTGATACCACAGGGAGCCATAGCTAGTAGGTAGGCTGGCAGCTGCAGCAAAGAGATTAACACTTTCCTATTGCTTATACCTTCAGAAGAAACACTGAAGCATCCTGAATTCTAGAAATGGNGTGTGGTGTCTTTTAAGTATAAGTTACTAATTACTTGCCTTGGAGTTTTTACCCTGGACATCTCCTCCTTTCAATATAACCTGGAATTTCTGTCTTAATTTCTTAATGCGGTATTCAGGGTTAAAACACTATTCTGAGACTCTGAGTTCCAGACTGAAATAGGTACTTACACAGTCACAGATAACTGCATAGATTTGTATGGTTTTATCTACTATTCTTCCATTACAGTCCAAGAACCTGATACTTGATTAATTCTGTCGTGTCCATCTAATCAAGAACAAAATATGGTAATTACAGCTGAGTTAAAAATGTGTTTCTCACTAGGCAAAAAAAAAAAATTAAAAAAAAGAAAAAAAGCAAAAGAGAGATTTACAAAGCTGTTTCCATCCAACTTCAAGCTAAGCCCAAGCCTCAGAAAATCAGAAGCAAAAAATCTTTGTGGATTGGGTTTTCATTTTCATTGTTAGCTTAACTTCTTTTAAAAAATGGCATGTCAATTCAAGCTGGAAATTTTCATATAGAAAATATTTGATTTATCAATTTATTTTTCTTTTTAGTAGGTGAAAATGAAGTGAAATAATCTTTTGACACCAACTAGTTTGATATCAGTGAATCGGCATTTTCAGACAAAAAGGCATAGCCAGAAAATTCCTACCTTATCTACTAGATGCTCCAAATCACATCTTTCTCAAACTAAAGCTACTTTTTTTCTGAAGCAGACAGTTGAACCATGCTTTTCTGTGACTCATATTTATCCCAGCATGAATTTACACATTTTTAATGTCAAAAAGAGCAAAATTCAGTATGATTTAAAAAATCCAGCTCAGACTTTCCTGTGGAATATATCTAAATAGCATGACAAATTGCAAGATCCCCTTTTAGCCTGCAGCTAAAAGCAGAGATCAGCAGATGGACTGATAAGCACAAAGAATACAACTGTACCTGGCAAGTATTATAACCTTCAAGAACACTTGGCACATTTTGTAATATCCATTGCTGTGAGCTGATGCAGCTTAAAGGGTTAACAAATTTATACATGCCTCACATTCTCATTTCTAATGTGGATCTCTCCAAATGTGTCACATATACTCATCCTCATTGAAGATTAACTGTACAACAACTTTGAAGTGTTAAAACAAGCTGTGTTTGAATTCTGAGGAACAAAACCCAGGCCACAATACTTTCAACTAAGCAAAAATAGCTTGGTGCTTCATAGCTCAAGTAGACTGCCTAATTTTCTAGAAACTTTCCCAGAAACATTCAGCTTTGGTCTATGACCTGGCATTAAAAGTGTAACATCAAAGGAACTTTAATGGAAAAGGTTTATGGGGTAAAAAAATCTAACCTTAATTCTGCAGAAGGTGTTTCATTTTAATTACGTATACAAGACTGCAACAGCATAACTATTAGACCCGTCTGTTGTTCCCCTTCATTTCAGTGCGTTACTTTGCATTGCATGAATGCTTTCAGTAGAGAGTAAAGGCGATGCCTTCCAAAAGCTGTTTACCACTTTCAGTAATTGCATAGTTCTATGAACACACCTACAAATTCAGATGTTATGTCCATAAAGCCATCACATGCTTAAGAGTCCAGTTATTTTGCTAATAACTGTCATGGTATTCACTTCCACAGAAGTGTTTTTAATAGTTACCTGGCTAGAAATGACCAAAATATTTTTGTGGGTAACCTAATATTTGTTTTTCTCTGATGGCCATCCTAAGTATTTCCCTGTAATGTATTCCTGTTGTTTGTGTGCTCCTTAACAAGAGATGCTGTATTCCTCGAACAATAAAGGCAATGCTTCAGGTGCTGCTGATTCTGTTACTGCCTTTATAGGTGGGTAAGTAGTTGCTGGAGTTTGATTTGTTCCACTAAATTGCTTTTATGTCTTTTAACTGCACCACACTTAAAGGTGCTTTTGCTTTCCTTCTGGTGCTTAGCAGAAGCTGTATTTTTATTAGGCTCATTTGCTAAACCTGTACTTTGCCTTACTTTGCTCACCTTTGCTTTCCCTTTAAAAACTTTTTTTTTTCTATTGTCTCTGTCCCTCTTGGTGAATTCCAGCTTATGATGCGGAAATCAGGATTGAAACAGAGGAGAAGGGCAGGGGAAAAACCTGCCAAGCACTGAAGATGCTCCTGTAGTGCTGATGCAGCAGGCCACTTTGCCCAGTCCCGAGCACCCCGCAGGCAGGTCTGCTGGCTTACACCGCTCTGCAGGGAACGGGGGTCCAAAGTTCTCAACCTCTGGCACCCAGGGGTGGCTACTGCTGAGGTAATGGATGGCGAGGGGGATATCCTGGCTGACATTGGACACCAGTCTGCAGTGAATTACTATTGATCTTGGGAGGGGAAAGGAGAAGAGATGGATTCTATATCACAGGTTTGTCTTTCTCAGGGTAGATTTCATACAGAGCTTGCTTAGTAGTCTGCTGAGAATTAAAATCTAGTTCTAAAGCTGTAGTTTTTCCTCTCTAAACAAATCAAACTTTCCTTAAGGAAATATAAAGGAGAAATGAAAGATGTTTTCTTTTCTGGGACATATTTCCAAAGGGGGAAAAATTGTAGTAACTTCTGAAGCTGGCTTTAAAGTCTGATTTTCAAACTCTGATTGGTCTATTCATAAATCCGCCCACAAGCCAACTAAAAGCCACATAACTTTGCCTAAATATAATTTGCTCTTTATTTTACTTATTTTTTGCCTGTCTTCATCTTCTACCTCATTTCCAAGGAAATGACTAACCTTCCTCCCATCTATCCTTTCACCCTCAAGGTAATTTGGTTCACTTTAGTATTATACCTTTTTTAAAACACAGGGGAAACACACTCTTCTGATGAAAAATTATGAGCAAGGTGTCACAAGGAAGACTTGAAAAACAAATGAGAAAAGTAAAACAAACATAATAAAGATATTTCCCAAAAAGAACCCAGAAAATAGGACATGTAATGTAAATCCATATGGGAACAAAATAAAAGTAAAGAAAGTCATTTCAGTACTAGCAGTACCTTAAGTCTCTTCACTTTTCAAAGTATTTTCTTCACCCCTTTTCCCCTCATGATCTTCTTCTGCTTGAGAACACAACGAAGGACCAGCATCATTTATTCTGAGTAGCACCTTACTGCAGAAATAGCCTCATGAAACTCAGTTTCTCTGATTAGGGAGAACTGGTGATTGATAGTGCATGACCAATTACACTAATTGGAGCATCCTATTTCTACACCTATCTTAGCCATTCTGCTGAACTTTGGCAGGTTGCAGGAAAGACTTTGATGGTTTTGTCCTGGAGAAGAAAGAAAATCCAGTTCCATCCTACTTAATATAATTCCCTTTTGAAGAAGCCTCACTCATTTCTTTCCTCACCTCTAGAATCTAGTTGATTTTTTCTGGGTTAATCTAGCTCTCTTGCTAGAGTCATAATGATGTATTCTCCCCTTAGCCTTATGCTTGAGTGCCCTGCACAAAAAGGATCCTACAATTATAATTAAAATAGATCCACAGGCTGGTTCAGGAGCATGCCCATACTCACTCCCATCTGTTAAGGGAGCAATAATACCCACTAACAAGGTTAGAGGCCAGTTTCAACAGGGCATAAAAGCCAACTGAAGATTAGCTTAGAGTGGAATCCTACCAAACACAGCAAGTGCTATATATTCTGCCAATAGGACCTTCTGTTTGCAAAAAAAGGCCAGCTCAGAGCCAAATGTTTCATTACACAGGACTGTAGCACCTGTGGACATAACCCAGTGAATCAGTGCCTCTCCTCTGTCTCTAGTTTTCTTGTCAAGATAACTGGGCAGAGTTCTACCTTCAATGGCATAACATCATTATTTATCCATGCTTTTTGGTTTTGTTTGCAGAAGTATCTCCTAAATGCTAAGCCCTCTTTAGTTTCAGCTAACACCGTCACTTTCCTGAGGGTCTCTTCTGAAGAATCCTAATGCATATGTTGTAGAAAGTTCAGTTTTAAAGCACTGCTCTTCAGAAATCATATATTTTTCTGCGGGTGTTACATATGTCAAGGGAGAGATAGAGGAAAAAAAAGGACAAGGGGAAAAAAAAAGGACTAAAATTGAATGAAGCTTAGTTTTATATAGCACCTTTGAGGCCAAGTGCTATGTGACTTGCACCTGACAGCATTGTGAATGGGATGCTCCCAGCTGTCCTTACTCATATTTTAAAGGCACAAGGCTTAACTTCAGGAGAAGGTTTGGTGCTCTGAATCTTAGACATGAGAGGCACTTCTCTCTGATATGTTCTCCAGCATGCTCAGCATTACTCGATGCCTCCTTGAGGAGAACCTTTTCTGAGAGCTTTACCCATACCTGAGACAGGGCCATGGTGCTGCTCTTGCCTTTGGGCCTTCTTAAAAAGTTATGACAGAACATCTAAGGATATTTTTGCTGCAATATGTCCAAATGTCACAATTAGTGATCTTGGCCTTACAGCATTAGGTGTTGTGCTCTCATATAAGTGAATGAAAGTATATTATACAATAACTTTCAAAAAAGTAGTTAGTGCTATATAATAACTCTATATTATACCTTCAAGCCTTCTCCAGCTAGATTTGGCAAAAAGCCTTCTGTCATAAAAACCTGGCTGTATACTTGAGGCAATCTAATAAATAATTAAAGGCAGTACTTACCTTAATGAATTTTTTAGAACTTTAATATTTCATTATGAGAATTTCTTGTTCAGTTTTCCAAACAGATTCTGTGAGAGAAAGGCTTATTTTGAGACAATTGATGGCTGAATTTAACCCAGTTCCTACCCTCTATAGCTTTCATAGTGGTAAAAATCCTAGAAGAAATGGAGGGGTGGAATCAACCACAACCTGAAATGATGTGTACTAAAAGAAAAGAGGGTGGTTCAGCATTCGCACAGCTCCTACTCCACTGTGTGACCCATGGTACACAGGGCAGTGGTAATGGAAAGGCTAAATCCCCTATTACGCTTCCCTTTGCCTCTTCCCTGAGGCAAATCTGCTCTTACAACACATTTCATTGCTCTAATGACCATTTTTTAATGTGTATAAAGCGTTCTCTATTTATACCACTCCAGTAAGTATTTGTGGTACAAGAAAGCTTAATTGGGACCTCCAATGCAATTAATTCATAGATATAATTCCAGTGAGAAAGGACTATAACACAGGACTCACAGGGAGTCCTGTGCAGCTATGAATGATGAAAGAAGAATGCTACTTGCAATATGCTGACACTGTACAGAATTAGGCTTTGTGTTCCCCAGTCATAAAATGTCTTTTGGGATGAAAGGCAGACATTTTGGGTTAGTTAGCTCCTATTTAATTATGTGGCTTCCAATGCAAAAGAGTTTATTGAAAGCATTGAAAAAGGGAGATGAATGGAAAGGACTCTCACACATATTTTCAGTTTTGCTGATGTTTTTCATTATGCAAGTACTCAGGGATCTCACCAGAGTAAATTCTGATTAAAAACTAGAAGTACTCTCTGATTTTAAATGGTATTAGACAATGTTAAGGAGTCCACAGCTTGATTTCTTTTTGCATTAATTAGATGAAATCCAAATAGACCATCACATATTATTTAGGATTACATAGGATTTAGCTCATATTTTTCTTTTTATTTTTGAACCTAAAGTTTTTCATGTTGCATTTAATCTCATTATTTTTGTTCTGATTGTTTTTTCCTATGATGTGAGCCACTTTGCCAGTGTCCTTAATGGATCCTGTTTAATTAATTTCAGACCATTTCTCCTATGTATGATGATTAAACTGTATTTTATTCTCATTCTCTCATGAATTTGCAATCTCTCCCTGCTTTGTGTCATCTGAATATGTCACATGACTGGCATTCTCTGTATTTCATTCTTCAGTTCATTCATGGAATCATTCAACACATATGGCACATGGGATGCCCTGAAGTGAAGAAAAATAGACCACGAGATGAAGGCACTCTGGGGCAGAATTTGTCAGCAAGATATAAAATGAGAAAGCTGGAAAATTGGTCTGATTTCTGAAGCATTTTCCTGAACCCCAAGGCAAGATTCATTAGGGGTATAACAACAGAGTCATGTTTATTTCTTCTTGCTTTTAATCTGTTCCGTTTTTATTAGAAGTTCCATCTTTGGGAGAAGGTCATGTCAGAATCCAGATCCAAACTTCATACCAGATTGATATCAGATGTTCACACATATTATGTTAATTGCGTCTAATAAATTAAGACAGATGAAAACAGTGTTAACAATAAACAAAATAATGCACACAGCACTTCAGCTACCTGGGCTGAATGAAGAACTATCTGAGACCATAATGTATCAATATAACTACCAGTTTGAAAAATAAAATAAAATCCAGAGAAGTTGAAATCAATAACTAAATCTGTTGGTCCTTTTTCTCTGTATAGCTATGGTTCCCAGATAAACCTACATGCAGATAAATGTGAATATTTTTTAAATGCCATTGAATTGTCCAGTGATTACTATGGTGACAGAAAGTCAATCTGTTATAAATACTGAACAGTTAAAAAAAGGACTGAACAGTAAAAAAAAGTTAAAAAAATAAAGGAAATTTATTCTCTTTTTTTGGTGTTTTTTTTTTTGGCTCATAACTAACATTGTGGACTAAAAAAACAAGTACCTTACAGCATTTTCTTTTAATTAAATTCTTTTCTATCGAGTCACGGGCTCTTAGGGATTAGTACTGTGGTATTTGGTAGCTGTTGGCTACGAGGCTGAAGTTTCACTTAACACAGTGCAGTCTGAATCTAGCACAGTCACCACACATTTGTTAATCACAAGTTTAGATGTGTGCTGTTAGATATAAACATGTATGCAAGAGGGGAACATAGTTAATCCAAAGCCAAGGAAACATATATTTACTTGTTTCGTACTAGACTTATATTCAACAAAGCATTAAGTTGTATGGATGATGCTGTAACTATTGGGCAAGGAAAAACAGATAATAGGGTGTTATTTGTTCCCTAAGACTGCTGAAGAAGAGCTCCTCCTTTAGGACCCTACTGCTATTTTCTCCTGTCATAAAGTTATTCAGCTATGCTTTTTCTAGTTATAACCAGAAGGTTGAAACTACATCTAGAAAATACTTTGTTTCATTGAATTTGCCTAGAGCCTGGTAATACTGTGGTTGACTATCATTTGTAAGAGGTGAAAAAGCTGGTTAGAGGATGTCTGCATAATCTTTAGAGCAGTCTGTTCTGTTACCGAAAAAGTTGGCTGTAAAGAACTCTCTAACACTTGATTGCAATGTTAGAGTTCGCCCCTCCGGACTGAGTTAATGGCACAGCCCCAGATCCAGCTGCAAAGCCTTATCTTAAGAATAAGATCATGATGGGCACTCTTGTAAGAATAATTTATCTTGTGCTGACAATGGCTCTTAATGACAATGAACATAGCAAACAGGGCCAATCCGGCCAACAGTCCCAGTGGCCCTTCAGATGTGGACTAAAGATAGTCTGATGTTTACGGCTCATGCTTCAGTGTTGTATGTATAACTCAACTGCTTTGTGCATAAGAGCTCTGTATCTACAATAGTTTGAGCCTCCAAGTGCTCCTGCCTAGGTTTTGGATTTCAGGAGCACTAAAAATGAGAACATAAGTTAAGCTTGGTGAGACCAAAGCTCCACCCAACCCACCAGCTCATCTCCCACAGAGACCAGCAGTAGTGGCCTGAGGAAGAGTGTAAGAGCAGAGCAAGCACGTAGTGGTACATCCGTATTGTGACCATATAGCTCTTTGTCATACCACCACTGCAGGAGAACAGTGCAGTTGCCCTGTATTCTCTCTGGGAAGGAAAATTACCTCCATATTTTTCAGGATCCATATAAATGACAGAGCTTCACTTCTGGATTCATTCCTATGAGAAATTCTCTTGATTCCTTCAGCTTTGAATAGCCTGCGGCAACTAGTACAATCTTGCGTGGACCCAGATGTTTCCATGAGAGTGACAGAGTGATCTTTCTTGGTGAAATTTTCCAAATGTGGAGGATTATTTTATTCACACATATCTAACTTTTTAAGAACACACTTAGAAGTTTAACTACCATGCCCTGTTTCAGGGTCAGTCATACTGTATTTTTGAGGCTAATGTGGACATAAATTTCTGAAGTAGCCATGCAATGCTTGGCTGTCAAACTTAATTTTTCCGTATTTTATATACTAAGTCAATTTAATTTACATAGGGCAATATGTAGCACAAAGCCCAATCCTCAAGTGCTATCAGAGGACTGGTTCCCTCAGTAGGATTTGGATACTCACTGCATAGTGAACTGCTAGCTATTGCAGACTGTACGTTGTCATAGACAAACTCATGTATAAATAAGACTAAATCACTCTAGTTTTATGAATGTTTGGATTGAACTATTTTTTAAAGCTCACCAGTTCCTGAGCTTACCTTTGCATTTAAATAGAGAAAAGAGTGACTCTATCATGGCCTCAAATTTAACCAATTCTGAAAAGAAGATTTTTGATACCTTTCTGTTTCTCTCTCAGACAAACCCCACAGAGCTACTGTGTGATATTTTGCAATTATTCAATGAGTCATTCTCATGTGTCTTTATTCGTTCTTTATTGCAAGCCTGGATTATGAATTCAAATGTTTTGAAAGTGTTTTTTAAAATATAACTCAGGGAAATATGACTCTGTTTTTGTTCTGTACAAATGCCCAGAGATCCTGTATAGCTTTTTAGAGAAGTCATTAGTTCGGTAAATGTCTTTGCATGTTGGAAACACAGATAATTATTAGTGTAGTATTCAAAATCCAATTGATTTTATGCATCATTTAAAATTTTCTGCTGGGGGACATATAAATATCACTTCCATAATGAAAGGCAAAAGAAGATCAGGTGAACAGTGTTTAGCAGCAAGTAAGAAAGTAGCAAACAAAGAAGGAACAAGTTAAGAAGTGGGTACTGAGTTGGATATCCAAATACCCAAACCATCTCATACTATCTTCATTCTGTGAAGCAGAAGGGATACAGAATGAACACTACATGATTGACAAACCTTTTAGAAGTCATATTAGAATGACTCATCAGGCAAGATTAGCAAAAACACTCAGAACATCAAAAATTTTAAATCCTACTGTGTTTGTCACTATAGAACCTCTCTGTGCATATGCATATATTATATATACATGTAAATAAATGTTATAAAAGTCACAGAAATTATAACCAAGGACATACTGAAATATTTTTTTAGAAATTATTTTTTAAAGGGGCAATATGTTCCTCTAATGTTAAGACATAGTCAGCATGTTTACTTTTAAATTTAAAGGGAAAAAGATTTATAATATTTAATACTTCATTAATTTGTACTCCAAGACGTTTCCTGGAATTACCTTTTTGAAATCACATTAGAAATGTGGAATTCACATACAGAAGAATGCTAATAGAAAAGAATGCTTAAGACAACCATTAGCCAGTACCAAAACATATGTAAAGCATTTTGGGTCCCAGAAGTAAGATTTCTGTGATCAATTTTATTATATTTCTTTTAAAATTGTTCGGCCAGATGAACTGTAAAATGCTTAACTCTGCATAAACAGATGATGAGTTAATACACAACACTGTGAGATTCACAACCTCATTGAAAGTGATTTTCTGACAAAATGTTGAACTCTGTTATAATTTGCAACTTTGCACTTTTTACTTTTTTATATATATGTAGTATATATATACTCTATTTCAAAATAGCAATCACACACAACATCTAATTTTGTTAAAAGTGCTGTGAATTTAAATTCCTACTGAAATAAAGGGCCTCTCAAGAAACCAAACTGTATATTCCATCCAAATTACTGCAAAAACCAAAATTCCATTTGAGAGGAATCTGAAATTATAAGTGGTTGTATACATGACAGTTATACTTTACATACCATTATGCAAGACAAGGGCTTATATTTCCTATCAGAAACTCATTCATTCAGAGTGTTTGCACTACTGACACGTAAAGACATGTATGTCCATGTCTGCAGGCACGCGTTGTGTAAGTATATTGCAGCCTAAATTTTTGCAGCAGAAAAGGACAGGTATTTTTAAGAAATAACAACACAAAAAGAGTGAGAAGGGTCATGAATGTCACTACTACAAAGAAATAATTGGCAAATGACTGAAAAGTATGAAGCAATATAGATAGTGATAACTGTCTCTCAGGATTCCTTTTAAGGTGGCTAATATCTATAATATTTAATTACAAGAATAATAAAACTACTTATTATGGAAACTCAAAAAAGTTGGTTTCCATCACCTCACTGTTAACAGGAAAAGAATATTGATTTACATCTACAGAGCAGTTTGATCCTCAGTGATCCATTTCCTTTATCTCTCTAGAGCTCATGCTTCTGGAAAGAAAAACAAGTGTGGCATCATATGAAAACACACCTGCCCCACAAGGACATGGAAAATCTCTATCATAGCTTTGTTTTCTTTTTCCTTCTTAAAAAACAGTAACAACATGCAATAAGTAACTGAGAAAAATTAAAAAGAAGAAATCCAGAACATGTCCAAATGGGGTTCAAGGCAGAGAACCTAGTTCTTATTTTTAATATCTGCTTCTATCTGCATCTACACCTGTCTTACCATCCACAAAAGCATGAAGTAACCAGAAATTTCAAGCAGAAGAGAAGAAAAGATATAAGGTTATAATTTAAACTGTCTTGAAGTGAGTGTGAAGAAATCATAACTGGTGGAGCTGGCTCAAAACTTAGGCCCATGATGTTCTACCTTGCACAACACTGAGTTATTCTACCAATTAATGTTGCAACTGTGGCTACTAGGATGACATCATCCTCAGTTAACCTGTCTCATTCATATAAAGAATCTGGAGCCACGTGGTCAATGGACAGCATAGTGGTGCATGGTGATAGCCACTCTTCTGTTTCTTTCCTCTAGTGAATGGAAATTATTTTAACATTAACAGTGTTATAGCAAAAAGATGCTGGGAGGCAAGAGCATATTAAAAGCTTCATGAAGACAGTTAAATTTTCCTGACATTTAATTTTTATAAGCCCCCAACTTTACTCTCAAATTACATATTCTTACTTCTAAATGTCTCAGTTCTCATTTGAGGGGCACATATTTAAAAAAACAAAACAAACAAACAAAACCAAATAAAAAGCCAAACAACAACAAGAAATTCATAGTGATGTATTTGACTGGCAGCAGAACATGAATAACCTCATTCAAGACTCATGTGGGCTTGAAATGTGAATTTTCATGGAGGTGCTGGAACAGCTCGTTTCAGTGATTGCAGGACTGTGTGAACTTGCACATGTCTCACAGGGAAAATTGCCTTTAATACCACTTTTTTCTTCTCTTGTCCCTTTTTCAGGATCACACATTTCATCATAGCCATATGTTACTTAACCACAATAAATCCTCCTCATTCTGGCTTTTATATGTTCTGGGTACTTCAGACTCCTCAGTCACTGTGAAAGCCAAGGCGCCCACACCAAAGATCGAAGAGAAGGGAGCTTTAAATTGCACTGGACAGCCTGGATCTATCATAAAGCTTTCACAGTCTCCAGGCCATTAATTTGGTGTGGACAAATGCGATATTAATATACTACACTTGCTCTGTTTAACTATAAAAGCATTAGCTGAGTTCCAATGTTAACTATAAAACCATTAGCTGAGTCCCAATGTCCTAACAAGCTAATAAAAATAAAATGTCTGCAGTCTATCAGTAAAAGACAAAGTCAGTTACATGTGTCTCCTTTCCTTTCCAGAATTTTCCAGAATCATGATATCCAATAAATTCAGAATCCTTCACAAATATCCACACAAGCATCCTCTGAGGAGTTCAGCTATCCTATGTCAAAGCCATGTTGCATCTGTATTACGTACTTAGTCTGCTGGACCAGAGCAATTTCAAAGGAGAAAGCACTTCTCGATTGATTATTTCTCCCCAATAGAGCAACCTTGCATCCTTTGCAGAGACATTAATGGCAATAAAGATTGTAAAGAAAACTCAAATAATAAAGAACATTCTCGGGATATAAAATATTACTGAAAGGAAAAGGAAAAACTTTGTTATACTCTCAGAATAGGATGTTGCTTGATAACACTTAAAAGCAGTGGGTTGAGGCAGAGTTCAGACTCAGGCAGGAAACTTCCCTGTGCCTTGATTCCCAGACCTTTGCAGAATTGAGAAAGATTCAGAGACAGAAGATACAGTTACTGCTCAGCAGGAGGATCATAAACTCCCAAGCTCACAACATTAGTCCTTATGGCTTCTGTGTTAGTTTACCCATAGGTAGGCAGAGGGAAGAAGAGAGGAAAACAGAACAAGATGTCAAACTGCAGAAAGGAGAATTATTAATAAATCAACCTTCCTTGAATTATTTAATTTTTTCTTCCTTTTCTGCATGTACCATACCTTATCACCATAATAACCACTGTTTTGTGTCTTATTCATTGATTATTATTATGTGGTGCCCAAGTATATTAGTTTTCTCCAGGATTTCTATAGCTTTTAGCAGTGCTTAACTTCATAGTGAATGAAGATTCATAGTCCCTTTAGTGGCACAAGCCCACAGAATCCACCCCAGACCAAAGCAAATTGCAGTTAATATTTTTCATTATGAAAACATTACTGACATGAGTTAAGCTTCTTTTTTCCTTACCAATCTTGCATAATCAGTTTTATTTATATTCATTATTTTGTTTTTTTTTACAAATACACTGGGAAGACAAATTTCAGCCTGTGATTTGTTCTTAAAGCAGTCACAGTAGTTATTTGTTATTCATAATTGAAGACTGATAATTAGTTACCTAAATGGCATGACATTATTTCTGCTTCCAGCTTTGAGGACTGAATCATAATAACTGGAGGCAAATCCTTTTTTAGGTCCAAATAATTTCCATACAAACATGTTTACTGGTACAGTGACCATTTTGTGTTAATAATAAAATGAATGTTTTCTAGCCTATCCATGAGTGCACCTCACGATGTTATTCATGTCAGTATGCACAGCCTGTTTCTTCACAGTAAGCTTTCGTGTAACTATAGCGCTCCTGCAGAAAGAAGCTGTAAACACTGGAGAAGTTACTTTGTGGATTACTGGCAAATTATTTATTCTCTCTGGGCAAACAGTGCTGCATCATTCACACAAGAGAAGCTGAGAGAAAAGATATTTTCTCTTGGGAGAGCAGGCAGAGGCCCCTGCCACCCCTTCCTCAGCCCCAGAACAGAATCTGCTGCTGCATTGGTTGTGCACAGGGACAGGGATGGGGAGCAATGGGTGACAGGGTCTTGGGAATGACTCTCCTGAGTCTGGCCCACCTGAGGGCCCATGTCCTGGCCCATCCCAGCCCTCAGAGAGGGGACTGGTGCGTGAGGCTGGGGCTGCCCCTGGTGCTCCCTGGCTGCCCTGCTCCTGGTTTTGTGGTAGGGCCCAGGCTCCATCACTGTGGTCCCAGGGTACCACCAGTCTCCACAGTGCCGTGACAGGTGGGGACATTATGGATTCAACTGCTTATTGTAAGGCCACAGAAAAAAGGGTCATCTGGGAACATGGATCAGCTTTTGGTAATATTCAGTCCTATATTTAGACAACAAGCTTAAAGGCCAATCTTCACAGAAAAAAAAATAAGATAATAAAAAGCAAAGAAACAGGAACTAACTAATATGTACACCAATGATATCATGAGTGCTGGGAAACATGCTGGATCCCAGATTAAGGTAGTGCGATGCAACCCAGGTCAGTGGCTTCCAGCAATAAAGTAGGATCTGGCAGATGGCCTTCCCCTCCTGCCTCCCTTGTACTGCCGCCCTCTGAATAGTTCAGTAGGCTGCCCACAGCCATACACATCTAAACAGACAAGTGGTCAGAAATGGTTCAGAAGCATGTAACCAGAAGGCAAATTTCACTACTTCAAGCAAACAGGTGTTTCTCTGTGTCTCTTTCTGCCTTCCTCTCCCCTCTGTGGAAAGAAATTCAATAGGAAAATAACCAAGTCTTCCTTCACAGTCTCCCTTAAAAGCAGAAATTTGAAGTATTTCTAACTTCTGCATGGGACAGATGTGGAGAGAAGAAAAACACCTCTAGAAATGAGAGATGAAGCAAATACTCTGTACTCACATGCATGACAAATGACAACAAAATTCATCTGAGACTCAACCTGATTTTGACAAAGCTTGTCAGTGACCTGTGGGTGGATGCAGGAAGAACAATTGCATTATTTCTTTATAATTTATATAAAACCTGCAAAAAGTACAGTCTTGCATTATGCTTTTCTGAACAAATTCCATCATTAAGGCAGTAGCTAAAAAACAGTATGAGAGCAAGAAAGATTCCTCACAAATCAATCCTGAAACTAGTTGCTCCCACACTTGAAATTGAAGCTTCTGGCAACGACTAATACATATATATATTCTAAGGACACTTATAAAATATGACAGCTGTCCTGTCCTGACATTTAGAAGCAGATGCTTAAACAGCCCACAACAGGGAAACTTCCATGGCTATGTGAAACATTAACTTCCTCAGGAAGCTCTCTATGATAAAGACCATTAAGGATTACTTTATTTCATTACCACAGAAACTTCTGCAAAAGAGTTATTAGGAGCTCAACACCCTATTCTTAATACCTTGCCTAGATTAGACCACTGCCTGTCATATGAAGCAACACATGTAAGGTCCCCTTCCATCTTTTTCCTTTTGGTATTTGCAGTTATTAGCCCTCAGACTACCATATGGCATGTTTAGTCCACTGTGTAATTGTGAAGGGTTTGATGTTTCATTGCAGATACACTCCTGTGGTTTTCCTAGGCTCTTGAGAAAAAGTTTGGTAGAACCAAAACATATGACCCATGCTTACCTGGGGTTGTGCCTTGCCACATTGAAAAAAGTGCTGATACAGTTTTCCGAAGAAGATCTCTTTATGCAATGGCCTGTTCTAAAAGCTAATTTATGCTCATCCCTGCATGTCTACTTCATATTCTCCTTAATAGGAAAATATGGTTCATTTTCAGATTTGCTTACTTTAATTAATTTTCTTTTTAATGAAGATAATGGGCAAAAAGTATTAATAAGAGAAGAAGAAAAAGATACCACAGCAGATCAGGACATGTCACAGACAGCGGCCTGAGCCTGATTTAATGAACAAAATATTGAGAGATAAAAGCACTCAAAAGCAAGATAAATTCCATTAAAAGTAGCCATCTCACCATCTGGACAGAAATTTGTCCCATAATTCACTGGTCTCCAACTCTAAAAACTTTTCTGCTGTTAAATACTCCTCCCAGAACTTTCCAAACTGCTTGAGTAACATTTGCCTGAGACCTGTTTATGTTTCAGTGTCAGTGTCAAGGACTAGGTTAGAGGAAGGAGAAAAACTTCAAGGGCACAGACTGAAAGGGAAAACAATGCCACCAATGATACAATACTGAGACTTGGAAGAGCTACTGAGGTAAATATGTGCATGGGTAGGGTAAGATAGGAATAAGGAGGCATCGCATGTTGTTTCATCTCTCGTATTAGAAAAATACACCAAAGCTTTGAGCACAGACACTTACAAAGTATGAATTTATCATTCTTTGACGAGTAACTTGAGTGACTCTGACTACTAATGTGCAATTTTTAATCTCCCCAACCTCCTAAGCCCACCCCAGTTTGTGTCATCTTTCATGAGATAAGTACATTTGAGTTATAAACATCCCAAGAGAATAGCTAAACTAAAACAAACTGAAAATGAATTGAATCAAACACAGTATCTGCAAACCCCTTTTTACCCTGCCAGATTTCTTTGCCTTCCATTGCTGGGCAACGGAGAAACTCAAGAAAGATGGAGAGCATAGCTTCAGACTTTTGTGTGATCACCTAAAACTCTATCATTACTAATTAATTACTAATTAGTAATTAAATTACTATCATTAGTAATGATAGGACGAGGGGAAATGGCCTCAAGTTGCGTCAGGGGAGGTTCAGATTAGATATTAGGAAGAAATTCTTCACTGAGAGGGTAGCTAGGCACTGGAATGGACTGCCCAGAGAGGTGGTGGAGTCACCATCCCTGGAGGTGTTTAAGGAACGAATAGATGCAGTGCTTGAGGATATGGTGTAGTGCTTAGAGAGGATTTGGTGTAGTGGTGTAGCGGTTAGAGTGATGTTAGGAGAAGGTTGGACTTGATGACCCTGGAGGTCCTTTCCAACCATATAAATTCTGTGATTCTGTGATTCTGTGATTCTGTGATTCTGATCTGAGGAAGACAGACAAGCTGGGATCACTCTTGGGCTGAAAACTCTCCATCTGCTTTCACCTATTTAATCTCTTGCTTTCAGAGTGTCCATCTATAGAAATGGAGTTAATAAGAAACTGTGATGTTTGGAAAGGCATACTTTGTTATGGAAACTGGTGTGCTTTTCAGAGATACTGTCATTTCATTGTTATAATACCTTAGTTGTTCACAGTATGGTGTCTTGTTATATATGTTTTCATTAACATTCTCAGGATTTCTGTGAAAGAGTTGGGCAAGGGTTATAAATACTATCATCCTCATTTTACAGGATGGAAATGAAGACCAAAGGGTAAAATAATTTGTTCCTGGCTGTATACAGACTTGGTGCTAAAGCTAGGATTTAGAACTCAGTTTTATAACACCAGGATCCTTTCTTCATCCCCATTGATTCCCAGTGCCTCTGCCAAAGATACAAGAAGTGTTGCAACAAGAGTGCACGTGAAATATTTTCTTCCCTCAGCTCCATGCAACTTAACTATCTTCTAACATGTAAAATGACATACACTCTGTGAAGATAATATACTTATTGACTATAAAAGTCATAACTAATTTGCAGTTATCTGATTATTTCTCTGAAACCAGTGAAGCATACTTTGATTAACCATACTTAAAGGTAGATCAAAAATAGCTAAGAGATTTTTGATCAAATTATCCAATGCAATTGTGTCATTGACAGGGATAAAGCTGAACTAATGTCAGACCTAAAGAGAATTAGTCTGAGTTATACTTAACTGAAAAATTAAGCTTAGAATGAAAATGTAGAACTATGATGCTATAATAAGGTGTTAAATGCTGCTTAATTACTGCCTCTTTAATGATACTATACAGCAACGTAGCATAAGACTCTGTACATGTGTTGTAATAATCATTTTATCATTTGGCAGTCATACAGATTAATTAACTTCTCAGCATGCTATGTGCCTGTCTGTCACATCAGAATAAAAAGAGAATAGTCATGAAGAAAGAGGATGGAAGACAGTGAGATGGTAGGTGAGAGGAGCTGTTGTATTTTTTTGGTGGGAAAGCTGGAGCATGGGATGCCAGAGGTCCTTCCAGGTTCAGGTCAACTTCTCCGCACTCACCAACAAACACATCATATAACCAAGACCTCAAAGAAGCAGGCACAAGAATTGTTTCAGGTGTTCTTTTTCAGTTCAGATTTCAGTCCCATAGCACCTTCTCCTTGTCTTTATAGTGCTACATGCTAGATCCATAGCATTTAGTAGTGCAGTCCCATTGACTGCATTGCACTTTTGTCTTGGCCTAAATGATCACTCCTTCTGCTTTATTTAGCATTAATATTCTTTTTACTTTTTCTCTGTAGAAGGAGGAATATAGCTCTGTATGCATCTTAGCATATCTTCTATGCTGTTCAGGCGCTAGTACTGTTCTCATCAATAGAGTACTTGAACTTCTTCCAGAAGTGCCCCCTGCCCTTCTTCTGAGTCACTCAATAGTCATTAATGTTTAATGGCTAGACAAATGAGTGAGAGAGAAAAGACAGAGAAGCATGCGCAGCAGATTTTGCTTTGCAGAGAAACCTGGTGACCCTTACTGCGTCCCTGTTTTTTTTCACAGTGCAACCAGGAAGCCCACTAAATCCTACTTAATCAAAGCGATGATGACTTAGGATAAAGCAAAACAAAACCAAAAAAATGATACAGAACTCCCTAATGATATTTGCTCCCAAATGTATAATCATTTAGGCACTAAAGTTTTCTCTAAAGAAGGTTTAACTTATGATGAGTTCCTTTTCAACACAATGATACAGTACAATAGTACAAATTTCAGGCAAATACATTTTACTAAGTTTCCCCCAGCATGGCCAGAATAGCTTGCCTTCAAGACTTTCATACTGACTTTCAGGTTGCCCTTTCCTTCCTGGGAAACCTTTAAAATTTAAAGGAAAAAGAATAATTTTTACATTCTGCAAGCTGAGGAAATAATTCCTACTTGGTGCGATTTGCTATAATGATAAATTTGTCAGAAGCTGTTCATTTTATCTGCTGCAGAACTGCTCTTTGATGGCATTAATCTGCAGTAATGATTACACGAAAGTAATTCAAAGCTGTTCAAAGGGAAAGGTGGCATGATGCTTTCCATCTCTTTTCTGAATGATGCCTCAGATTCTTCAATAAATTACAGATGTAGAGAGAGAAAAGATGGGCCATATGCAGCTGAATATCTTGGGGAATCTGGAAACATGGAGCAATAAGAGCCATGCTTAGACTACATTTGCAATAAAATAAGTGTTGCAGATTCCACGTAGACCTTTTACAGTGAATGGCATCAGAGTCAAAAGATTTGTGGCTGTTCAATATTATATGTTTTCCATTAACTGTCTGTGAAGATGAACCACAAATTAACAGTAAGTTAATGCCTCATAATATTTCAGGTGAAGTGGATTCATGGTATCTTTTTGCACGTCCTTTTCAAAATAAGAGATTCTATGACTAGTTGTAAGGGGCCTCTGGAGCTCATCTAGTCAGATCTTTGAACAGGATGTCTAGGCTGTCAAGAGACCAAGTCACACAGGCTTTGCCTAGCTGCATATGAAAACACCCATGGATGGAGAGTCTATGACTTCTCTAGTGACCTGGGCTGAAGCTGTACTTCATATTTGCAAGAAAGCTTTTCATTCTATCCATACTAAGTCTTCCAAGCTGCAACCTGTGGTCATTGCCTTTTACTTTACTTTTTCTCCTTGTTTTACCGAATGACTTCTCAAGTTATTAGAAATAAATGCAGTATTGCTCCCTGCCTCCCACCTCCACCTTGTTGAGGATGACTCTTAAATTGTGTGGGATCATAGAATTACTCATAATACTACCAGACACTCAGTAAACTGCCATTTTATGGTCTACTTCAGGTGCAGTATTCTAGGAGACGTGATATTACCACTGTGAAATTTAGGATTGATGTAAATGTTACACCCATGTGAAGATCCTTTTACACAGCTTCAAGCAGAGTAAAAAGCCAGCTGTTATGTCCACACAGGTATATCTGAGAAGTATCGGAGTTCTGCCCTGAGATGCTGCAGTGCCCTGTCTGCACTCACACCACCAGCCCTTAAAACAGCTCTAGGAGTACCTGCTCACATCTATGTTCTCTCTAGTGCTGAGGGATGCCATGATCCCATAGACCACCCAAGTCACTACTCAGCAAGGCTATAGAGGGGGAGATTGTTATGGAATTTGTAGAACAAATCCTTCAATAGTTTCTAACATGCCCCTTGAGAACTAAAGGGAGAAAACAGTTTCTGGGGCAGAAGAAGGATGGAGCTAGGAAAAGTGCTATGAAACTAAAGTTTCTCTTCAGCACCATGTTTCTACCTTAGCCAGTCTGGGGATGGTTCTGTTGGTCAGCTTTCTTGGATGCCTTAGTCAAGGCACTGTCCAGCTCACTGCATATACAGCCGTATGATAATAGATCTGTGGCAAATCTCTTGCTAGAGTTAAAAAGAGAGAGATGTGTATTCAGCTTGTGATGGTTAGTCATCTGATTTCGTCTCAGGAGTTCCTACAAAAGGGCCCACCAGCCCAGTGACATCTGACCATTCAAAATAGAGGTGGATATGTGAAGATGCACGTTGCTTTGCAGAAACGTGTCACCTTCTGCAAGTGGATGCTGTATCTGGTCCATCTGGATGTCTCTCCACTTGCAGTTGTCTTAGTAAGTGGGTTTCAGTGACACTCTTGAATATATACAGAGTGTCTCATCCTGTTACATAGTGCTGTAGGGATACCCTACAGCCAGGCTGCTATTGTGGTACATGGAAGCTTAGTAAAAAGTATGCTGGGTATGTTGCCTTGGAAATGTTTGTGAAATATACACTGGGTGTAGTATCTTCTTGTTGTTGGGACATGGCAGTAGGGTATGTTGGCAGGGATTATCTTGAACATCCTTCTAAAATAAGTGCAGGTAGACGTGGCATCTTCTGGCACATCCTTGGAAGTATGAGCATTCCAAAGTAAGCATTATCAATAGAGATATTGATCCCCCAGTTATGGGCAAGCAGCCTTTGTGTTATAATACAGCTGTGACTGACATTTGCCTGTATGACACACCAGATGGAATTAACATCATCAAGAATGCTCCTGAAAGCATTCTTGCAGTTCGACATTGTGAGTAGCTAGCATATTTGGCTTTAAGTATGCTCAGAGCATCTTGATCTATACAGACACAGCAAATGAGAATATGGCATTTTATTATTTTATTACCAGGTGTTCTCCTTTGTTTCAAGTTAAGTAATCTGAAAAAAAAAATAAATGAAGTCCTTATTTGCAGTGGTGCTGAACAAGCAGAGCTTGAAATGAATCCAAGGGGAGGAATATTTACCAGTGTTCATCAATGGTAAAAATCTTCTCTACTATAAACATCAGAGAAGGCAGGCTTAAGTAAATGTCAAATGTTTTTGAAAATCATGTCCTAAAAATTTTCCTTCAGTGCGTAAGAAAATATATCCTTCCTACAACTACAGCACTGAGGATAGGATAGTAAAGCAGTAAAGAGCTGAGGGGAAAAAAAAAAAAGTTTTCCAAACTAAAATACAGAAAAATCAAAGGGTAAAATACTCACTTTTATGCAATAAACATATGAACTATTTCCAGTAAGGACTAGAAGAGAAAACATGAATCCTATTTTCTGGAAATTAGAATAATTTTGCTGTTCTTAAAAACAGTGGGAAAAGAAAACGTTAGGGTTTTTTTTTTTCCTAATCCATGTTGAGAATTTACAGTACTTGTAGAACAATGTGTCCATTCGGCTACAAAGCTACCTACGAACATGCAGGAAAACTGCAGAAAGAAGGAAACAGGCATTTGGATGATGTGTGTGTCGATTGGAGCCAGTGTTTAAAATACAGAACAATTACAATTACACTAGCAGAGTTTGACAGTGCACATTTCTTCACAGAGCTAAAGCTAGCAATAATCTCTAGCTTTTCTGCAGTATTTCTCATCAGATCTCAAAGTATCATTAATAGCAGCTATTACAACTCAGCCACAGGCATCCCTGACAACACATCTCTGACTGTCCATAATATCCTGGCCTAGGAGAAGTGCTAAGATGCTGTACAGCCCTACATGCAGCTGCTGCCCACATCCCTGGCAGATCACACTCCATAACACCCAAGGGAACTAAAACATGTCCTGAAGAAAATGGCGTCAAAACGTCATCAGGCCCACATCACTGCAGGTTTTATCACACCACAGGCATATCGGGACTGGAGACCTCCCTTAATCAGGGGCATAATCAATGATAGTATTATGTTGATTCTGACTGCACATTGTGGTCCCATCCTATAAAGGAGAGGCAGCTGCAATGCCTTGATTATTAGCAGTAGATCCATGTAGCTCCAGAAGTTTGATGTGACTGTAGTATACCGCAGGGACAAATGAGAAATTGAAAATGGAAGCCAGTAAGGTAATTTTTTTGATGAGTAAAGCCCACAGGACTGGGGCAGAAAGGAGTGCTGTTTTCTTTCTTTTTTTGATTTTGCCTTCTGAATAGCTGCATAGCTGGTGTTTTTACATCTAATGAACATGGACAGAGGTGGGCATGGCTTAAAGTCCAGGCTTAAGAAACTGTAGAGGCCAAAATTACAACCTTACTATGGTAGCTGAAGGCATGGGCTGCAATAGTGAAACTTGACTATTCATATTGCATAACTGCTCACATGCTCCCTCCGAGCTGGGTCCTGCCAGTCCTCCAGGCAGCACCCAGGAACAGTTCAGGCAGTTGCATGTGGCAGGACCATACCCAGTGGACTGCGTAATGAAGTCTGTCTGAGTATTTTAGGAGAGAAGACTGGGTGAGGGCAGAGCCACAAAAACACAGGTGGCCATTTGCCCTATGAGCCAGAGAACAGGCCTATTTTATCTGCAGCAACAAACTTAGCCTGAAAGCCTGAAATGACCATATTAAACAGGTGATGTATCTCTCAGAAGAGACCTGTTGCACATGAGTATCAATGACATTGAAGAGTTCAATATATGTAAATGTTTTCCCAGGTTTTATATACTCCCAATGGGAAAGAGATAAAGGGAATAATTGTTGGCCAGCTTGCAGGTCTACCTCTCTACCATTGCCTAAAACAGCTGAAAGCAAAAAGCTATGCTTGAGTTATAGACACAGCAAGGACATCACTGTACAGTGACTTGAAACCTGATGGTTGGATGCTATTATGATTCCAAGCTGACTTATTAGATTGGGATAGGAATTAGTTTTAACAGCAAAAGAATCACAAAGCAGGCTTCCAGAATGAAGCACTCTGCAACTGTCTCATTCACAGATGTGGTAGGGTCCACATTCCTCACTTGCACATTCACAGACCTACTTCTAATTTTGTTTGTTTGACAAAAACAGTTGGAAAGCGTCAGAGGGCTCTTCTCTAGAAAATCAAGAAAAAAATAGAAAGAAGCCAGTACACAAGACTGGCAAGACCTCAGGAATGCAGGAGGCTCACATTTTGGTTTTGCCAATAATATTGAATATACACATAATACTTGATGCTAGCAAAGGATGCAAAAATGGGGTTATATCTATTCCCTTCTATATTTACTACTTCTGTTTGGTCTTTATAACATAGGACATAAAATTTCCTCAAGTAGTTCGCCCACTGAATTAATATACTTTGGATGAACAGAAAAAGTGGTTTTTTTGGAGAAGACACCCTATTGTGAATCAAGGGTATGAGGGAGTGAGATCGTATTTCTCACTTATCCTTCTTTGTGCTAAGCTAAACACATAGAATCTCTTTAGCATCCAGCTGGAAAATACATCTTCCAGATACAGAAGACTATTTGTGACACTCTTCTGTCTTGCATTTATATGCACTCCTGCATGCTAACTTATTTTCCAAAGTGTAGACTCCATAAGGTAAACAGTATGCCAGAGACTGTAATGGTCTCATCACTGCAATAATCGTTAACTTCTAGTTCTACTCACAGTCCCCTCTTTGAGCATCCACAGGCACCTTTTCTGCTCTGAGCCACCACGAATCCATGTTCAGCTACAACCCCTACAATCACCAGGTTCTTTTATAACTCATCCTTTCCAAAACACTGTATCACACCCTATAAATTATCTATTACAAACAGTAGGAATCTGTGTTATCTTTCATTGTTTATCACGAAAGTGTCCAGCTTGCTTTGTAGGACTGGCTTGTTATTCACAAGTTTTGTGCTTAAAGCAAGAGTTTTCAGACTCTCTTCCCAAGTACAAATCAGGGAAAGTTCTTTTGATATCCATAGAGTTAGTTAATAGAGATCTGGTATAAGTGAATCAGGGTTTAGTATCCTGGAGGCAGGCATCTTGGACCAAGCCGCAATACATAAACATATTATGAGAATTAACTTTATCTCATTAATTACTACTCAGATGTTATTATTTATACTTGAATGACACATTTCTTTGGTTTACTTTTGTGCAATAATAGTCTTTCTTACCTGCATTAATGGCTGCTCTGCTGGATGTCTTCACACTACATCAGCTTTTCTTCAATTTATTTTCACACATAGAATCAGCACCAAGCCAGACATTCATGTGTTTGCCCAAGCCATCATTAGGCATTCTGAAATTGAGTGTAAAAGAAAAGAAAATGTTTTACTTGAATGTTTCCATATTTTCTTGGTTAAGAGTGGGTCTTTTTAAAGAACACAAAAAAGCCATAACAAAAGAATGACAGAACGAGATATTTAGAAATGCTGATCTTTGCCAATACGTTATCAATGGATGAGTAGTATTAATGTTCTGTTAAAAAGTTATTGATTCTGTGGGAAAATATTGTTTCCTTGGAACTTCAGCTCTTCTCAGCTATCAGCCACTTTTTTCAGACTCGAAAATAATTAGGAAGTAAAAATCGAACCCATTTTACCTCAAAGTAGCTGGGGCATCAAACAAACTTAGCATGATAATGAATTTGAATTGTCAAGGAAAAAGGGTATGGACTAAAGGTAGGAAGAGACAGAATTCCAAAAAGCTAAAAAACAGCAAGTGGCTTAACAGTCCCACTATGTTCATGTCACATTTATATGTTCATTGAGTAACCAAACTGAAAATAAATACTATTCAGGACTGTCTTCAACTCCTTTTATTATGCTATAGAATTTCAGAAAGTAAAGAAAATTAAAAATTTCAAATGTGCATACAATCTTAAGTAATGAAAAGTACATTTATTTTTGCAACAAAAACACAGTGTATATTTCAGGTAAACTAAATTTGCATTGGAATAGGGAAGGCAGAAAGGATGCCCAGTAAAGCATATGCATCTCTAGATCTTTAAAAAGAATGTATTGTGGAAAGATTACTGGGATTTCATAAGTTGGCTTGGCACCAGAAGATAGGAAATCTTGTCTGTTTTCAAATCTCTAGAAATGAAAATTTCAACAAAACTGGAGTAAGTTACACAAGATTTTAAAAGTTTGAAAGGGTGCTTGACTTCAACTTTCTAAATACTTACTACTGCATTGAGGTAAAGAATTAAAAAAAATAAAAAATGGTGCAATAATTTCAAAAGGAGAATTTCTTAGGAGTTTGGTATTTTCTTTTCCTTTTTAAGACAGTGAATTCATGTTAAATGAATCCAGTTTCATCAAGAATTTTTTTTTCTTCAGAATCTGCCAGACCTTTTATTTTCCTAAATTCAACAGTTTTCTAGCACTTTTGGAAAAGTTACAAAGTGGGAAGATTACCAACTTTACGTATATTTTTTTCTCTGGGTAACTTTTAAAATTTATAGGTATTTTATAATATTATACAGGGGTTGAAAAGAGAGGGAGAAACTTGATCAGTCCCCTATTTACATTCAGCCACAAAAAAAATCCAAAATTTAAAAAAAAGGGGGGGCAGACAGGAAAAATATAATTACTTTCATTTTTTTATTTTATTGCAAAAGGAAAAAGGAAAGGATGCTTGTTTTGCAGCCTGGGTGCAAAAGGGTTTAAAACGATCTATTCATCAGCTCTAGTAATTAGCTTTTTCTTTGCTTTTCTGTATATTATTACTAGGGATTAATATACTTTTGTTGACTTCTTACTATACACCAGCTCTTCTGTTTCATATAAGTCCTATTCCAATACAGGTTTAATAATTAAGCTGTATCGTACAGTTTTTGCTGGTCACATTGCAAATTTTCCAACCAGTGGCAAAGTATGAAAAAAAAACATATTTAAAGTGTAATTACAAGTATAGTTTATGTAATTGCATTATCTTTATATATGATGATGACAAATAATGGGACAATTAAGGCGGAGAAAGGACAGCTTTGGGTGGCAAAATGGTAGTCAAAGGTGTGATGTGGTATGGGTAGTCAAAGGGAGAAACTGAAAAGACAGTACAGATGACATATGATACGAAAGAAAGTATGGGAAAGGAAAGATCAAGGAGAACAGGGAAAGCAAGTAATGGAAAGCAAAACTGTTACAGAGATGATGAAAGGAGAACATACGTGGAAGGTAGTGAGTTTGGAGGGTGGAACTCAAGCAGTCAAGAGTGTAGTTTAGCAGCCAACAAAAAGGAACTACCAGATTAAATTAGATTAGTGGCTGATGAAGAACAGTTGGCAACAATGTCTGTTTAAAAGGAATTAGTTAAGGTGGCCCCTAAGTCAGCTATCTAGAGGAACAAAAAAGCAAGTAGCAATGAACTGATTCAGCAAATAAGTAGCAGACAGCAGCAGCATATCAGTGAAAGAGTTAGGTAAGTTATTTAATGTGTCAGGAATCAATGGGAGGAAAGATGACTCAGCAAATGGACAAATAAAGAGATCAAGCAGTAGATTAGCAGAGAGACATAATGTAATTGGTAAGCATTAGCTATCAGAAGCCAGGTACCTGGAAGTAGTTTCCTAGAGATGCTGGGTAATCACAGCAGGACAGCATAGATGCCTGTGGGATGCTGCGCCCCTAGCTGTGTGCCTGGCAAGTGCTGCTTGGGGCTAAAAGCAGAAGTGGGATAAGACAGTAGCAGTGGGTATTTGCTTGATTATACAGGTCTTCTAGTGAGAGAGAAGGAAGGAAGGGGCAGCAAAAGTGCTCAACAGGGGAATGGCCTCTTAGTTTACCTGTGCCCTGCTTGATGCCTAAAGCTTGTTTAAATATATGTAGCAATTCTGAGCCCCTACGCTTCAGTGAAAGGATGAGAAATGGAAAACAGATGAATCTTGCTTGTACAACCTTGTATGCTTATACACAAAGAAAGGGTCACTCATTTGTTATCCCCATATCCTATGATGTTTTATCAGAAAAAATTGAGAGCTGTGAGTAAAGCTGCACTTCCCTTTTATGAGCCACTCCTTCCTCTCTATAGGCTTAGCAGAGGGGCTGAGCTCATTCTTCTGCATGGCTTCTGCACTAGTGGATATCTACAAACACTGTGAATCAGGATGCATCTTTTGTGTTTGGGGAAGCAGAGAGGAAAAACAACCAAGTGCAGATAAAATAAAGATTTTAAGTCATTCCACATGTAGGTACTAGATATGTCATCTTTCACAAAGACATATCACTAATTTGAATTTTTAAATAGTAAAAGGGAGATTATTATTGAGGGGCTCTTTTTAAGGCAACACATAGTTGTGCCTTTGCTTCTTTGCCTTGGGCAAAGACACAGGTTTGAAGGACAACAGAAAGTAAGTTTTTGTTGATACATTTTTATTGGGAAAGCAGAGACCTGATGAAGGACAGCTGGGATGTGAGGCTATTCCAAACAAAGACTGGGAAACTAAAGGAGATGTCTGGGGAGAATGAAAGAAGCTAGCAAGACTAGTTTCTATGAGATCTAGCTTATATATATATACATACATAAACCACATAAAACTACTCTTCACTGATTATATTCTTTTATGCATAGGAAAGACTACACCCCTCACTGTAATGAAATATTGAACAGACCCAATAGTCCAGTTTCTCTGATATTTTAAACACATTCATTTTAAAGCCTTGAAAGTCTTTTCATCATGTCTTGGAAAGGGATGAGACAGAGGGAAGTTTTGCATGTTCCTAGAAATTGTCACATCTGTGACTTATTGGCCATTTGGACAGACCAAATCTTCAAAGGCCTCGCAGACTGGACTTCTCAGCACTTCTTAATAAATGACAAATGACAGGTGCCCATTCTTGTTTTCCATACTTGCATATTTGTATTTGTGTGCAAGATCTTCCATCTTTGCCCACATAAGTTGGTGCATGCTCAGAATTTGCAGGGTTTAGAAGAAAGTTTTAGACTTTTGAGTCTCAAATTTATTCAGTCATAGCTTCAATATTCAAAATGAAGTTGAATGAATGGGTAAATAGATTAATCTGCCATTGCTCCTATCCGTGATAATTCCTTTTTCTTAGTTTAAAATTGTTCAGGATTAAAGCTTTTTTTCATGGAATACTTTTCTACTCGATTTTGCTTTAACTATACCTTGTAGTCTGTAGTTCCTCACATTTTAGTAGGGCACTTTTGGAGTGAGGCAGTAGTCTGGGTATGCAAAGTCATTACAAATCAGTTCATTATTTTGCAAAATTAGACATCAAGTCCACTTTGTTATGTTTATGTCACCCCTCCCTGTTTTAAAACTGAAAGGAGGCTGGTACTTCTCCTTTGCTTTGGAAATTTTCTCTTTTTTCAAACTGCCTCCAGAACTGCACTAGCAGTCCAGAGAGGCCATTTGCTCAAGATCCTATGATGTAAGTTTACTAGGCTTATGAGGAGATTAAAATATAGCATATGCTTCCTTTTTTTTTTTCCATTTTGAGTTTGGCTTTTTTTTTTTAAGTTCTGAAATTTTAGAGTCTCCCTATTCCATCTACAATGGGTAGGCACTTTCTCTTCCTTAACAAAATCAACAGGACTGCATGAATAACCATGGAGAAGAGGAGGCTGACATCTCCCTGTCTGTTTGACCATAAACAGGAGTCCCTGATGAAATAAGAAAAGTAATTGAATGAGCTAGTTTTGATGAGCTTCAACAGCATTAGAAAAATTAAGTACAGTAAGATTTAATATAGAGTGACAATAAAATAAACACAATGATAAAAACTACCATTAAATATAAAAACATACACCCTATAAAATTTGAGGTTGGCTACAATTTGCAGAACAGAGCACAGTGAAGTAAGACAGTAAGGAGTTTTAGTAGGGCTATGAGAAAGCAGCAGTATAATTCATAAGTATCTCAGGAGCATGACTCACAGTCTACAAGAACTACATTTTTGTGAATTTGTATAAATGACCAAATCCTTATTGTTTAAAGCTGAAAAATAAAGCTTTCTAAAGTTATGTTGGTAAATGCAGATATATTTTACACATTACTAGCTAGATGTACAATGTTCCCAAAGACATAAAAACTCTGGAGTCTAGGAAAGGAATAAAGATGGAAAATCTGATTCTGTAATTTATTGCAGAAATAAGCTACAATAGGATCACAGTGCATTATTCTTCATCATGACTGCAACCACAAGAAAACTATATTCACTTACACACCCCTTGGATGTAAATTCTTTGCTGTTGCAGCATGGTTACATTTTAGCTTGCTTTCATTTAGCTTCAGAAAATAAAAGAAAACTTGAGTTTTCATTTTATGTGCTCTTCTATGAGGAAAAGTTCTTATCAGATGATAGCAATTTATATGCACTTACCTCTGTAATTTTTGAAAATAGGACTATGCCTACACATATATCTATGATTTAACTCTGAAAACTTTCTGAATGCCTTCTCTCTCACACTCTCTGGTGCTTCTCCTGTTGCACTAAGGAAGGATAATTCAAAAGTAACAGGGTCTGGATATCCTGGAAGACCTCAGCTATATTCCATCTCTAGCTCCTCCCCTCCCCCACCCCCAAGCCTGTGACTTTAGGCAAGTCCACTGGCCTATCTGGATTTGCCTGTGCTGCCTGAGAGATCCAGGCCTATTCCTAAGCCCAGACTCAGCAGACTCCCAAGCCCATGCTGTAAACACAGGCACCTTGGTGGAATGCACTGTCCCTCACATGTTGTGGATAGAGAAGAACATCTTGAAGCTGCCTCTACCAACCCGACACACTTTTACTTTCCAAAGAACAGTGTAAACACATGAAGCATGAAGAAAAGTCAGGCTCTCATAAAGAAAGAAATAGGAAAATATAGAAAAGAAAAGCCATGAAGCTACATGTTTATCTAAACTGTAGCCTCCTTCTGCTATAATGAAGTGGTCCACCTGGCACTGCCCTGCGAGGAAACTTTCTTGCAATAGTGCGAGTAGCTCAGGCACTTGTTGTGCTGGTTCAGTCATCATCATTTTATGCTGCCATCAGTTGCCTGATCACACAGGCCAACACTGAACTCAGAAACATCCCCTTGGAAATCTTCTTTCAGACAGTCCTGCCATAAGTTCCTGTGGGCCCAGCTCCTCTGCTGCCCACTCTCGTGCCAGCATCGCCTTCTGGACACAACAGACAGAAATGGCTCAGTGAGCCTTCACAGTGACCCACATGGAAGAACACTACTGAGAGAGCTCAGCTAGGTGTGACCAGCCCCAGAAGAAGCCACACCCAACAGGAAGCTCTTCCAACTGATCAGCTTCTGATTGAAGTAGCTCTGGTCTCACTCACCACTCCAACCATGACCACCTGGGTGAGGGCAGAGCCACAAAAACACAGGTGGAGCAGTTTCTGCCTCTGGAACATGAAGCCAATAAGAAAAACAAAACATTCTGCTAGGTTGTGACTCATTCACAGGTCAACTCCAACTTGGGGCCAACAACTCAGGCCCAGCACTTCAGCAGTAATTACTTTGTCCATGTACCTAAGCTAAATAATAGTTATGTCCTAAATTTTCAAGCTTACTTGCATATAAAAAGAGTGCTGGTCCTTTCAGACTTTAAGCCTCAAATCTATTGCGTCTGCACTCAGGTTTAATCACATGAAAAAAGCCTCTGAAAACACAAGGGAGGTTCCCAGTCTGAACAGGGACTAAATCTGAACGTGTTCCTAGTGCGTGAGCTCTGTGTTGATGCTGTGGAGAACATGTTGAAGGTGGTCAGAGGACCAGCCATGGCTGCTGGTAAAGGAACTATCTCACCTTGCAGGGAGGTTCAATTTACATTTTTTTTTACCTCAGGCCCCTCTCTTTTTTTTTTCACTCCTATCTCCCCCCTAATCTTTCCCTCAAGGTCTTGACTGCCCTGCGGTTGCTTTCCTTTTTTCTTCCCACACCTTGTTGTTATTTTCACCTGCTGATTTATATAACTGCTACACAGATTGCTGCATTTGCTTTTCAGTGATGAAGTGTAATCTCTGGAGCAATGGGAGACAAAAAAGCCCAGTAAACTATGTTCATTTAAGAAACAAAAGAGCCCCCTCCTTGCATATACTTACATGGGTGAAAAATAGAGTGTTATGTTACCCTACAACAGACAAAGCTAAAAGTTGAATAATATGCTCCTCTCAAACAGGACCCATTAGTGAAATAAACCCAAAGCCTTGAATGCACTACAGGGCAGTAGAAATTCCTAATGCTAATATGAAAAATACAAAGTGTTGTAAAAGCAAAGCAGTAGGAGCCTAGCAGGCAAAAAGTGAGTGGTAAGATTAATACTGAAATAGATGCTGGAGTAACTGCAAGAAGAGCTTAAAGGACACAGATCTAAATGGTACATTAATATATACAAATTTCCCTACTTAAGGGAACAAGAATTCTCTTCCCAGTGTTGGATGAAAATAGACCCTTTTGACTCACAGTGTTTTGTAAAGATCTTTTTTACCTTTTGAGAAATGCAAACAGAGAATTTAAACCTAAAACATTGCTCAGCCTAAGAGAATTGAGTTCTAGGTGAATGGATGGATGGATATAGATAACATTTTATTCAGAATATTATAAACTTGATTTTTCACTAAAGAGGAAATACAGACTTTTTTTGTTTAGCTGGAATGCTGATGTATTTGCTGAAACCATTTCTGACTCAGAAATAAATCAAATGAAAAAATTTGGCCATGGTAAATATGCTAATAATTGTCTGTACAAGTTTGATAAAAGTCTTCTATGCTGCCACTATTTTAATTTATTGACTAATGTGGCTATAATGACTGGAAAATTTGTGTGTGAAGTAGTTAAACAAGAGGTATAGAAGACATGTTCAAGGAGGTGGCTTGTCAGAGCACTTTCCTCAGGGATGCTTCCAGATGCTGTGCTACCCTGCTTTTGCCATACTGTGTAAGAGTAAATAGAAGTTTTAAGAACAGAAAAAGAAAGCCTGTGATTTTCAGTAGTAGTTTTTATGTAACTGAGAGACAAGCATAGCACAAAAAGCTAGCTGAGTCTAGTCTCTAGCTAGTCTGACAGTTTCACACAGAGACTTCTTCTGGGACAGAGCAATTCAGGGAATTTCTTCCTTGTTGCTTGAGCTCAAATCTAGCCCACCGTGACTTTGTGGGGACAGGTGCACACTAAGGGTATACCTTGTTCATCTGAACTAGCCTCACTCTAGCCAGCCTGACTGCTAAGGGCAAGGCAATAAAGCTCAGAAATCCTGCCTAGAACTCTCTGCGCATTTGGCCTCTTGGCCTTTGTTGGCATTGGCTCCATGACAGTCACATTGTTGGAGCAATACCTGAGCTTGTTTCAGGTTAAATGGACTGCATTTAATATTTTGCACTACAGAGCGGTAAAGATACAAATATACACTAGGAAAAAACATACAAGCATTGAAAAACTTATTTGATACGTTTTAATTAACTCCTGTTTACAGATGTCAATTGCAACCTATATTGCCATTTTGTTTATTCTGATACACAGAGCAAGAACTATTTATGTAAACTGTTGAAATCTGCAAATAGTTTCAAATCACAAATGCCTTTTAGAATTTGTATATTTGTGGCGATTCATGGGAAGCAGAGAAAAGCAGCAAAATTCATTAAATAAATTACTCATTGTGGATTATTTTACCTGCTGCTTCCAAATGTGAATCAAGAAATAAACACATTTTCATAGCAACTTGAAACAAAACAGGGTAGAGAGATGAACTATTTCTGCTTGCAAGCACATTTCTGTGGTAAAATATAATCTCATTTAGAATTTATAATATAATTTTAACTTTGAAATTATATTTATATATATATTTATTATATATATAATTACATATCTTAAACCATTTATTTATTATGTATTAAAAATAATAATTTCAACAGCTGAAAATCTGTATCTGTGCACAAAGCGCAAAACACAGATCTATCTTTAAAAAATATCAATAAAGCCCCCTAGTTGCACTTATACTGCCTGTACAGTTTTGTTTGATAACAACCAACAGGATATAAGACCTAGCTAGGTTACAGATGGGAAAGTTTGCCAGCTCTGTCTTTTCTGCCTTTGATCCTAGTCCTTGTGTTCCTGAATCTGGTTCCAGAATCCACCTCCTGAATCTAGTACCCATCTGCCACTGAGTCCGATCTGGGACTTCCCCAGTATCTGCTCTGCAGCATCAGTTGTGATAGTGATGTAATTGTCATCAGGAGAGTTGGTTTCAATGTTGGGTTTATATGTATTTGTATACATATCATCCTATTATTACTATTTTTCTTAAAGGTCTTTTACTTTTCCAATCCATATGTCTCTCTTCCTCATTCCCTTTCTCTTCCCCTTTGGGAAGGGAGTGNCCAAATGTGAATCAAGAAATAAACACATTTTCATAGCAACTTGAAACAAAACAGGGTAGAGAGATGAACTATTTCTGCTTGCAAGCACATTTCTGTGGTAAAATATAATCTCATTTAAAATTTATAATATAATTTCAACTTTGAAATTATATTTATATATATATTTATTATATATATAATNCCTTGATAAAGCGATAAATAAAAAGATGGACTGATGAAGTCATGTGTATTATTAATGGCTTAGATAGCTGGAATAACTCAGTAATACTCAGTAATACTAAAATAGCAAAGAACAAAATGTATAGACAGGAAGATCTCTAACTATAGGAGTAGAGTGTTAATGAAAGGGTGACTTGAACTATTGCTAGCAAAGAAATAGCCTTGGTAGTGCAGGTCATTAACTTGCTACAGAGTTTGTTGTTTTGGCTGTCGTGTTTTCTTTCATGTAGTCTGGTGGGCATGCCATCATTTGGCAAACTTTCATCAACATCAGAAAACAGAGTTGAGATCATTCATAAGCGGGCTGACAGAGGACTTAGAAAATGGAAATATGTTGCTGATTTGCTTGCTTTAAATATTCTATCAAAGTAGACTGTGATGCCACTTTGCTGGTACTTTTTATTGTTTGCAAGTAAAGATCATTGTTCTCAATTCATAGAAGTCTTCCTGCATGACATGTACTGCAATGCGCTGGTAGTGTCACAGTGTAATTATGTCTTGAAAAAACAGACAGGTAGAATCTCTTCTTGAAAATGTTCTTAAAGAGCAATCATATAGCACCCCTATAATAGTAACTGAGGGGTAAGCACCTTAGAAATACAATTATAGCCAGGAAACCTTACAAAACTGTGAAGAGCACATCCAATGCATAATATCACCTAAATGTGTCATGCTGGAATGTTTCTGAAATGAAAAGGGGTTTAAATTAGGTTTAAACTTGGCTAACTCCAAGGACCTTCCAAGGTCATGAGAAAAGCTCCAAAATGACAGTTATGAAACTCGTGTGAAATTCAACATTGAAAAAAAGCCCTAGAATATGAACCTATTTTAACTTCTAATTAATGTATTTATCCATTTCTGTTCCTTTATGATAGCTGAGGCTATTCTCTGGTCCATTCTTGGTCCATTAAATAACTCTTTCAGCATTGTTCATTCACTTAGAGCCGGGGACTTAAAGCTGCACTAACCTTATATTAAGAAAATAGAATCAGTCTTCGATACTTCTGACTTGTTTTAAAAAGAGCAGGTTTCTTGGCCACGCTTAAAACCTTCCTTAAGTTCTTCAAAGAGCCTTCAGCTATTATTTTTCAAAATGTAAGACAAAACAAAGGCATTTTCAATAGCCGAGCTAAAAGCACGTTTACTGTACTGTGAAGACCACATTTTCTTGGCTGGGAGGTTTTGCCTTAGATTTACTTGCTTGTAGTTCTTGGGTTTTTTCTGTGTAGCTTCTTAGAACACTCATTGATATGAGGGCTTAGACAGCAAGGGAGTTGCAACCATGAAGCTTTATTTACATAATGTAAATCTTTACAGCAGTAAGATCTTGAGTTTGCTTCTCATTTGGGGAAGAAAATTAATATACTCCATTCTTTCCTCTGGATCTTCTCAGCATAGCACCACAGTTTGGCTGATAACACAGGCTAGTTCTGCCCTGGCTTCTTTACATGGTCACAGAAAAAGGGGAAGTAATACGGAGCTTTCCCCTGTGGCACACAGGTTAGGCAGACTCACAGCCCAGGCACTTGGTGGAACACAAGCCCTGCACCCTAATTGGTCTACTGGGAACCCAGGGTGGTCTAAGGAGGTTGAGTTCAGCCAGAGGCACGATCCAGCAGCCTTTGTAGCACTTTCCCTGTCACCGTGCATGCCAAGTATCAAAGTGCATCCAATTCATTTCAGGAACACTCTTCTGAATACAAGTCTATGTCTTGAGGGCATGGTCTAGCTCTATATAATTACTTCTTTATGTCTATATTATCAGTATGCAAGTTTCCTTACCCTGACTGGCCACTCAAACTCAGCCCTGAATGACGCTTCTGCTCTGAGTTCCCATGCGACCAGGTAACAGGGAAACACAAACTGCACTTAAAAGAAAGAGCCAAAAGAAGATAAAATCAGACCCTTTTCCAAGAGCCCCCATCTCATCCATTAAGTGATTGGGATACAGACAAGTTCGGCATCTTCCACAAAGAGAGAGTACTTGCCTAGTGCAGTAGAGTCTCATGTGTATTGCCCCAGGCTAGCCTCGGGCAAACAATACATCTACACAGCACTGTGTGGCAGAGCTCAGAAGTACTAACTGTGAACCTGAAATTGGCCTTGTCAGAGCTATACTCAGGCTTATTAGCATAGCCAGCCTGCAAGGCTAGTTAGTTAAGACAATGTGCTGTGACTGGACTGCTCTGCATCTGGCTTCATTTCATGGTACAGACTCCCACTAAGTAATTCTCACCTAGTTTTGATGAGGACTCAGGTTCCCTGAACACTACCCATTTATTCCAAGTGCCACCAAGACCTCTTGATGGTGATGAGAAGGCAATTAATAACCAGGGTATCTCTACGGTACAGGCTTCAGAGGAGCAGAGAAATTAGCAAGAGAGCTGTAAGCAGTTTACCTCAAGTATCAGAAAGAGTCCTGTCAAGCCCTGCAGATCTCAGCATGGGTTTACTTAGAGAACAGGTGCTCTGCAGTCTGTAGTGCAAAGGCAAAATAGGTTCAGGCACATGAGTTATTTGGCCTCCCTCTGCATTGCTCTGTACCCTCCAGTTGAGGTTATGCTCCAAAGATCAGAATTCTGAGAGCAGGAAGCCACCCAACACTGCCTCTCCACTGACTGGACTGCACACACCACTCACAATGTACCCTTAAAATCTCTGCCACAACATCCAATTTGTTCCCATTAAGGATCTGGGAAGATAACAGAAAATCTTGTGGTAGATGAAGGAGATGCTGAACACACAGCCATAAACTCACACCACTCTGTTTCATACCACACTTAGTGAAGCATTCATTCTTCTTGGTAGTTTTCCTAATGTGTAGAATATAATCAGTTTTCAGTGCTGGCTTTAACTTACTTAGTTGTGATAGGATAGGAAACATCATCAGTCTTTGGGAGCACCAGCATCTAATGGTCTCTTTTTTTGTCTTATTTTTCCTTTTTAATGTCTTGTCTTTTTTTCCTCTTGTATAAACTTGACTGGAGAAAAATAGGAACTCTTCCATAATACAAACATCTGACACCATCATTCACTTTTAAAAATTTCTGCCTTGAGGACTTATAATTTCTTGGTAGAATAAGTACAGTTTATTTTACTTACTTTTTAATTTTGCTTACTATTCTTTTATTTACAGAATATTTTTGCATTCGTTTAGGGCTGAATCTACAAGGGAGCCTAAACACAAACTGTTTGTCCATTCTGCACCTTATACTGAGACCATCTTTTTCTTTGTGCAATATCTCAATGATTAGAGGTTTTTGTGACCTCCGGTTGCAGTATTAATCTGTGGGCTACAACTCATTCTGAAGCTGCAGTATGGAATGGTATCTCCCAGTACCTCCTGCTGAATTATTCCACTCCTTGTGGTATGATGAAATTGGGCCAAGGAGATTCTCTGAGGTCCATTCTGCAGAGCTGGAAAAATCACAGGGAAATGAAGACCAGCGTCCGACCCAGTCTAGGAACCAGTGGACCTTAAAGGAGTGTTTGCCACCTTAGAGACCCTGACAATTATGGTGAAGCTAGGCCAACTCTGGCAGAGAAAGGGTGCAGAGCTGAATGTAGCTACTCAGAGAAAAACCGCCTAAAGGTATTTTCCTGCTGGCTTCCTTCTTCTACAGAGCTACCAAAAGCTCAGCATCAGTCTCCTCCCTGCATTCAGTCTCCTCCCTGTCTTCAGTGCCCCAGACTATCACCACAGCAAAGCTGAGCCTGAGGAAAATCTATAGAATTGAGTGTGTGGCTGCCATCACAGCAGTGTTGATCAAGATCAATGGCAGTTAATCTTAGTCTGCCAAACAACTGTGGTTCTTAAAACTTTCGGCAATTTTGCTGCAGAATTGTACAGATTTTTCTGAAAGTAATTAAAACAAGAATTATATTATGAAAACACTTTACAAGATAATCTCCTCTTCAATTTCCTTTAATATTTTCTGGGGAATTACCATGGGTAACATGGAAAATAGGTAATTGAATTTCATTTCTATTACCATTATGACAGACTGAACTCTTTCCCAAGGTGCTAGATTTAATTTCTCACACATGGCTTATATTGTTTTTAAATGGAATAATAAGTGGCATGATATTGTTTCTTGCTGTGGCATCTAAGGCATTATTTAGCAATATATGTGAAGTATTTCATCTGAATTGATAGCCATTAAAATTTTCAAAGCAGAACCTCAGCAGGGATGGATTGATACAGCATCACTAGAATCAGCTGTGCCATGCTGACTCACACAAGATCAGGATTTAGCCCGTGGTATTGCTATCACTTTTTTCTTTCCTCTCACCAAATTTAAGCATATTTTTCTTACTGATGTTCTGGACCAAGGCATGGAAAAAACCCTGTGAATTCATTATAAGCCCAGCTCTACAACCCCATGAGCTACACAAGGGGTGATGCATCATTGTCAATTTGTGCTGAAGACAATGGAAGCAGAAGGTATTCCGCCTCTTTCCAGCAGTGCTCAGCAACTCATATGATTTAGGCTGCAGGAGCAACCTTTGTTCACACAGCTGCCAAGGACATATTTACAGCTAATTCCAGAGACATCAATGTTAGAGTAAATCAGAGCAGAGAAAAGGGGGGTAGCTCTCATGAAGGCCTCTTTCCAACACAAATTTGAAGGCTAATAAGCATTGCATAATATTGCTGCTTTCATTTCAAAATCAAGTAGTTTAATTCACCTCTGAATTATTAGGCCTGCATTAACATCTTCAGCTGTGAATATACATGCTTGCTTTCTGCACAATTAATAGCTTTTCTGCATGCAAGGATAGAGGAATTTTAAGAAGGTCATAATTTCCTACTAGCTAGATTAAAAGAGGGTCACTTGGAGGTACTGAGCATCCCAAAACGAGTTGCAAAAGTTCATGGGAATCCCTTGATAACAGCACTGCCCTTCGTACTTCCATGATACTCATTTTTAGTTCTGTTTTCCAGAAAGGAAGTTTCTGGCCTATCTATTATAAAATGGATGTAAAAACACAGATTAACACATAGCAGAGTGTCTGATAGATAAGCCTGAAAGGAGCAAGCTGATGCAGAAGAAAATAGGCAAATCCTAAAATAAATATATAGACTTAATGACTATAAGTGTAAAGTCAGTCCTTTACACTTGTGTTGCATTCATGGGAACCATCCTGCCAAAATCTTTTTGGCTCAGTTCCTGATTTTGTGACAGTTCCAAGAATTTTGTGAAAACACAATACATACTTGAGCTTTTTGTTTACAGGGCAGACAAGTCTATTTGCACACTATCCCAATCCTGCTAAAGTGAAATTAAGGAGCTATAATTTTTAATCCATTTATTATTGCAGACAAAGAAAGTACAGCAGAGATAGTAGATACAGAGGTTATAGATAGGGCAGCAGCTGGAAGGATGATATGTCAAATGGGAGAATAACATTGTGGGGTTGGCGATGGAATTAAAGTATTTATCTCCTCAATCCAATAGGAATAGCATTCATTATCTCTGCTTATCCATATAATTGAGAATATGCCCCATATGCCTGTTCCTTCTTCAATAGAAGGTAAGTAAATGCTTTAATATTTCACCAGAATTAGTACAGCATTTTGGAAAATTTTGTATAGTCAGTCTGGACAAGGTGAGAAACATTTTGGGAGTTATATTAAGGAAAGCTGGCAGGATTTAAAGAAGCAGTTACTAAAGAATGTAGAGTGACTGTAGAAATATTCCAGAATGTGTAATTGAAACATAGGCCCTCTGGCATTTTAAAGACACCTACAGGTACTGACACATTTGCATAAGTGGAAGAGAATATCGGAAGAGAATGAAAATGTGTACTTATTAACGGTTAGCTTCATTTTGGGGAGCAAATAAATCTCCAGCAACACTGACAAGTTAATCAATGCTTTTCCACTAACACTAAACCAGTTCTTGCCAGCAACAGACCTATTCTGCCCACATAGGTGGTCTACCTTGACTGCGGTAAATAGAACAGGGAGATAAACAGGTTTAAGAACTCACAGTAGCATAGGTACTTTGGCCTGTGGTTGTGCAGATGTCAGGAAAAACAGCTATTTACAAACCAAAAGAAGTTCAACAGAACTTCATTATTACCTCGGCTTAACTCAGACAGTAGTCTGAGGCTTAGCTGGCCTCAGTTTACCACTGCTGAGTTCATGGGGATTTGTAGAGGGCTTTTCTCTCAGCTGGCAAAACACATCACATTAATAATGAACATCTAATATTGCTATGGAGGAGTTGATGCTAAATGGCAATAAAATTATTTTGAAAGCGAAAAATAGGGATTAAATACATAAACAATGAAATAGAAGTGCAGTATCTTTGTGTTTCCATATTTGCTGGGTTATAAGAATGCATGCAGCCTAAACTGTAATGAAGCTCCCCACCAAACCATTATTAAGAAATCCAGCATATAAACCTGTATGCTATTCATAAGCCAGATTTCATAAAGCAAATGTAAAATAGACAGATTTACCATGAAGAGTAAAAAGAGTCAGGGACCTGAGAATTTACCAGAAATTCCTGGTTTCCCTTCTTCAGAGCATTCAAACTCCAAGAACATTTCTACAAGAAAGCATAGCAAAAAATGTAAACATGCAGTGAATCAATGGGAAGTAAGTGAGAAATGGCTATGAAGTAACTAGGAGATAAGTGGATTAATCCAGCATAAAAGTCAGCAAGGTTTTTTCTGCTTGAGGTTTACTAGCTGAAATTTTAACAGAACATGGAGTTTCCTGTGGGGTTTAACCTCTTGCAATCCCATTTATCTCAGGGAGTAAAATGTTCAGTTGCTTCTAATGGAAGATCAGTAGTCCAGAAGATTAGCTACAAGCTGCCATGATTCATTAATTGTGGAGGAAAATATGCCAGTTTTTTATTTTTAAATACAGTCAAAGTAAACCTCAAAACAAAAAGGTCATTTAAACTGAGAAATAAAGACCTAGGAAGTCTCAAAATGAAACATGGAAATTCTTTTTCATACATTTTTGTTGCTGGATTTAGTAATTATGTTTTATTCCTGAAGGGAGAATTTGATAAACCAAAATCACAAAGGGTTACAACGTTGATGAATCTGTTTGAAAATGAACTTTGACCCCATGTTAGAAATCACAGTATTTGTAAGATTTACTAATGCACAAAGACCTCCCGCCACAGTTAAGGGCAAGCCTGATCTATATGACTGAGGAGGTTTATCTACGCCTTTGGTACATTAAAGCTGCCACACACTATACCCAAAATCCTTGTTACTAAATGCCTGTCCACCTCCTCTGGTTAACTGGTTGGAGCATGGATAGCAACCAGAGATTGGTTGTTTCTTCATCCCTTGCAGATGGCACAACGCACTAAGAAGAAAATAATTATATTCTTTTTAGTCCAGGGGCAACAACTGCCTTTTGCTGAACAGAGGATCTTTTCTTGCTTCTGAGCTTCATAATGCAACTGCAAAGCACAATCTGTTCATTTTTGTGGAAGAAATGCAAGATACAGAGGAAAGAATTTACAATGCTTTTACACTCAGCCCTTCTTAATTTCTTTTTTTTTTTTCTCTTCTTAAATTTGATGAGAAGATCCTAGGAAACTGTGTTCTTATGTTAATGTACCACTACATTGATAAATCAAGTTCTCAAATGCCTTGAAATGCAGAAGTTGGGCTGTAGGCTCAACCTTTCCTTTGGCTCTTTGCCTCTTTCTTAAAATATGGTCTCTCTTTATCCTCTTATAGATTATTTCTCAGACTACAGAGGAATCAGTATAACACAAACTGGAATTCTCTACAAAGCTTTATAGATAGTAAACACATGACAGAAAATGTTGTGCAGCTGGCCTATATAAGGAAAGGAGTAATTTACTCTCAAACACTTCCATATGTTCTTCCTTGCATTTCGTTTGGCATGATCATCTCTCTGTCATTATTCATGCAGGGAGATTTTGGATATCATTGTGGAGGTGCTGACCATCCCAGAGATACTGAGATTCATGTGCAAATGAAAGTATTCATATGTGAATACAAGCATTCATTTTTTCCTGCCAAGACTGCTGGCTACTGAAGATAAGCCTTTCTGGCCTCAAAGGAAAGAAGAGGAAAACCTTGGAGGTAACAAAGTCTGTAAGGCCTTCTGCTTCCTGGATAGCCCTGACCGAACAGCTATCAGCAGTATCAGGGTAGAACTCTGAACAAGGTTGGATTTATCTAGAATTCCCTTTACAGCCATAATAAATATTGATTGCTTGATGGCAGCCATCCTAAAGTGTGGGCAAGAAAGGCAATACTGATCATTTGCCTTACTGCCCCTTCCTTAGGCATCAGTCACCCCACATGATATCTTTCTTCTTCCTTTACTGAGTAAAGCCCTCCTCAGCAGAAGAGGTATATTATAAATAAGGCTATCTCATACGCACATGTACATCAGTTTCATAGCTGGGTGGGCTCTGTCATCTGTCATAATCCTAGCATCAGTGCTTTTTTCCCCATATCTGCCTCAAGCTGGGCAAAGTACCATGATGAAGAGTAGATTGTGTGGCTGCTCATGTGTGTGCAAAGTATCTCTTCCACTTTTGTAACAAAGTCTGTGTTAAAACAATATTTATTTTTCAAAGCAGGATATTATCTGCCGGATAAATGGCAAAGAACCTGGAAGATATCAGGTCCCATAATGACAATCTTATGCAAACACCACTCTCCAGCCTCCTTTGGAAATGTCAGTTTCCTCCTACAAGAGGGAGAGAGACTAAAAGGCTGTGGATATAAGGATAGATATAGACTGTCATATATGGACTTTCTAAAGATTGCTTTCCAATTATCATTGTTATATAATTAATTTAAACAAAGTGTTTCAGCAGAACCACATAGTTTGTCATGTAGGCAACTATTGAGTAACATTTCCAGGTATGATTATGTTTCCATCCTTTTCTTACAGAGTGAAAATTCTTCTGCCTTTAAATGGTGCAGCTCAGAGCTTCTGGTATCTACTCAGCGAATGCAGAATGCACAGAAGCAAAGTATTTTAGTTTCCATCACTTTGAAAAATATCACTGGGAACACCTGAGACATGGTGATTCACCAAGGTCACTGCATCATAAGATTGCCACAAAAACAGTTTTGTAGCACAGCATTCAAGGAGAGATTATGTGGAGGACATCAGAGAACATGATTCCTCCTTCAGCATTTATCCACTGACACAAAGCCTCATTGAAGATAGAGTGGGCTGCACTTCTCAAATTTTCTCTCCCTTCCTGCCAGGAGCTCCACACTTACAGCTTCACCCTGGGGCTAAGGAGTCCCATTCCTGCCCTGCAACCCAGTCAGCCCACTCATGGCAGCACTGTGCCTTGGTGGGAAACTGGCCTTATGTCTGAAACACAGAAAGAAGAAAGAACAGAGAGGCTTAGATGCTTGTAGCAATCATATCTGTTTTGTGTACCACCAACTTTCCCCAGATCATTGTTTATGAAGCTGTCAGGAGATAAAAAGGATTTGAGAAGGCTGTACTTTCATTTTTCAGTATGTGGAAGAATACAGTCCAAATGATATCCCAGATATACCCCATCTAAATATGAATGCACCATGTTAGAAAGAAGTCAACTGGTCAAGGTTATTAGGTTATTACCCTTGATAACATCTACTGAGATTTATCAGGCTCTTGACAGCAATTGTCATCACACAAGTAAGCACAGTATTATTATGCCTGTGACTGAGCACTCTTGAAATTTTCATAGCTTTCAATCAGATACTTATCTCCAGACACAAAGAGAAATTTTACAATTGTATCACTGCACAGTTATTCTCGTTTTAAACAAATTATTTCAACTTTAGCAAAAGATGTGATACCGCTTTATAGTAAGTACCTGCTACATCCACATTTTTGTGTGGTCTCAGATTACTTTTTGTGGAATTATTTTTGTATATTGTGCATGCATAAGGCTGCATACTTGTCCTGAGGATATGTTCACCCCCGGACCAGCCAGGGTGAGAGTAAGTGAAGAACTGATAGACCCTCCTCCACCAACAACATAAACTGGTGAAAGGAATAAAAGCCTGTGCATTGCAAGAGGAAAGGAGGCTTCACCACAGAAATGAAGTGTCACAAATGACTTCCTGCTTCTACTGTGTGCCATGTGTTCTCTGAGGTTCAGTGTTTTGGGTACTTTCCCCACAGTCTTCATTTTGGGCACTACCCATGGCACGAGTTAACCTAACGTGAACAACTCCCTGGTAAGCCAATTTTTTTTACATAAGCCCATTGGTATATCATAATATTATGTTTAAGTTCTCTTCCATTAAATGCAATTCTTTGCATCTTAAATTATTTTAGACAGTTCCTTTAACATTAGCTAGAATTAACATTTACATTGTGAAATATTGCAAATGACAGCTGTTGGAGCAAATTTTTCCCCCAAGAACTATATTTCCTACCAGCCAGCTAACCTCAGAATTTCGAGGAATTATTGTATAATGTTGTTTCCAATCAAAACAAATGTGTTCAGTTTTCCTATAGGCAGTGGCATTAAATAACAGTTACACAGCTCAGTCCTGTTCCCACTAAAGTTAGTGGCAAAACTCCCACTGACTTCATGGGAGCTGGATTTAGATCATGGCTGATTTACTTTAACATTCGTAGAAATTATGGGTTAACCTCTAAAAGCAGGGAAAGTTTGGCCACATAAGCCTTCAAAGACGTAGATATTTAAAACATATCTGTTGCTGCTACTTATACGTCATTCCATATACTTTCAGTCTTCCCTTCATATGCTTTCATTAATTGCACAGAAATGTTTGTGAATACAGTGAAAACAACTGAAATAGTTAATGGGGGTTTTTTTAGGGGCAATTGCAATCAGCAGGAAGATGAAGTGTACCTACTCCCTTTTCTCCAGACAAAGAAAAATCTTTTGAAGGTTAGCTGCCAGAGTAAAATCCAGAGAGGGTCTTTTGCATGTTTAACCACACCTATGCACAAACTTAAAACTCCCTTATTGTCCCCCTTAGATCCAGAGGTGTCCAAATTACATAGCCTTTTAAACGACATCCAGTCTTCTTGTATCAGAAAAAATGTTTCCAGCTGTACAATATTTGGTGTGTCTTTTTTTTTTCAGAGCTCATTGCCAGTTTCAGCTGTGCACCAAGCTTTTCTCGATCAGATCTGCTATTCCCCACTCCAAGGAATGAGCACCGAGAGAAACCACTTTACACAGAGGAGCCCTGCACTAAGGAAATATGTAAGTCTTGACCCAAGCTGAGAGGGTACTTCTCCATGCAATTCCTCCAAACCCTCTGTCTTAGAGAGACTTCCTCAGGACAGTGCATCCAGGTTGATCCTTCTAGATCTTCACAGCAGGTTGTGGAGGACAGTGTTACTCAACATAAGCACAAAGTTTCAGAGGACTCTAACCTTTAAGACTGCATAAACTACCTAATTTCTGCAAAAATCCCAAGAGACAACATACCTCCACAGCATGAGTCCCTGGCTATTTTTTCAGGCTTCAAGGAGAGGGATGGTTATTTCTGGAAGGCCCAAACCAATAGTAAATATCAGTATTTTTTGCCTGACTCGGCTGCTCTACTTAGTGTATTGATCTGTGCTTGTCTCTCCATTGCTATTCCCATGCCCTGAGGGAGGACAAATAAGCAGGTTCACAGCATTTATTTATGTTAGCTCACCTCAATACTAGTCCCAGGGGCACAACAAGAATTATTTCTTCCCTTTGCAGAGGTGCAAAATGCAAGTCACAATATAGCCTGCCACACTCTGCTCAACATTTATGAATAATATATGTGAATGTAGAAACACGGAAATGTTATTGGAAAGGGCACATGGGGTATAAGTCACCTGCAATCCACGGTGTCTCCACCCATACTGCCAGCTGGTGAAGAACACACAACTTCTCTCTTTCATTGCAGCTACATCCTGCCCCAGTTTGTAGCACAGTTAAAAAAAGAAGTGCAATCTCTTGTCCCACCATGCAGATCACTTACAGGAATAAAGTTAGGAAAAGCATAAGAACAAAGCAAATTCAGGTATTTTTTAAATTCAGATCAGTAAATAATATTACTTTACTGTCTTCGGATCTGAGTTATTTGCTACAACTGGATAAACTGTAATACATGTTTTTTAAATGTCAGAAATCCCTTCTGTATCCAAACCAATAAAGAGTAATACTAATAATTTTCCTGTAATAGCAGAAGAAATATCTGAGGCAATAAAATACTACAAAAACATGTTTTCCTCACCGAATTTGATAAAATCTTGAAGGCTTAGTGGATTCCAGTTCTTTTTCAATAGATATTTAGAGATACTGAGGAAAATTACCATTTTTGTTATTTTCAGGTGCAGCTTTTTCTTACAATGCTAAGAATCTTTTGCAGTACACCAGGTAGAGCTCCTGCCCTCAAAAAAAATGCGGTGGCTTTGTAACTAAATAATGTTACCCCTTTGATAAAAAAAATCACCATATAAATTGTACTCAGTCATGAAAAGCAAAATTAGTGACCAAAATTATCCCCTTTAACAACTAGTTAACTAGTGTACTAGTTCTGTTGCACAATTATTAGAAGTCCACACAAAGGAAGGAGCATAAAACAGACAGGAAATAATAACAAAACCTTGTACATTATAATTACATATATCATAACAAGTCAAAACTCAGACAAAAAAAAAGTCAAGGCCTTCTACAGGAAGAAAAAAAAAAAGAAACAAAGCCAAACCAACAAAAAAAACCCCACTGAAAACAAAACCAACCAACCGACCAAAACCAACAAAACAATCCAAAACATTATTTTTAGTTTTCTTTATTTTTATAGTCAAAAGCTGTCTCCCTTCTACTTACTGTTCCATAATATACTAACATTAGTGCAAATATGTCAAGACACATACAATAAGAATTGGTTGTACTGCCATAGGATCATTCAGATTCTGCAAATAAACCAGTTTCTCAGGATACCAATGTGAGTATGACCAATTTTAGACATCATTTTGGATTTACCTTTGTGATTTTCTTAATTTTAAATGGCAAGCAAGAAACCTAGCAGTTTTTAAAAATGTCAGCTGCTGCTACAGGTTTAAAGACTTGTCATAATGTGCAAGTAAGATAAATAACAGGGGAGCCAGAATTAACCATGTTAATACAGCAGATGCTTCAAAATACATCGTTTTTCTTCAATTTAGGATGCAGAAATTCATTTGGAAAGATAGAACAGAAACATTATCATTGGAAAAGACCACCAGGATCATCAAGTCCAACCTTCATCCCAACATCTCCCTGATCACTAGACCATAACCTCAAGTGCTACATCCACTTGTTTTTTAAACATTTCTAGGGATGGTGACTCCACCACCTTCCTGGGCAGTCCATTCCAGTGCCTAACCACTCTCTCAGTAAAGAATTTCTTCCTAATATCTAATCTATACCTCCCCTGACACAACTTGAGGCCATTTCCTCTCGTCCTATCATTAGTAATTTGGGAGAAGAGACCAACACCAGCCTCGCTACAAGATGATATGAAGAACCAAGATTTCCTGCTTTTTGCAATTATTGGAGCATCTTGAATGTCAGTGGGTCTATGTACATTTAAATTGTTGTCTTTAGGACTGTGTTTTCTTTCTTTACCATGAAAACACTTCTAGGTTTACTGAGTGTAAAAAGATTCTGTGTTCTTCCTCAGTCAGAAAATAACCTGAAAAAGAGCTCCAAAAGAACTTTTCACTTAGGCTTAACATGCAGTACCCACGCAATCCACATTTTAACAGTATATATTAGTCTTCAGTTAATGTTTCTATGGGTAACAACCAGTTAGTGTGCTTATTCATCAATTTACATTATCTTCTACACTCACCATTAAAAAAATGAATCAGAAATCAATGCATCCATATTTGCATTGGGATGTGGTAACTGACATCTCCCACCACTAGGAGATCAGTCTTTACTGCACCTTCTGAGAACTATTTTATTCAAAAAATAACTGTTTCTATAAAATTTGTGTAATTGGTATACCACATTCTACCATTTAAAAAAACTGGGAAAATAGCATTTATCCTAGCTTTTCTACTTTCAGAAAACTCCTCCTGTAAATTTACTCAGAAATTGCACTAAGTTATTTCCCTAGAAGACCACAGATTTTGGGAGCTGCAAAAAGCCTGTGGGATGTAAACAGGATCTTACATAGGACAATTTCACTGTTCCTGCACTTAAAATTCTTCCCAGCCCTTCCCTCCACTCTGCATTTATTCAGAATGACCAGAAATAGGTTTGACCAAACAGGGTCAAGCCTGATGCAAGCCTTTATCAACCACTTAAGCTCTATTGAAGTAAATGACCCAGTTTATCCTGACTGAGGTACTGGCTCCTAATCTCTATAAAAGAATTGATCTGAACATTTGGTACAATAAAACGCAACAAAGCCATGAAATTTCCATTTCTAAGTTGGATATATCTGAGGAGGTTGGTCATGGATGGAAGCAGCCCTGATCTCAGTGCCAGCAGAGGAAGGAAGGATTCTCTCTCTTGCCATCATTGGGCATTTTCAAATGAAAGGCAGCATGTGATGCCCTGGAAAGTACTAATCTGTAGGGCAATGTCTCTCTTCCCCTCTGCTAGAGCAAGGCCTCCATGTATGTAAACAAACATGTAGCCCAGTGCCAGGTATCAGCTACACCATCCAACAAATATTGGCTTTCACATATATATCTTCATGCAGTGTCTGCAGTACATTTAGAGGTCAGCATGTATTATTTTGATTTGGTATCACCTGGAAGTTTCTGTTAACCATATTTCTTAATGTGCATGTCATTTCTCAAGCTAATAAGAAACATTAACGTCCATAAAGGTGCTTCTCAGCTCACTTTCCTGAGTCCTCTCTGCAGGTGCAGGACCACACAGGCAGATGGCATCTCCCTCCTTCACCAGTTTGACCTCTTTTGCCCAGATAATTTACTACTTTACCCCTCAGTCCAAGTACAAATCAGTGAATAAGTTGTTCCTCTTCATATTCCTGTTGAGCCTGTATTTTCCCGTCTCTTATACTGATAATTTTATCATTTTGGGATTAGCTCTATTGTAAAAGACCATCTAGAAATTGTCTAAAGAAAATCTCATTCTCTTTCTTGAATGCTTTTCCTTCCACTTATTTTACTGTTTTTCACTTTTACCACTTTCACCTTCTTTGTCTTTATTTACTCTGCATACCATGTCAGTATTTCAGCTTATTTTCTTGTACTTTGATCTCTTGAGCTCATTCCCACAACAAATGTAATTTCCAAGAAAAATAACTTGGGGATCCTGACTCTCCTATCTTTTTCTTCAATGTCCAGAGATGCATTACTTTTTCTTTCTCTTTTCAACTCTGACTTTATCCCCTGTTTGAGTTCAACATAAATGCAAAAAATAAAGTGGCATGTGGAGCAGAGAGACACAATCAGTGATTGTTAGGGCAAGGAAAGTGTAAGAGAAAAGGAACAGTCAAATCAAGTGTAAAGCAAAGTTGCCCTCCACCTCACCCTTCAAATCCATTTTGACATGCTTTACTTTTGAACCTTTTTCATCCAATTATGCAGTCCAACCCTATGTCTCTTACTGAATCTAGTAATTCTTGTTTTCACAAACTTTGCTTTACTCTCTTTCACCTCTATTTTCTGCCGTCTTCAGATTTTGCCTTCTTGAATCAGTTACCAAAGCCACAAGTTCTAATACTAACTTTGAACATCTTTATTCTTTTCTCAGCTCTTAAAATATTTTAATCAACTAGTTGTGATGTGAAAAAATCTTCTTCATTGTTATTTAAATATAAATATAATTCAAATAAAATAATCTTGTGAATTCATTTCTAACATATATTAGGCATACGGAGTTCAATATAAAATGAAATGGTATTTTGATACATCCTTTCATTTTGTTATGAAAAAGGGTGCTTCAGTCATTCAGGTTCACAGGATTGTGAATTGAGAATCGAAACTGATGAGAAGAAGGGGGTTTGTTCTACTCTGGGCTTTTTTAAGCAAAGCTCTAAAGAATCCCCTGGGATTGTCAGACTTGAGACTGAATGAAAAGTTAACATTTATTTTACCCATCCCTAATCCCAGTGGACGTTACAGATTCTTCATATCTGTTCCTATTTCACTTGATTTAATACAAATTCTCAGAGGAACCTGCTGTTTTGAGCCTGGCAGAAGAAGTGGTTTTTCCCCTTCCCAGCCAGCAGCACTGTGATCTGGCACTGGGAGCCCAGGTCTTGTGGTGACTTCTCCTGAAACAGAGGCTGTTCTCACTCCAGCCCAAGAAGCGGTTAAGCATTTCAATCACAGAAAACTACTTCAAAGGGGCAACCCCATCTTCAAGTATCCTGCAGCTTAGATTGTTGGTAAATACTTTGTTCCAGATACCTGTAATAAATCAGACAGGGATCTTCTGAACGTCAGTCTAGGCTGCCACTCCCTGGTGTTTTTGCTAAGGCAGAAATGCTTGAACTTCACCTAGCCCCATCCATCCTGCTGTGTTCATCCTCTCTTGAGCCAGGTTAAATCCCACAGACAAGCCAAGAGCAGAGAAGTGCAACACAGACCCTGTCAGGGGATGTTTTGGGAACTCCAGTCAGGATGGGTTCACTCACCAAACTTGGGGGCCTGGGCCTTCAGGTATCTATGGGGTTGCACAGGAGCTGAAAGTCTGATGGTGTTTAGGGGTTGTCCTTACGAACTGAAGTTATCTTGGAGGTACAGACATCCTGTATGTGGACTATTTCACAAAAAAAGGCCTGTTTTCCAGGATACTAAAAGATACTTGACAAAGCATGACTTAAGTAACTTTAACTATGGGATGATACCTACAGTGAGACTCTTGAAGTAAAACATTACTAGCGTGGTCATTAAAATTTTTTGCAGTGTTCCTGTGATACAAACCATTTGTTTTCCATTTAATGAGCACCCATTCTCATCCACTAATGCTGCTGACTGTTTTTTTTTCTGAGCAGTTGTGAACATCCAACTAAAATCTGAGGATGTCATTGACTTCAGAAAGGCATGTTTCTGAGGGAATTTAGTTTTTTTTTTCTCTGGTCAACCTTTCTTAAAAGAAAATAAGTGCTGAAAGTGTTTTATTGCCATAAATAAAGCTCTGAAAAATTAACACTGATGTTGAACATTTCCATCCCATGAAAGTCTAGATTTTCAACCATGAGGGATAAAACTTATTTTCAAGATAATGATGCAGGCTGAGAATTTTTGTTGCTGAAGATTCTCTGAGGTAGCTCTCCCTGCAAATAATGCACACATTGGAAAAGAGGGCAGACAGAATAATGTTTCTGTATTTACCAAGTAATTGAGTGTTTTCTTTGTATTTTGAAAAGTCAAGTAGTTATATGGTTGGATTTTGCTATTCATTGACTTCGGGATTAAGTGTTCTCTCATATACAGTATTTCTCAGGTTCTTATAACTTTTGTATAGTCTGTATTGATTTACTGTATATTTAATCAAAATTTCTCATGCCACATGTTTCTCTGTCTGATAGGTTCAGCAAAGAGCATTGCAAACCTATGTGTCCTCACAATGCAGCCCTCCCTTCCACTGGCAATAGTAATGTTATAAAATAACAGTGATTAGTCTCTGTCACTGTAAAGCACTTAACCCATTTTTGCCAATCCAGCCTCAGTTTCCATGGAAACAGAAGACAGTAACACAGAAGAGAGAACTTTTTTTTTTGCTTTTGTTGGATTTCATCTGCTTTCCAACTTCATTCACAAATCCCACCTTCTTCCACATTTTTTACCTTAAGCCTACAGATTTTAAGATTTGGGAAGTTCCAGTCATCTGGGGTTTTCACTTTGCTGCAACTAGTTTTAAACAAAATTTGTGGCCAGCAAAACTTGACAGGATGATAGACTTGAATATTGGAGTCCTGGGTTAATTCACAAAGTGGTCTGAAGTCAGTTTCTCAGAAATAAAATGAAGCCTTAGTGGAGCCTGTTGGTGCTGTAACTCAGCAGGAGTAGGATAGATACAAACTATTTCCTCCATTATTGCTTTTATAGTATTAAGATACAAGTGTAGAGATGACTAGGAGCATACAGAGTCAGATTTGGGTTACTATGTCCTTAGAAGGAGGTTTTTGGCCTTTCTGAGACAATGAACATACTTCTTTAAAGCAATGTGAAACATGAATACCTCACCCTACTACATTAAGGACTGTTGAAAGGATATCTTACCAGTTAATTGCCTTGACTGCAAGTGAGGTCCAGAAAGTGTGTGTTAAAAATTCAGAAATGAAATATATCAGAACAGATTAGTTGTCTGTCTGTACAGACAAGTACTTTTAAAAGTCACTAAGGTGAACCAGTCACAAAGCATTATTTAGCTCTCAGTAATGCTAAAGACAGGTATTATATTCCAAGAATGAAGAAGCTGAGCTTCTTTTCTATGCAAAACTTGTCCACCAATAATAATATGATTTTTTCATCAATTTTTTTTTACCAGTTATTTTGTAACAAAAGCTGTTGGGGATAAATTAGGTACCCAAAGTAGCTGATTCACAACATTTTCTGTTCAAAGGCTGACTGATCATATAAATCACTAACAGAATAGGCTGACATGTTACTCAGACAATGAGACCTCTCTTAAACAGAGGAGACTGATTACTTCATGGAGTTTTGATTCTTTTCAAAACTGGAAATATAAAAGAAATAACAGAACATCAACAGAGCTAGATAGGGAAGTTTAGAAAATCCATTAAAAAATGTTCTTTTTCCTTCTCCATATTTCTAAAAGCTCTGTGGCTGGCTGAAGCCAAGAACATTTGTAAGTTTTATCCTTACCTCTCTTATTATCTGCATTATGTGGGAATGCTCACTCTGGAATAGGGTTTCTCTGTGACAGGTGTAGCACAAATGCTTGGCTGTTCCTACCTTGAAAAGCTGATTACTTTGATTTCAGTGCACATCACTTCGGTGACTAGGTGCTGTTTTTCATCTGTTATTGTTGTAAAGTTTCTTGTTTTCATCTCTGACAGGGGAAAATAAAGCAACATAGTCAATATACATATGCATTTTTTTTACATCCCCAAACAGTAATTTATTTTCATATCCATGCATGTTCCTCCATAAACAGCACATTGTGACACTTTGTCTTAGTGACACTTTATCTTTGTTTCACCGTTTCTAAAGAAAACGATCATATTAAAAAGTCTGCTCCAGCTCTCCATGCTCACTGGGAGCAGCTGCTCTAGGCACAGCAGTCCAGGCAGCCCAGCCCTGCAGCAGTGCCACAAAACGCCATCCGTGCTTTGTCACCTGACTTTATGTAATGGGGTTCTACCTGCCAGAGCAGCACAACCTCACTACAAGTGACACAGTTTTAAAATATCTCAAGTTCTTCCCTTATTATCGTAGGAGAGACTCACAGAAAGCACAACTCTGAACTTGTCCCATTCCTTCCACCCCAATGCCTTCTTTCCGCCTCCCTGAGTTTCCTCCAGCCACCTACTGGTTTCTGTGATTCAGCAGGGGTCACAGTGCTGCCACGATCAGCGGTGGAGCAGGACTCTCACCACCCCAAAAGCAACCCTTGACTCAGAGCAAGAAGACCTCTGTGACACTACCAGAGATACCCCAGACCATGGGGCAACCAAGAGCAAAACACTGAGCACTGTGGCACTGGCCATTTCTCTGGCATCTCAGAAGCTCCCCAGCCTCCACAGCAGGTACCACCAAGGTTTAATCAATGGTTGCTGTGTATTTACATCGTTAGCAGCACCACTTGGTTAGCACAGTCATTCTCACTTCTGATGGGATGCTGCTTCTCGCACCCCTGTCCGTAACTGCTTTAGCCACCTTCCAACGAAACGTCAGAAGTATAATAATTAGATTTTCTGATAATCAAAACAGAATTCATCCCCCAAATTTATGTTTGTGGAGAACAACTATCTAACCAGATAATCAGTACCCAATCTGATTTTTTTTTTTTTTTTTTTTTTTTTTTTTTCCCACAATCATGCATATACTCACCATGGACTCTTTAATGGGACCACCAATTAACTTCAAAGAGACAAATGAGCAACATACATATAATTTCTTGCTGCTGTTACCAAGGGACCCATTTCAGCTAACAAGGTAGCAGTGAAACCTCCCAGGTCTTTTCTTCAATCCTCTCAGCTGTCTAGACCCACAAACTTGATTTAACCACAGTAAAGACCTCATCAAATTTATTTCTTTTCTTCCATAGCAGCTAAGCATAACAGTTGGCTCAGCTGAAATGAGCCCAGAGTTTCACGTTGGTGCTTTCATAAAGGGAACCATCCCTGGTCCATTTCTTTCTTTTCACAATTCTTTTTTTACAAGAAGAAGAATGCCTTTAGAAAGTAATACCATGGGATCTTTACAATAGGTGTTGTACAGTGGTATCACAGAGTATAATTTTGGGAACAGATTCTTACAGTCCTTCCCCTCAAGTAATACAAAAGCTATTTGAAGAAATATGAGTCTAAAGAGGATCTTGAGAGATTACTTCATCCATCTTTGCACCAAAGCAAAGAGGGATTGTGTGGAGCTACTCAGTGAAAGGTAGTAAATATGGTACAATGATGTCCTTTAGAAGAAAATTGCTATGTGGAAGTGAATATCACATTGCAATGCATTTTTAAGCATTTCAGTGAAAGTCTTTGTCTTAATAGTAGAAAAAAAACTGTTACATTAAAATCTGTACTGTTTGGGGTGGGTTGTATTTTTATTTAGCTAAGTCTTAACACCAGTGAAAACAAAGCAACAGGACATAGTAACAAATAATATGCAGAATGTAAATCAAAAAGGAATACTGCTGCGAGTGACTGAAAAAGTAATATTTTATATAATTCCTTCATTTTATTTGCATGTTGTGAGATACAAGTATTCCTTTTAACATATTATTTTCTGATGCTATTTAGACTTGAAAGAGATGAGTATAGCAACTTTAAAAGGAAAATGAATGCTAAAGTTTAAATTCTAATGCCACCAGAAGTTTTGGACTATAATAAATCCATTTTTTAAAATAGTCTTACCTTGTTTTCTGAGGCTTCTTACTTTTTGAACCAAGGTATTTTACCTAATGAGAATTCATCACTCTGATTCATTTTCTTCAATATTGCTGTTTAAAGTACTTATAATGTGAATGGGGATAAATAACTGATGGCTTAAAACTTATCCTACAAGGGTTTTAGGAGAGGGATTTCAGTACTGAGTGTTGTGAGAAGAGCCTGCCGAAAACTTATGCCAAGTTATAAACAGTCTTTCCCAGAGGGTATCAGTTTTCCATCACACCTCCCTTGTGATTTTCAGAAGTCAGTACATGCTCTAAATTTTGGTTCTGTGAATGACTTCATGTCTCTACTATGGCTTCTTGGCTCCATCTTTCTTACTCCCTAACCTTCCTGGGTAAACTGCGTGAAAGATAATTTAGGCTGGCAGCTCTCTATTACTCCACCCAATATATTTCTCCAGCACCCATGCCCTGTCCTCATTCATACTCTAGACGAATTGAATTTAGAAAGGAGTTGGTGGGCTTCAGAAAATAGGACATCTACCTGCACAGAGAAGTCTGCAATGTTAGTGCTCCCCAAGGATGCTTAATAGCTACAAGTAGCCCTAATTAGTGAGAGGAAACAGAAAAAAAAAGAAAAAAAAAGATATAATGACAGAGATCTGGTGAGTTTTCTGATCCCTACTTCTTCAAAACATAACTTGCAGGCAAAAATTGTAACCGAGTAGTCATCCTCTGATATCCTCATGTATCATGCACTGTGAAGAACACAACATTTTTATGATTTCCCTCCATGTATAAACAAATTCTACCTTCTGTTCCTGTTTATGCTTAAAATAACAAGGTACTTAGCTGTCCATAAGCCAGAAAACTTGTCCATTAGTTCCTTTATTGCTGCAACAATACTGTCTTATGTACTATGAAATTATTTCTACAGGAGTCAAAATACCATTACAGAAAAACAGTGTATGTATAGCAACAACGAGCAATTATCACAAGAGTAGGAGGAAGGTTGAAGGTTTTTTGCACTTTCTGAGTGTGGCATCAGCCAGCTTTGCAGAAGCAAGTGTCTGAAGGGCTGACACATAACAGGGCATTAACTTCTGTCTGAAGGGCTGACACATAACAGGGCATTAACTTCTATCTGAAGTAGGGCAATTCTAGTCTGAGTTGCCCTGTCTCTGAGGGCAACTTCTTCACTGAAGATTATGTCTTTATTTCCTGGACTGCATGTCATGTTATTTTGTTTCTGTCTTCACGTAGTATTTAGAGACCTGTGACCAAACCATCATCTTAACCTAGGCTAGTGTTTTTATTAGCTAATTAGGCACACTTAAAAAAATCAGGCACACTTAATGATCCCAAACTTGTCATACTTCCTATGATGGAGCAGCAGCAGAAGGCCCACAACATCCGAACTGTCCCGTGCCTCATGAGAAGTCTGGTGAAGAATATGAAACAGCTCGTAAATGAGAATTACTGTGTCATGCTCCAGATTGCTGCTCTTTAGCTTGCCATTTTTTATGCATCCCAGGAAAAAAAAACAAAACACGATAACACACAAGGTAAAGTATTCCTCTTGGGGAAAAACTCATAAACAATTATGATCCGTGTCATGGTTTAGGCCCAGCTGGCAACTAAGCAGCATGCGGCCACTTGCTTACTCCTCTCCCCCGTGTGGGATGGGGAGGAGAAAATATAACAAAAGGCTTGTGGGTCGAGACAAGGACAGGGAAGGATCACTCACCAATTATGGTCATGGGTAAAAGACAGACTCAACCTGGGGAAAAAAGAATCAATTTAATTCGTTACCAATAAAATCAGAGTAACATAGTAACAACACAACCAAGTCTGAAAAAACCACCTTCCTCCCTACTCCTCCCTTCTTCCTGGGCACAACTTTGCTCCCAGTTTCTCTACCTCCTCCCCCACAGCAGCAAAGGGGGACAGAGAATGGGGATTGTGGTCAGTTTGTCACATGTTTCTGTCACTCCTTCCTCCTCCAGGGGAAAACTCATCACACTCTTCCCCTACTCCAGCATGGGGTTCCTTCCATGGGAGAGAGTCCTACATTAACTTCTCCAACATGAGTCATTCCCACGGGCTGCAGTTCAGCAGCATGAACTGCTTCAACGTTCCCTTCCACTGGGTGTAGTCCTTGGAACAGACTGCTCCAGAGAAGGATTCCCTCTGAGTCATGGCCACCGTCACTGATTGGCTCAGCCTTGGCCAGAGGCAGGTCGACTTGGAACAAGGGAACATTCTACAAGCTTCTTACAGGAGCCACCTCTTTAACCCCTCCCCCAGCTACCAAACCCCTGCCACAGAAACCAAATAAATCTGAAAAATAGAGAGGAAATTATTGGCAGCTTTTCAGAAGTTGCATTTTTAAATGTTTTGGTAGTACTTTTGAAGTTTTCTCCAAGCAATCTCTCTTTTTTGCAGGCCTTCCAGTCTGGAATTCATTAATATCCCACAATAAAGTCAGAGACCATCTATCAAGAAAAAAAGCAAAACCAAACCAATCCAAACAAACAACTCCCTCAAAACTAAGCAAAAAACCCCAACCAACAAACAAACCCCTCAAAAATTACTGAGGTTTTTACTGAATTTACTGAAGTAAATTTGAATCTTTAACTCCTAGCAAGAGCATCCTCTAATTTCAGGTTAAATTACATGTATACAACTATTAATAGATTCTATTAGTGAGCACTAAATAGCTTAACAAAACATCATCTACCCACACATTGACATGCATTTTTACCTGATTGATTTAATTATCATGCTTTACTAAAATTGAGCAAGTAATTAAAACATACATCAAAGGTGAATTTTTATGTCCTTCATGCTCTATTCACATTTTGTTGGGAGCAAAAGTCATGGCTAAATTTACATATTGCCTCTATTTCTACCATTTTTTCCCTTTTTTCCCTTCACTGTTTTTTAAATATATTGTAGTTCTATACCTAATGTATCATCCAGGAAACAAGCTTTTTGCTTGACCTTATTTTGCTATAAATGTTTTGTTTTATGAAGGTGTTTTCATTCATCTTGAATGCTTTGACTTGGTTCCTTTCAGTAAATAATTTCAGAATTAGACTTTAAAAAAAAAAAGGAAAGAAAATTTGGATGGTTAATTTAACTTCCTGATAGGAAAGAAAGCAGGAAGTTAAAAAACTTAAAATTCTACTCACAGGAAGGAACTTTTTTCTTTTTGCTTATAGAATAACAGATTTTTAGAAACAAATTTTAGTATGTACTTGATATTTCTGTTTCTTGCCTAGGGAAAGCCTAATGTCTGTTCATTGGCTTTCTTTCCAGAAAACATCTTTCTTTCCACAAAAACATGTGTAATACCAAGCATTCACTTGAAACCCCCTGAACAGGAAGCCCATTAATGGAGTTGAAAAATGTATTAATTGGTTCCCATAACTGGGCCATCTGTCACAAGAAGATGAAAAGCTATGTGAAAAGAGGCATTCATTTGTGAACTGGGAAATACTTTTTAGTCTTTCTAGTGGTTGAAATCCTTATTATTTCCAAAGACAAGAATTTTCTCCTCAGGTGCCTCCGACTTCCACTCAGAAGGAGACGTACAATGAAGGCAGATGCTGTTAGAGAAATAGTACAGCATGTTCTCTTATTGTATTCTTTTTGAAACAAAAAAACACTTTCTGATTCATAGAATCATTGCATCATTTAGGTTAAAAATGACCTTTCAGATCATTGAGTTCAACTGTAACTGCCTGTAACAGGCAGGTAATTCCCACAGAAAGTAGTGACAATCCGGTGTTTAAATACTAATTAAAGGTATGGGCTATGAATCTATCATCCTAAATATGAAAAAGACAGAAGACAAATATTTTAGCATTTGTGGATTATATTTAAAAGGCAAAATGATGTAATTTTGTCTTCTGGCTGTTGGGGTTTAGATGTTATATTCATATATAATATATAGATATTATATATCACTATATTAAAGCTGTTTTTGTTGCAAACATCTTAGGGTTTGCTTTATCCAGATCTGGGGATATCAGTAGGATAGAGAATTCACTGTTCTTCTAGAGAAGATCTGCCGAGGTGGGAAATAAGTCCTTAACCTGGAATATCCCATACAATTTTAGCAAAGAGAGAAGTGTTTCAGAGCATTATTTTTAGGGAAATCAGAGTTATGACCAACATGTTCTTGTGCTGGAGGAAGTTTTAATTAATCCTCAGGGGTCAGTAGGAAAAACCTTACTGAAAAAGATTATCTGAAGTTTTCAGTCATCTCTGAAATCAATGCTGATCCCAAATTTTCTACTTCATTTTTTATCTTGGGCTGAAGTTGTCTAGTTCTCTGCCCAGGGTGAATTTACATATTCTTGCTGTTTATACATTGTAAATATCATTGAGGATATAACAATCAACTTGAGGGAAAAAGTCCAGGAGCATTGCAACTAATTGGACAAGAACCAGAATATTTCAAACAACAATTTGTGCAAACTTAATCACGAAAGAGCTGAGTGGAAACCTTACAGCCTCTGCTGGCTCTTGCTCAGCAGAGTTTAACCCTGGTGCCACTTGCTGGATATCCTTGTATCCAGTCGGTATCTGCAGGTAACATTTCCCCAGAGACAGTGTAACCGACTATGGTCAGTCCACAAGGATTTGAATCTAGGATTTCAAGTGCTAAGGGCACTAACCTCCACAGCTTGAGCAAAAGAAATATGCTTCCTGGCTGGTAAGAGTCCTTCAGAGTTGTCATATACAGGTACCAGATGGACCCTGGTGCATCTACAGTAATTTTTATTGGTTTTGCAAGACTCAAGTATCAAGTATTTGTGTCCAGTTCTGGGCTCCCCGGTTCAAGAGAGACAGAGAACTACTGGAGAGAGTCCAACAGAGGACTACAAAGATTATTAGGGGACTGGACCATCTCTCTTACAAGGAAAGGCTGTTTAGCCTGGAGAAGAGACAACTGAGAGGGGATCTTATCAATGTTTATAAATATCTAAAGGGTGGGTGTCAAGAGGATGGGGGCAGTCTCTTTTCAGTGGTGCCCAGTGATAGGACAAGGGGTAACAGGTACGAACTAGAACACAGGAAGTTCCACCTAAACATAAGGAAAAACTTTCCTGTGAGGATGACGGAGCACTGGAACAGGCTGCCCAGAGAAGTTGTGGAGTCTTCTTCTCTGGAGACTTTCAAAACTCTCTTGGATGTGTTCCTGTGCAACCTGCTCTAGACGAACCTGCTTTGCAGGGTTGTTGGATAAGAAGATCTCCAGAGGTCCCTTCCAACCCCTGCCATTCTGTGATTCTATGATTCTGTGATCATGCATTTGTACTTCTGCTGTTTATGTAGATCAACCATATAGGACTGGTGGCAGTTTCATAAGTTGGACAGTCAAAAAAGCGCTTATACTTCAGAGTCAACACTGACAAGCTTCTTGATAACAAGACTGAAGTGACAGTTTTCATATTTGTCATAGTAAATGCCCCAGTCTTGAGCCAGTGGAAACTTATTTATAAGCAGTACATCCTCTGCAATGGGAAGTCTCTGGGAAAGTGCTTCTTGATAGTCATTTTCCAGCCAAACTTTCTATACTGAGATGCTCTCTAGAGCTGCCTGTAACTCCTAAAATATTAGAGTCTGAAAGCTGGAAGGTGGTCCTGGAACAAGGTAAAAATGTGACTCTGTTTATAGGGTAAACAAATGTCCCTCTATAAACAGTAGTTTGGGAGAACCAAATCAGGATTAAGTAGCCTCATTATACATTGCAAAATATTCCAAGCAGGCCAGGGAGCTGGCTGGGAGAGAAGATGGGATCTTGGCAAGAACTGCATAGGCTTTCTGGAGCCAGGAATATTTATCATGATCACATAATTGAAGGTCTAAAAAGTATCCACATGCAACTGGAAAATTATATTACAAATCAATCCCTAAAAAAAGTAGTTTCCAGGAATTTTGAGAATTACAGATTTATTACTGTCCCAGGTTTTATTATTGTTAGTTGTAACAAATACAATCTTCAATTGTAAGAAAATAAAAATTATTGGAGTTTTACACTTTTTTTGTGTTAATCTCAGATACCATACCTATTTTCTAAAAGGGTGTAAAAAATTTCTGGAGGAAGAGGTCTCACATTACGTATCCAACAACTGAAGCATGCATAAGAAGCAGCCATAGGTAAAGAATTTCTCTTACTACTGTGGTGGCCACAGCTCTGTGTGTTGGTTTGCACGTGCTTATGTGTCATTAATCACATTGTTTTGATGGATTTGGGTATAATATTCCCCCAGGTTCTAAAAATATTCAAGTACTTGAGTGCTTTGCTGAATGAGGTGATAGAAGCAGGAAATGCAGGCTAGAAATGTTATGGGTACTATTTAAGGAAGTGGCAAAAATGCTAAGCAAGAGTTAACTATCATCATTACTCCTATATGTGTAGCATTGTTGGGGGTAAAAGACCTGACACCTTGGGATTTACTACAACCAGAAGCCAGTCCTGAATGCTGCAATGGAAGTTGAGATTTCTATCAGCTTACAGATGATCCTGTGTGCATCTCCAATTGATCAATAACAAATACACCTTAAGTCTACTAATTGTCCAGGGTTGTCTTACACAACCTGTGTGAGAATAATTAAAAGTATTTCAAAATTCTTTTTTAAAAGTAGTATTTTACTTAAATACAGAATACCTGATGTTATAAAATAATCTAATAATTATACGGTCGTTCAAGTAATTCAACTCCTGTGTCCCTTCTAGTGATTCTTAACTATCCTCCCTCTCCCCAAATCACCATGGAATTCCCACTTGAAGTCAGATAGAGATGACTTTTTATAGGATAGTATGAAAATATTTAATTTGGTTTTATTACACAACATATTTTTAAATCCTGAAAACATAAAGTTCCACACAAAATTTTATTTCCTTTATGTCTGTTCATTTTAAGACAGGTATCTGTCTTTATCTGTTCTGTGTATACTTCCACAAATAGATAAATTAGCTATGTTTCTCCACAGAATGAACTAGAGGGTTTGTCTTTGCAGGTGCAGTTGCTCAAGAAAAGGAAGACATAGTTTTGCAAACAGAGGGTTTTTTTGATTCTTTTAAAATTAATTTTTCATATTCTTGAAATGGCATTGTGCTATTGAGACTCCTAGTTTCCAGTGCCATACATCAAAGACATCCTAGGAACTGATGGGCAGAGACAGCCTGTCAGTCATCCTGCCTGTTGCTGCCATAACTTAAACAGATGCCTTACAGAAGGGCCCACTTCAACAGAAAAAATCTCTGCACCCAGGACAACAGAAGTGCATTTGCAAGCCTGGTTCTCAGAATGTAACTCATACAGCATCAACACCTTACTTGCAATAAATAACATCTCTGTAAAATCCACTGTGATCTAACTATGCTTTCTAGACATTACGACAGGATTATCAAGGAGGTGCTAAACATTTCAATGCTGTGAGCCCTGAGCCTTGCTGTACTGGTAAAACCCAGCAAAGAAAAGGATGTAGGTTCACCAAGCTTTGTGAAACACTATATCATATCACAATGGTTTTTTATTTTGCCTTAAGTTAGAGGACAATAATGATTTCTGTAGTGATTGCTGTTAGAAACAATGCACCCGGTAGATCAGTTGTGTAGAACAGTGGGTGAGGTTTTGAGTCCATAAAGGCACATTTTATGGAATCTAGATTTTTTTACAAACAAATGAAAACCGCCATATCATTTAGATGTACAAACACAAATTTTCCTTGTGTAATTAAAAAACAACTTTCTAATTATAAGAGTAAAAAATCTGGCATATGAGCTTTTGCCAAATACATTAACACAGTAATGACCACAGTACACACTGACAGGCAGAATTTGATTTTTTGAATCATTTATTTTACCCAAAGCCTGCTTCCCTGAAACTTCAGTTCAGGAACTGAAGCATCATTTCCCAAGTACTATGATTTTGTGGTGTAATAAGCATTCAAATTGTAAATATGATTTCTGGAAAAAGCTTTTTAAAATGTTGCTTAAAACATTAACTTTTTTCACAGTTGATGCCTTTTTTTTTTAAAATCACAGTTAAAACAAAGGTCATCAAATTCAGCTCCTGTATCGTTATATCACTGCACTTCCTCCATGAGTAACAATCAGGGGCAAAGAAGCAAAAAAATAGAAGTGTAAAGCGAGAATATTAAGGTGTACCACTTACTTATTTCCACTGTTATTCAAGACCTACAAAATTTTCATGTTTATAAGAGTTATTGTCTGTAGTAATTTAAAATAAATTCTAATAGTCCCTATAATCTGGACCTTCAGTCAAACTGCGTCTTAATAGTGACAATATTCCACTTGCAGTATTAATCACCACTCAGTAAATTATGACTGCTTAAATGACTTATACTTCCTGGCCACTTAGCTTTTGAATATGCTTGGTTTAATTTACTTCTGACCCTTCAGGTACTCCAAATCAGGATATGTCCGCTGGTATTTGTTTTCAGATTTCTCAAAATAATGGAGCATTAATTCTAGGTAAGGTTCTGGATGATACTGTAATGTAAATGCTAAATGAGAAATTACTGTAAAACTTGAGTAGTTTTAAGAATTTAACATTGTCTAGCCAGTTGCTTGAATTAGAAGCTGCTTGGATCTAGCTGAAGAGTTGATTTTCACTTCCATGTTTCCATTGGTTTTTCTCCACACCTGTTCAAGGACTTATGGAGAGAGAAAGTCTAACAGAAATCAATGTCAATGTTTCGGTCAGTGCCTCAAAGCTAGTTGCCTGTAGCTAGGAATTAGAGATGTCACCAAGACACAGAAATTGAGCCACTTTTGACAGCCAGAATCACAACTCCTACACATCCTTTGCATAGCTTAAGCCTCACCAGTGTGTAACGCTTTGAGCCACATGACCCAGCTACTTAAAACCTCATCAAGTGGTTCATCCTCTGTATAACAAGAGCCAAGTGGAGGGCAGTGGTCATGTGGAGAGGGTGTGAGGAGAGTTTCATTGCCTTTCTCTCCTGTGACACAGACTCACCCTTCCTATCATCCTATGAACATAATAACTGCCCCCCTGCTTCCTCCAGCACCCTATTCTGTGATCATTTTTGGAAGGTGATGGCAGCTTTTCCACCAAACAGACATCCTTTCAAGATTAAAAAATGGCAGATCAGTTCATCAGTGTCAAAGATTTCTGAGACATCAATTCATATATAGACTTTGTGCAGTGTTCACATAGTAAATGCAACATCTTCAATCACTCTCTGTTTAACAAGATAGAAGGCACCTGACCCTGTGGTGGAGAAGTGCCACAATCCCTTTTCTTCCTTAAAGTTCACAGGGGAAAAAGCTAAATTGATATAGGTAATGTTTGATGCCTCAAATACCTGGAATACAGTACACAAAAACTTGCACTGGAGTGGTCCTGGCTACACAGAAGCACGTTCATTCCAGACTCTGCTAAAACTCATAGTAGCTCCCAATGGCAGGCAGAGTGTGAAAGAGATGTGACCAGAAGCCTTACCAACTTAGAAAAAAATATATTGTGAAGTCTACACAAAGTAAATTGGATGAGGAGCTGCTAAACACAAACACTGTGGACATTCAGGGAGAATGCATGTGTACTTCATGCTAATCAGCAAGATGAATTATGCTGGTTGACTGCCCTCAGGTCCCTCCATACCTTCCATCCCTGCTACCTCCTTTCTCCCGCCACTCCTGAACTGTTACTGAAAATCAAGTTTTGTCTTTGTAGTCTTAGAGACATTCAAGGCCACTTTGTGACTCCAAGCTCTTTTAAAGTTACAGCTATCCAGCCCATAAACTCAGACATACATGAAAACTGCAAAAACAGACAAGGTGTGCCTGCCAGTTCTGCAGAAGAGGAATGGTCAAATCGTAAAGATGCACTTTACATAAATTCCGGTGCTCTGATGGTGTGGTGGTTCAGTCCCTGCTGGGAGGGCAGGGGAGGGGAGGGGAGCGGAGCGGAGAGGA
>VZZY01020659.1:119608-188726 GCA_013400335.1 Eurystomus gularis
AAAGGGAAAAGGGAAAAGGGAAAAGGGAAAAGGGAAAAGGGAAAAGGGAAAAGGGAAACATCTTTAGGTCGTATTAAATAAAGTAACAGGAAAATAAATACAGAAAGTTCACTTCTTTTAGTGATAAGTGATGTAGTAGATTACTGTCTATTTGCTGATTTTGCTCAAACCTAATTTCTCAGCTCAATCACCATGATATTATGCTATTAGACTCCCAGAGGAAGACAATATTTTTCATATTTAGCAACTTCTCTGGCTGTGTACACATAAGTAGTTGCAGTTTCTTGTAAATCTGTTATTTTTATTTCTGTTTTGAATTAAATTATAGGTTATTAGTTGTACATGCAGTTTTATTGTTTCTACTGCAAATGTTAGTTTTTTCTGAAACATCCCCACTGAAGAAAAAAAAGGAAAACCCCAAGGCAGTAAAGGCTGAACAGTGGGAAAATGTGTTTGTAGGAGACTTTGTGTAGGAAAAAGCAGACCTGATCCAGAGCTGACTAATCACTATCCAAACCCTTTTGCAGCCCTTTATCAGTGTTTTAAGCCTGCACCAAGCAGTGGATGTGTGATAGCTGATTATAAAAAAATCTTATTTTTCCAGATTAGCTGTAAAATAGTTTTAATGTATTCCCACTGATTGCTCATACAGCCAGTTTTTATTATTGCCACAGCGGAAGGAGCTAGTTTATCTGTGAGTACAGATGTAGTCATTTGCAGAGATGGCAAACCAGAAAATAATTGCTTACCAATGTGCTTTCTTTTTTTTTCCTCTTTCAGAGAATTCCTTCTGAGTTTATAGACGTGACCATGAGTTGCTGTTAGGACTACATTACAAAAATCCAGTATTACATCTCCTACACAACCACAGTTACTCCCCAGTTACTGGGCAGTTTATGGGTTGTTTTGTTTGGGATTTTTTTTAAGAACTAAGTTATTCCAAACCTACCTTTTACTTCCTCAGAAAACCTGACCTTACTGCTCTAGCAGACAACACAGCGATGCGTGCCAGTGTTGGAAATGTGCATCTTATCTTTTCTTGTCTGCTCTGCAGCTTTCTTTTCTATTACCTGCTAGAATAGGGACAACAGTTGCAATACAATTAAGACTCCTACTAACCAGTTTGTTCATCCAAGCTATCTGCTAACTTCATATACAGATAAGATAAAGAGGCAATTACCATGGACAACATTTGCTAAATAAAGCTATAATTAATAATAAATGAAACTGAGTTTCTAACTACTTAAATACAGTAGTTATTAATTATGATGTGGCCTCAAGCTGTTTGTGTAGAGTATATAATTTACAATTCTGCATGATCTCGGCTGTATTCCCTGAAGCCTCCAGAACTATCTTTTTTATAACTTTAAACTCCAGTATGTTGGTTGTGAAAGTTTCCTGCTGGCTTCTGCCTCATCTCTTTCCATTGTAATGCCAAGAAGTGCAATTGGAAGAAATTATGACTTTTAAACACCAGCATATAGCAAATGCAACTGAATTAGATCTGGCTGGCAGACCTGTTTTTGTCACCTGTCATACACAATCAGCATACATCTGTACAGTACGCAATTTGGAGATATTCAGCACTGTCCTATATATGATTCACTTAAAAAATTATTAACAGGTTTGTTTTCATCACCAGGCAGCTTTACCAGCCAGTTTCCAAAGTACTTTATAATTTAAACTCTTATTACACACAGCATCACTTCTTTGGAAAATTAGATATTTTATATAATGTAAACTGAGATAACTTTCCTAATAGAGGTCACAGAGTCATCATAGATCCACAGACCATACAATGCCTTCAACATTTATGTGCTCACCCTGAGAGGGGAACCATGCAAGACCAGGCTGCTTGTAATACTGTTCACACTACATTTTTACAACGGTAAAGTCTGCAGCTCCAAGATTATCACTTGCTTCCACTCCTTCATTTCTCACTGTACCTCTTTCAAATGGTTCCAAGAAGTTATAAACCTTCTCCTGGAGGCTTACCAAATTTAGAAGCCAGACTACCGACAGGGTTGTGTGTTTTCAGTGACAAAGAGCAGACATTTTCAGAACAGACCTGTTCATATTTGCTTGGTGACACAAGGCAATGTAAGGACTCTGTTGTAGAAGGGAAAACCACAGCATCCACACAGGCCAACTCGACTAGCATTACTCACCTCTTCCTGCCAGCATACCTGAGATCTCTCTCCATTTCTTCCACTTCTCTGCACTACAGAGCTCCTACTGCAGTTCCCAGCACCTTAAGTCCTTTTTCAAACAGTATTTACTCTGGTTTCACATCTTCTGGCTGACTTGTCAGCCAGTCCCTGAGAGAAAACACCCAGAGGGTGATCTAGTCTACCTCCAACTAACTCTACTCTGTCCTTAGCAACTCAGTCATGTTAACCACTCTTGCCTACCTGTTCCACTCCCATGTCTCGTTTCGGTGCCCCACTGGAGACATTGAATCTCAGTATTAGCTTGGCCCAGTTAAAAAAAAAGTCAGTGAAAAAAATGAATTCCTGAAAATTATTTAAGAAGACTCACATTTTCCACAAATGCCTAATTAAGTTATTTAAAAAGGCATTGTCTCCATTAAATGCAGCATCCATGTGTTCTCCGGTACCCCATAATCTTCCCTATGTAATTTTATTTTAACATTATTAGTTTCTGAAGATGAGTCAAGCTGGTAATAAGTATGATAACTGCCATAAACCATATAATGACTTCTCTATGTGTAAGACTCCTGCTGTTGACCTTGCCAATTGTACATGAGGATTAAAGGCAACACTCAGCCCTAAGTAAAGACATGTAAGTTCAAATCCTAGTCCTTGGAAATGGATGTATTTAACTAAAAGTTGTAACAGGATCTTTGGCCTCTGTGGCACACCACAAATGGCAGACTTGAAATCATCTGAGTGTGATGACGCCAACAGTGGCCAGGTGTTTGTTGCAAGCATGGTCTGAGCCTGTAACTGGATGGTGATAACTGTCAGGTGGTATACTGTGGCTTATTTTGTGGGATCTTTGTGGTTTTAAGCTATGTGTTTTTAGGAACTTTCCCGAGTATTAAAAAGTAAAAAAATAAATAAAAGAAGACAAAAAAAAAAAAAAAAAAAAAAAAAAAACAAACCAAACTAAACCACAATATTTTTGCATATTTTTAATAATTTTGAATTTCTTTCCAAAAATTAAATCTAAATACCATGCAGAGTAGACAGGTGAAGGTATTGCAAATCCCAAAATTGCCAAGAAATAATTGCTTAATTTCTAATAATGGCCTCCTACCACATCTGAAAATCTCTTGTTGGAAAAGCAACAAGACTCATCCTCCCACCACAGAAGTCTGGAGTGTAAAAGACTAATCCTGGGGTTTCTGCTCCCCTTAGATGCCTGGTCCTTTGCCACCACCTTCTGCCCTGTGAGAGTTAGAGCCAGTACCAAGATGGCTGGTTTAAGACATCATCCTACATTTCTGGGAAGCCATTACTTGCACCAGGGAGCATCATTAGATGCGAGTGGCAATGGCAACATAAATGGGAGATTTGTATTTTCGCATATGATTACCTACTTGAAGATCCTCAGTGAGACAGCCACTGGACTTGGAAGTCAACTGTAGAAAGTGGCTGCTGAGAGTTTGCTGTTGATATTCAGGTTAATCAAAGATAGTGCACACTAACACCCAGAGCTAGAGATACTTTTTCCTTGGTAATAGAGGAAAAAAGTTGCTTGGCCATTAAGTGTGTAGAATGCAATCAAACCATACAGGAGCTGCTACTCCAAATTTGGTCCATACTCCCTCTTGATGAGCAGGCTGAATATCCAGTGCACGGCAGCTTTACTATCCAGTGCATGGAGTAAAGCTTTTCCTTTTTCTGCAGAACACTGAAAAGCAGTCCTGTCCAAAAAAGCTATTTCTACCTTTGTGTGCACATGTAAGAAAAAGTCTAAAGGCACAGCCTATGTATCTAACCTCTCATTTATTTCTTTGGTGTAGCCTTTAGGTCAGAAACTTTGATCTTCTGGTTGAAGAGGATGTAAAACTAACCCTGTCTGTAGCCAACTGTGTTTATGAGCAAGCATATTTTTTTCTGTAGGTATGTGTAAAAATAATACTTTTTTGGTCTTCTAAAAGCAGCTTAGAAATACAAGGCCGTTCTTAACCTCTTGAAATATCTCTCAGCTCTAAACTTAAAGACTTCTGCAAATATTTGTTGTTAAGTAAGAAATGTCTATTATGCATGAAAACCTTTGTGGTCATATGATTCTGTTACATATTGTCCAAGGAGCTGGCAGTCTTTATACAACCACCCCAATGTTCTCAGGGGACACAAGTGTTCAGCAATTTTTTATAACAGCTGGATCATACTTATCATCTATATGTTTCTGAAAATACTTCTGTGATAGAACTGTTTTTATAATTTTCCTTCCCCTAAATTTCTGTTTATTAGTTCTACTTGCGGCTTTAATTCTTCTTCCCCTTAACTAGAAATGTTAGCAGTGTGGCAGGAAAAAAAATCTTTACTTTATCCTGTGCAGGCCAAAACCAATTTCTGTGTCTTTCCGTATCTAAAATTGCAAAAAAAAAAACCCATAGAGAAACCTCTATGATACATATTGTTTTCCTCACAAACAGTATTTTAAATGACTTAATTTCTCATGTTTTATTCTTTATGAAAAAAATATTAACATTTCTAGAGTTTATCCAAAATTAGCTTTCAATGTGTTTGAAATATTTGTAAGATGTAAACCCTGGTCTCACTAAAATCAATGGAAGTTCATTACGTGACAGCAAAGGTGGTAGCATTTTACTCAGAGATCTTAGCCACCACTGGATTAATATCAGACCCCAATATCAGGCATGAAGTACAGATATAAAATGTTCTTTATGTTACTTCACACAAATTAATTATTTTTTTACCTTTAGTCATTTTTTTATGTTGAAAGATTTGTTAATATTTTCCCATAGAATAAAAAAATTCTGGGGATTAAAAAAAAACAAAAAACATTTTCAAATAATCTGTGCTGTTAACTAATATCTTTTATAATGAAGTAAAAACAGGAAGCATAAAAATTTGAGGCAGTTAAAATATTACTCTGGAATGACCCCAAAGGAATGATGGGCATGCCACTAATTTAGAATGGAAGTTTTCTTAGTCTGAAACTCTTTTGTTAAGTTCCGAGCTTGAAGTTTATAGTTTCTGACACTGATCCACAGGATCTCACCTTCTCTCAAGGTATATTTTGGGGATGAATGGGCAGTCACATTCTTTTATGTCATCTCGCACCTCATAAAAACAAAGTGTGTGCTAATGTCGCTTTGTTGTATTTCCAGGACATGTTGTCTCAGCAGGAGGCTGAGATATAATATCAAAAAACCTTGGTTATTCAATTTTTTAGAAATAGTTTATCTTTCACATCAGTAATGCAGATAGGTATTCGTCTGTCACAGGCAATGGCAGCAGTCCCAGAAGCTCTGAACAGCACAGTCTGAGAAAGGGCAAGCAGTTCAGTCCTGAACAGACTTCTTTTCTTCCACCAGTAAACCAAATGTTTATCGTTATGAAATACAAGCCACAAAATTTGCTAGGTAAACAGTCAGTTCTCACATGAGTCTAAAGATATTGTTCCACAGGAAAAATTGTAAAGAGAAGAAGTTAAAAAAAAAANAAAAAAAAAAAAAGGCTTTGCTCATTACTTAGCAGGTCATTCAGGGAGCAGGATGGTTATCCCCGTAACCCATTGTGTATTGAGCTTACTTTCTGTTGGTAACTGGACAATATGCTTGTGCTTAATAATACAAGAAATTAGCAAAGCTTCAATGCTGCCAAACCTTTTAAATACAACAGTTTTGGTGCTCAGCTTTTTTTTAAAGGACCACTATGAAAGTCAAACATCTTTGCCTAAAAACAATCTCTGAAGAGTCAGAGAATTTGTTGTTGTGTAACTTTCTATATTGATCACCAGATAGAGGGGATCCTCCTTAGTAGAGGATATTAAAAACCATTAGTATGCCAGAACTACAGGAAAGTGAAGTGCATATTTGTAGGTATTCTTATAAATTGAGTTAATAAATTAACAGTAAATTCCATGAAGTGCACTGGCCTTGCCCTAAGCAATGATAAAATACCATACTGGGATATCATCCCTGTGGGATTCTGAAATATAAGAATTTTTCTCCCTGATTAGGTTACTGTCATCTCACAGAGAAAGTAACCAAACAATCAATTCAGGTGTAGTTTCTCAAGGTACCAACATCATGTTTCATTTCTAATTCCCAGTGGACCCCTCTTGTCTATAAGTGCTTACAGAAAGATTTCTAATAAATATATTAGAATAAATATTTTCACAGATACAGGATCACAGAATCACAGAATGGCTGAGGTTAGAAGGGACCTCTGGAGGTCAGCTCATTCAAACACCTGCTTGTGCACTGTCATCTAGAACAGGTTGCCCAGGACCACATCCAGACAACTCTTGATTATCTTAAAGGAGGAAGACGCCATCACCTCTCTGGGCAACCTGTGCCAGCATTTGGTAACCCTCAAAGTGAAAAAGTGCTTCCCAATGTTCAGACAGAACCTCTTGTGTTTCAGTTTGTGTCCATTGCCTCTTGTCTTGTCACTGGGCACCACGGAAAGAGGCTGGCTCTGTCTTCTTTACACTTTCCCTTCAGATATTTGTATACACTGATAAGATCCCTGCTATGAATTCTCTTCTTCAGGCTGAGCAGTCTCAGCTCTCCTATCCTTTCCTCATAGGACAGATGCCCCTGTCTCTTACACATTTTAGTGACCCTTTGGTGGACTCTCTCCTGTAGCTCCATATTGCTTTTGTAGGTTTGTCAGAATGTAGCTGTTATTAGTAGACATTATCATTACTAAAGTACAGATAAATCAAATTTGCTGCATTGTGCTGTCACTCATAATTGAGTAACACTGCCATTGCGATAAGGATCAAAGCACTATAGCCAACAAATTCACAAGACAGTCTTACAGAAAATAAATATGATTTTGGCAATAAAATTTTATTTTCTTTACAGTTAGCTAGAACTCAAAACTGAAGTGCTTTTGCTAATAAAAAATTACATGACACAGCAACGCATATGGCCTTACTTTGATAACTTTTATGCCCAGCCTAGAAAACAAAGAATGGACTTGTTGTATATATATGCATTTATATGAAGTGAACAAGACAAAAAATATCACAGCACAAATACACTCTGGCCTCATCTTCTGTTCCAAACACACAATAAAGACAACTGCAGCTATGAATACAGGTGTTTAAAGCAATGTTGTGTAGTTGTAGACTTGTAGAAGGCTAGGTATATGATGAGCCTTACAACAGGGTGCTCAGCATTAGAGAATTAATAATGTGTATTATTAGTATGATCCAAGGTGCAATAGCTATAAATCATTGTTAAGTGTTAAAAATTGGCAGATCTGGAGAATCAGAACTATCTGGGGATGGCCCTAAACATGTTGCTCTCAAGGACCAATACTTTGACCCACAGATCTCAGCCTCCTTTGGAAATACTGTTGTTTCATGCATCCAACTGATAGGTTACCTTTGAAAGAAAAGCATACAACTGCTTTTCAGCAACATTGCATCTTATGTATAAGGATGTTACAAGGGAATATCTACCAGATAGTCTGCTTTTCCATAGCGGTCTATCTGCCTGTGATCTCGACCTATCTTGAGATGCAAAGGTAAGCACTGCAATGTTTCAGGCATTGCAAGCAACACTTTTCAGAAAATGAGGTGACTAGACGAGGTGGTACCATCTTTGGCCCTTCAATTTCACTCAAGTACCATCTGTCTGGTCTGTCAGAACCCATTTTCTTTCTACTTTCATGAGCAACATGCTTTCATCCAGCACAGTTTGGCTTTAATGAACAAAAAGTAGCGAAGTAAAATTCTAGGATCTGCAAAACAGAGCAGCGAAGTTGACGCAGTGATTCCTTCTGTCCTTAAATGCTAAACTTTTGATGGGCACACACTTGAAATTCCCACCTGCCAATCTGTGTTGATGATTAAGGAGTTGTTCTTTTCCTACACTGAAATCTCAATGGGGAAAGCTTAGCAAGTGCTTACATGGGGTGGGTAGCTGAAAGTGCAGCTATGATTTTTTATTAAAACATGTATATTACTATCAACCATTACTTCATAACCACAATATACTTGTTAGTTGCAGTAAAAAAGCTTCTGTAGAGTTAGGACCCTGACTTCTCTATAGCAAGTAGAAATTAAATTCTGTGCCATTCTTTCTGGGTTCCACATAATTCTGGCATGGACAGTGAAAAATTCCATTTTCCAGTGAGTTAAATAGAGGGACAAATAAAATAATCAAAGTAGCAGAACTGGGTTGCTTCTCTGAGAACTAAACTTCCAGGATTTCCCCTGTCACTGCCTTTATAATTGTTTAATTCATTTGTTTGGGCAAGGCCAAATTAAAAAATTCATGCTATTGAAGAAGTTATCGGGGCAACCATGGATGAAGGAACTACTATTGACATTTTAGTACATAGAAAGCAAGGAAACTGTTCGGGAATCTGAGGTAGCTGGGTTTTCCCAGTAAAATAATCATTGGTCATGTCATTGATAATGATGACATTCAAATGTTAATCTTTATGCCTCAAGCTTAACAGCCCAGTGAAATGGATGGGGCTGATTACGACTTTCAGAGTTACTGTTTCAGGTTGTCTGTAGGCTCATTAAGACAATATTGCTTTGCATGTGCTTAGTTTGTGCTTTCAAGGTCACCTGCTACCAAAAGGACTGAAGAGCATATGTGTGAAAACTCATTGTATCACTCCCTTTCCAAAATGCCTTAGCTAAGATAACCTGCCATTGCACCAGCTACTGCTTGCCTAATTGCTGTTTTCACAAATATTTAAATACAATGTACATACTTTAAAGTAATTGTTCCTTTTATATCACTTCATGCTAAAATACACGTAATGAAAAAAGTCCATGCTACAGCTAAGAATATGTAATTGCACAAACCATCTTTTCATTTCTAATTCAAACTTTCATTAATGTACAAATTACACAGTCCCACAACATGTAGTTGACAAGATTCTACTATGTATACGCTTTACAGATGTACAATGATCTCAGAAAGAGAAAATGGGGGAAGGGACATTATACACTGCAGTAACACAGAACCACATAACACTGTGAAATTACTGCTGTTTCTTTCCAGCACATTGGAGGAATTAGTGCTAATGCTTATTTCTTGTCGTTTCAGCTAAAATGTCACCAGCCACAATTGTTCCTGACTAAATTAATCATATTGGGCCATATGTTTCCTAATGATCCACAGATCACTGTTTGATAGCAGCTGTTGTAGACTAAAGGTATGAAAAATAAACAAAGAATGCATCACCATGAAAAAGCTGAAAGGTTCCTGTAACTATAGATCTCTATCAGGATACAAAGCCTGGAGTATATTGACAAAAAGATCTTTTCAATATATGGGGAAAAATTATTTGCTGTGAGGTTTTAAGAAGGCATGTGCATGTCAGCAACTCTGTAGTAGCTTGTTTAGGTGAGGGAAAATCAATTAAATAAACCACTTTATCCTAGCAGGTCATAAGAAAATATCCTTACATACAGACAGAAATGGCTGGTGAAACTGGAATATTCCTCAGCACGATATTTATACCTCATCAGATTGATTTTGAACCCCCTACACAAAGTTCACAGTGTTGTAGTATCTTTGATTTCAGAGGAGTTTTTTGTGAATCATGCAAATTAATCACGTGTAACTCAAGTTATCAATTTGCCATGAAACACTCATGAATTTAATTAGTGATAATTGCATTTTAAAGTGAGAATTTTGCTATGAAATACTTTTCCCTCAAACCTCATTTTCAACTTTAATACTCATAGCTTTTTCTTAATGAAGATCATCTTATATTTTGAAATGTATTCAAGCATAAGATGAATTATAAAGGAAATGCCTGCACCTATTTTAGAATTACACAAGCAAAAAAATAGCATTTCTCTTTCTGTTAAAAACTTTAATAAATAAAATTAGGTACAACATGAAAATGTATTATAAGAAGAATTCTTTTATGTGATGAGCTTAAATTTCAGTACATCTTCCGGAATATGGCATATAAATTAACAGTAGTTGTTAAACAAAGGCTGAACTTTGATAGTGAAAATTTAAGTTTTGCTAAGTTGCAAAATGAGCTGAGGACATGTAGAGAAAATATCATTATAAAAATTAATGCAAAGTTCTAAAGATTATAATATGTTCTACTCAAAGTTTCTGCACACTCTCATTCCGGACACAACTCAACTCTTAGGTACAATGAAGAGTATTAAAAAAAAAAAGTTTAAAGACATCACATACCTTACTTTTTGTCATACTGAAGCTCCTTTTGAGTGTAGGCTACTTCATCGTTATGAACCATAGAATGGTCTGGGTTAGAAGGGTCCTTAAATATCTAGTTCCAACCTCTCTACCATGGGCAGAGACACCTTTCAATAGATTAGGTTGCTCAAAGCCCCATCCAACTTGTCCTTCAGCACTTCCAGGGATGAGGCATCCACAACTTCTCTGGGCAACCTGTTCCAGTACCTCACCACGCTCAAAGAATTCCTTCCTTACATCTAATCTAAATCTACCTTTTTGCAGTTTAAAGCCATTACCCTTGTGGTATCACTACATGCCCTTGTAAAAGAAGCATTTATTGAAGAAAAAATTTATCAGTTTTCATAGCAGTGAGCATTATTTTTTATCATTAGAGGCACCTAGTAGAAACACGGGGCCAAACTGCCAGCATGCCCCCAGCATCTGCAATTTTTCAGGCACAGGTGAAGTTGCTTAAACATCTAACTATTTGATTTACAGATGCAATCAGGTACCTGCATATACAAGTGATTGTAATGGCAGGTGTTACATTGGGGACTATCATCTGAAGTTCTGGCTCAAAATGTACAAAATAATTACACCTGAAATTATTTAGGGATTTTATGTGGGTTCATTAAACAAGTAAGCTTTGATACTTTGTATTCTCTCAGTGTCAGAAACTGTTTAAATCCCTGGGTAGCCTTTCTGTGGGTTTGTGCTCTCATTACCTCCTCTGCTTCACTTTTTCTCATACAAAGGATGAACACAGCATCACTAGCTCTGGCACAAGTGCAACATTTATTCTGTGTGGGTTGTGCACCTAAGTTCAGTTGCAGACTTCCATAGCTGAAAGGTAGATTGGTCGCTTTCTTTTATATACAGAACCTGAGGACAAAATTAGACTCTCATGTAAAAATTATCTGAGTCACACCCTCACTGATCCTCTGATCCAGGCTTCAGCTACACCAGTGAAACAATTCTCACTGACATTGAGGGCTTTAGTAAGACTTTCACAACTGAACACAATGGCCACAAAATAGCTCCGCTTGTTATTACTCCATCTAACAAACAGTCTAAAAACCAAAGGTACTGTTTTCCCCTTCTGTCCTTTTATGTGTCCTTTGACTGTACTTGTAGGAAGATAATCAATACACATGAAACAAAAAGATAATGGAAGAACTTGCTCTTCAAGTATTCCATGGGACAAGGTGACATTACCAGGTTGTACAGTAATTCTGTGCCCACAAATAGCTATTGTAAGAATGTCACCTCACCCATGTATGTAAATTTTTACACTAACAATTTATAAATTACTAAGAGACAACAGTCAGATTGCATGTAAAGTTGCATACTCTCTGCATTCTTACAGCAGTGATGGAAATCTTTACCTGCTGTTCCTGGGCCCTCTCCTAACATTTCTGTGTTGTCTGGATGGCAGAAGGGCCAGTAGAGTGACAGGTAAGTCCAGGTAAGAACTGTATTGATGGCCACTGTAGTTATTGTTCCTGCACAACCCCGAGGTATTACCTGTGCCTGTGGAAAACTCTATGGCCTGTAGAGAAAAAAAAAAAACAAACCACTGAAGACTGTCTTTTTTATGGACTCCACCAAATGATGTACATGATAATAACATAAATGATTCCAAAACCTGAAGTATAACAAAGAATATTTCAGTATTTCATTTAATTATATTTGGTAATAATTTTGTTCTTTCCCTTTTACCTGAATTTTATCTCCCTTCATTAAGATAATAGATAACAGGATCCTCTTCTATGAAAATGGTGTCTAGTTCATTCATTTTGGCCTGGCAGTTCTCCCGACTGATAAGATATTTTTCAGTCTTAAATACTGGCTATGACAAAGTTTTCTCTTTACTGTGTCTAGATGAAAGTTAAGGGTATATGTCATATGTTTTCCTTTCATTACTCCCCTACAGGATGCATGTTGTTTAAACTTATTAAGAGGGGTTACAAATGCTGTTCTTAATTGCCTGGATTCCTGTCAGTGCAAACAAAAGCATTCCTCAAGCCTTATTGGAAACAACAGCAGAAAATAATTTTAAAAACCACATTAGCGTTAAGCAAGCAAAAATGCAAACTAATTAATCAGGTGAGCTGGAGGAGGGTAACAAGAATTAAAATCAGCTTCTCAAGAACAGGAAGATCTCTGAGTGGCAACAATGCCAGGAGAACTTTAGCAGTGTGTGCAAGTGAGGAACCAGGCAGTGAAGGTTTAATCTACTCAGGACTTCAGGGCATCTGCAAACCTCCACTGAGGAAGGACTGTCTTATCTTGCGGGGAGAAATGACAGCCCTACACAGGGCAAAGCTCTAGGCACATGAAGATGTATGAAGTAACATTTAATAGCCATGGGGATTGAACATGTCCTGCCACTAATTCCTGAATCATAGCACAGGTCATCAACAGGATAATTAGAAAGATTTCTGCTGACATCAGCAAGCCTTGGGCCAGGCTCCAAGCAAGGTATAACTGTATGAGTGGTGACGGCAAACAGACAAGGACTTTGCATCAGGCTACAGGGAGTTAAATGCAGAGTCTGTTTATTATGATTCCACACAGAAATCTGCAAACGTATCTGTGTTTCTTAATATCATAATATAAGGATAATTAAAAAGGAAATTAGAGTAGAATGACAAATGTGGTTAGGGGGCTAGTAGTCAGTTAACCTATAGAGATTGGCTAGGCTATTGTTGTGGGAGAGAATGATACCAAATGAGACATTAAAAGGGTGCAAATGCCAAAATTGTCTAACACCATTTTTCTTCATAATACAAAGACGAATTAGATTTAAAAACAAAACCCACAGCAAAAAAAAAATACAAAACCCAAAACAAACAAGATAAACTTTAAGGTGAAATTTCATGCTTTATATAAATCAGGAATTCCTTGCTGGAAACTTCCAGTTACCCTTTTTTAATTAAAAATAGCTTGGAGAAAATGTGATGTTCTCTATGGCTACGGAAAAATTTTGGAATGCAACAAAAGAAACATATGTGAACACTATAGAAATTAATTAGTGCCTTTGACCCTTCTCCAGAACATGGCATGCTGTATTGGAAGGAACTATAATCCCAATGCCACCAACCACTCACTTGCTGATTGCAATGTGATTTTCTGTGAATCCATTCTTTCCATCGTGTTCAGTCCTTGGTACTTCACATAATGACATCCAGAGTTTTGGGAGTCTCTAAAACTCCACACAATTAACTTTTATAATTTGTTAAGAAAGAGAGCAGGTCTTAGCTGAACATCTCATTGTTGGTCATCATGACTTCTGGATATCTTATCCCTCACTAAGATTTAAAGAGCAAGATAAAGCAAATCAGAGACAGATTAGTACTAAGGAAATTTCCTTCTTTTGGATTAACATGTAAAGTTTTCTTTAATGTTCCCAAACACCTTTAATTGCCAACCCTTAAACAACCCTACATACCATCCTTCCCTCCTCAGGGGTGTTCCCTCCTTTTCCCTAAGGAAGCAACAATACTACTACCAGAGTTGCAAATACAGACAACACAATTTTCTCTGCTTCTACTGCAGTGTGACAGAAACAAGCCTTTGATTATTTCTGGCTTTTGGAAAGATGACAGGTACACATCAGCCTATGAAATGGCTGCAATGCACAGCAAAAAAAGGACAAGAATTCTTAAAGAGCCGTGGTGTTTTAACAGGCTGCAACACAGTCTTGGCATGTGCCAAGGGGGGAGGCAGAGGGAGCTTCCTGAAAGCATGAATGTTTACCTTCCCATCACAGAAATATTTTTCCTGGTTCTGTCATCACTCCTGTTGAATACTTGCCTGGAGGAAACCGGATGGTTTTCAACGCTTCTGTTCAAGCACACTAGTGTGCCTGTCAGCATTACTGGGGCAAAGACAGTCCTGCTCTCCAGCCATGAGACTGGGCCTCAAAATGCTCAATAAGCTTTGGAGCAAATTAACAAGGAGATAGTGCTGCATACCATGTGGGAGAAAAAAGCTGGAGTTAGGGAGAGGAAGGAAGGATTGGGATGGGACAACTTCATGAAAAATTCCTCCTGGAAGAAGGTGTCGTCATAAAGAAGCTTAGAAAACAAGCACACCTTTCTGGATGTCAGAAAGCACAGGGACCATGCTGCAAATGCCTGAATAGCCATGCTAAACACATACAGCTATGATGCCCCTCAAATGATCTTAATCAGGACAGACAGACAGTAACATACTTGCAAGTATGCAGCTACATTCCACCAAGTTTGACATTATTACTGGAACTTGAGCACATATTCAATGGCTGGCACAGTGCAATGTTGCCAGGATTGACCACATTTTCCATTTCTGAGGAAAAGATGTTGTGGTTAAGCTCCAGGGTTCTTGAGAAGCCAAGCACGATACCTGTCCTGAACTGGTGAAGAAATAATTCCCTTATTTCAATCTGCCCTGAAGAGACTGTTCATTCAATTGTATGACAGATACAGTTACATCTTTCTCCACCACCATTTCAAATCAGATCTGAAGAAACACTGAAGTAAAATGAAGATTAAAAAGGACCTGGTTCTCCATAAACACCCAGGTAGCTAGATGCCTTTCTCTTGTTCATAGTTGAAGAGAGACAAAGAAGTGCAGAGAAGAGCATGCAGATGAAAAGGGAAAGAAGGTATTATTTTCTTCTGAGGGATAAATGTATGTCTCAGCTTAGAGGGGCCACAGGGAGAATTCCTCTCTGCTTTCCAGTGAGTGACTATGTCTATGTCTATATGTCTATGACAGGACAGGTAGATGTAAGAGGCAAATATTTGTGACATAGTGTAAAAGCATTGTTTGGATTCCTTTTCTCTTACAAAATTTTCAACCAGGAATGCATCCTTTGCATTCCAGTGCAAGATAGGAACCAACCTCCCTGAATAGCTACCAGCAAACTGGCTCTTCAGGATGAGGAGAAATGTGCAGTTCTTTTATTTAAAACTGAATTTAGAGAACTTCTTTTTTTTTTAGACCAAAGACATGCTTGTCAAAGGAACCTACATATGGATCCAAAGAATATTTTCCTTTTTCCACTCTATTTTATGCCTGGATCACAGAGTTTTGATGGTATCTTGTTGAATAAAAAAAGAAATTGGAGAAAATATAGGATAGGGAAAATGGTAGAAGTTTTTATGCATTTGGTAAAGGTACAGGGAGAGATAATTGAGCATTTGCTACCAAAAGAATAGGGTTCAGCAAGGTTAAAAGGCACTGGAAGCAAAGTTGATGGCAATGTAATTACTGAAAATGAAAACGGTTATGATTTTTATTGGCCTGAAGAAGAATTACATGGAAATATTACTGCAGCTGGTGAATCTCAAAAGACAGTTAAGGAACAAAAGCATGAGGCACTGCCAAATGACCTCCCTGGCAGCCATGGTATAGTCAGTTACAGGTGGGGATGCAGTTTCCAGGAGACTGCCCTACAGGATGCTTCACTTGGCTCTTCAGCCCTATGTGCTCTGGAAAAGGTGGTAGGCACAAGAGCATTCATTTTAGTTTTTAACTCTGGAAACAGAAAAAATAGCGCTATTTTCCCTCCCATTCCCCCTCCACCACCTTTAGATGGCTGCGGTCTCTGGCTGCCGCGGGTTCATAGCACAGGCCAGGAAACGCAGCCCAAGGGTGCTACTGGCAATGGGCAGCTGCCGGGTGCTTGGTTGGACAGAGCCCCATCTCTTACCAGATGTCAGCTCTGGTTTGATCTGCTGGAAGCGAACTTCTTCTTTTCTAGGTGCCTGCTGCCCTTACTGTCATTTGCCTGCTAGTGTGTGCAGATAGACCACTTATGGAGAATGGGGCTGTCTTCTGCCCAGTCTGTTAGTATATCAAGAAGCAAAAGGAGAGCCTGATTTCACTCTAATCTGCCTTTACAGCACTCCATCACTCAAGATAACCTACTAGAAGTCTCCTTTCCACCAGAACTGGCAGGCATCAGTAAAGCATGGATTTCCATATTTAGCCCAGTTCACAACATGTAAGCTTGGACACAAACAAAGGGATAGTGAGAGAGCGAGCGTTGAATATTTTTATGTTTTAGTTACTATTTTACCTAATCAGAAACCAAAGACTTCTGCATTTTAAAGATATTTGCTCATGGCAAAAGGAATGAAAAGGGCTGATGGAAGCAATTTCTAGAGAAAGATTTTCTGTTGGGAAAACAGAGGATATGTAAATCAATATATCTCCAGGGAAAGATCAATTTTTGTGGACCTTTCCCATTGTGATAATCTAAACTAAATATTTCATTTGATGTTTACATTAATTTCTGCATTCAGTTAGGCCATCATTGTGTTTGATAGGACTTGTAGCCAGAAAATACTCTTTCTTATTCTCCCCAGCGAGCCTAGCTCTTTGTTTGATCTGCATCTCCCCGATACACCATTTTCCCATTGCTAATGGCTTGCTCTGGTGAATCCCCAGAGTTTCAGCTCACCTCAGCAGTGGGAATGGAAAAAAAGGAGAACTCGGAACCACATTTCAAAGAGACATTGAAGAAGCTCAGGCATACTGACACCAAGGTCAAGCTGAACTAGATGCACTGATATTGCCAGTTCTATTTGATTTCTAAGTAATTTATTTTTTAAAAAAAGCTCTTAATTTATTTAAATTCTTATGCTGAACCAGTTTTGGATTTACATATACTCATATTTTGCTTAGACATGTTTGCCTGCTAAGATAGGAGAGGCATGAATAAAAGACTGAGATGTAGAATATGATCTGTACATGGTACGGTGAGAAGGGCAGGGAACCCAGCATTGCAAAGTCCTGAGAAAACACCAAAGGAGGATGATGAAATGGACAATATAAAAGGACATAACTCTGTTTGGTTTTAGTGGAAGTTTGATTGTGATTCTCTTTCAAACTGTGTCATGCATTGGAGGGGTTTATGTAAAGTCAGCCTATCTCCACCATGGACCTGCCTGACGTTGCAGCTATGGAAAGGGGCTCTAAAGCTTCTCACACTGCTATTTGTAACACCAGCACAGCGAAATTTCCAGTCAGATTGGAGAAAGCTACTGAAATCCTCTTTCAACTAATCCTAGGGTGACCATCCATAAAGGTACACAATTGACAAGAAAGGAGACCTCAGGCACAAAGGCAGCCTTCCTTTCAGGAGCCATGCAGATGACCCTTTTTGGCAGAGGAGGTGTGATGAACCATGTCTGAGAAGGTGCAGTCCTGATGGTGTATAATGACCATCTGGTTACCTCCATGAGTTCACACCATCCAGAAGAACTGGTACCTGCCTGGAGGCTGGCAGAGTGAAGTAGATGCTCTCAGTGATTCTTGGACAAGGAGATTGTTACTACATTTGGAAAACTTGGGGGATATGGAGAGTGGTGCCATAATATAATCTCTCTGCCTCCCTGCTGTAATTAGGAATAATTCCTAATTCAGGCTCTCTAATACCATCTATTTCTCTAATACATTGTTTATTTAAACTCCAGTTTTATTATGTGTTTTTCCTCTGTTGTAATTAGAAAATGCCATAGATCTATGCAACGAAGTGGAGAATCAGGCCTTTCCAAACGAAAACTAGCAAAGGTTGCTTTATGACAGAGGCTGTTTGAGAAGTGATAAAATAATAATGCAAGTTCTTTCTTTTTTAACAGGCCAGATTTACCAGTACACCCTGGATACATCATTCCTCACTAGCCACACAAAACAGCTGTAAACCTGGTTTAACCAGGCTGTTAAATCAAGTTTACAGCTGCTTTGCTTCACCGGAATGGCTCATAGCAGGCAGCACATAGCAGTGAATGCTGGCCTAATTGTACACTAATGAACGATGAAGTAGTTTAGCATGTAATATTCACTTTGGCAGATTGAAAAAGAAATCTTTATATAGAGCAGAGATGTTAGAATTTACCCTGGATTTGCTCAAGGGGAAAAATTCATCCTCTTTTATTCTGAATGGATCATAATTAAGAAAAGCATCAGAGACAAATTATTCAAGGTTAGAAATTTAAAAGAGCTTTAAGAATACATCCACTCTTTCCAGATATATTAGTGCCTGCTCAGGGCAGAGTTACAACAAGTAGAACTCATAGTTTCATTATAAAATAACAGTCCAAAAAACCTGCTTAGGCAAGCACGTGTTTCCATTGGGGAAGAAAAATCATTACAGGACACAAGATAAAAAGTTAATGTTGCAAATCTCATCGCCTGTGTATAACTTCATTAATGCTATATAACTATACCTAGCAAGCTGCTCGTTGTAGAAATCTGTTAAGACAGTTGAAATCAAGTGCAACCTAGATGTCTGTTTAGTTTGTAGTTACCTTAAAAGAACCAAAGCTCAGAGTATCTTTCCGTTCTTTAAGACATTGTTTTTCTTCTGTAAATAAAGCTTATGGCCTTAAGGCAATCACCTTGCTGGGAATACAACAATCTCCAGTATAATTTGACAAACACAGAAAACAAAAAACTTCCAGATGACTAGTTCTTATTTGTTTATTCAATGAATCATGGTTAAATTACAGGGAAACATTGGGACAGGAAACCTCATTAACACAGGAGCACATTTTCCTCATACTCCCAAGCATTGCACCAACAGCAGTGCAGGACATGATGGAGGTTTGGGCCCTCCATAGTGAAGACTCTTGCATCACTCAGCCCTTCAGGTGCATCCTGAAGCCAGGACACCTGGCCTTTCAACTTGACTTGCCTTTGGGGTTCGCCTTCCAATATCAATGGAAAAACCATAGTTTTCAATTAAGCAGAATCAAGCCTATTATGTCTGGGTTAGGCACAGAGTGGGTTCATTCATATAGCCATTGGCAGGCAGAGCTAAGTGAGGCTTTACATACTGAGCCTCAAGTCACAAACACGTAGCCACCTAAGGCTGTGTTTGCTGTTCACAAGCTCATGTCCCCACTCTCAGCAGGCTGATGATTATCTCACGTCAAGGGCTGTGTTCACTGAAAACACATAGCCTCCCCTTCACCACTGAGGAGCATCCAGCTGGCCCAGAGCATGAGCACAGAGAGCTGGTGTTTGCCTGCAAAATATCAGCAAAATATTACATTGGTTTTGAAAAAACATTTTCCCAAGAGGGATAAAAAATGCCAGTTTGAAGACAAAGCCAGGAATACCTGGTCTTTGGGCTGTAAGATATTCAACCTTTTTTCATTCTTGGGTGCTGAGCATCCCACACATTTTCAGTGATAATAACAGTAGTAAGAATAATAATAACAGGAAAGAAAAATCTGAAACAAAAGGCAGAGCTGAACTCAAAACACTTAGGAGGTGTTAAGTTTCATGGTGGAATTTATGCACCTAATAGGTATAATTTAGGAAATCATACTTAACCAGCAGGAATAAAAAAATACGGATGAAGTCTTTATGAAAAAGGATAAAACTATTCAGAACAGTATTTTGTCATTGAAACTACAAAAGTGAATGATTAATCAGCTTGTGGCATGTCATTAGAAGGAAACATCTCTTTCCTGTAAAAATGGCTTTTATCCAACTCAAAAATACAATCATCATGTTACATTTCATGGAGATCTCATATCTTAGGAAAAAAAACACACACAAAATACAGTTCCTGGGCCAATACAAAACCTTTTAACAAAACTACTTCAAGCAAGCAAAAGACTTGTGGACGCTTTCATAAAAGATAATAATTATTCATATAATATAACAATAATAAAAGATGGTTTAAAAGACACACACTACTACTGCCTTCCCTTTTTACATAGCCCAAGATATGCTTTATTATATTAAATCCAGTCAAGTCCAGAAGGAAACATACTATTAACAAATATAAGCAATTGCCTGACTATAATCCCGTACCTTGTAGAGCAAATCGTCTTTCAATGATGGGGAAGGCTGTAAAGCTATATCCATACGGGACCCTTACAGACCAGACTCTCAGCTGGCATAAAAGTTTGTCACCACCTTGGTCTGAAAGAAACGACCCCAGTTTACATCCAGGGAGGATCAGGACCTTTATGTATTGTCACTACCCATCTCTTTTATTCTTTATTATTGTCTGCATGGATAAGCAGATTAACTGGGCAGCTCTGTACAGGAGGATAAATATACTCGTAGCTGACATCTGTGAGGAAGGGTAGATATTTTTCTGGAAACCTGCTCCAAGAGAGTGGCTTAGTTTATGAAGGAGTCTGCTGGTGCTCATTTACGGGACAGTTAACTTTCAGGTCAACCTGCAGGTGTTTAGGGATCAGTTTGCCTCCTGAAAGTAGGACCATGAGATGGAGGACAGGGGACAGAAGGAAAAAAAATTAAGAAATATATTACAAGGTGCTAGTTCACTCCCAGATTAGGACTAGACATCTGCAGCTTCCAGGCAGAATCATCCCTGTCTGCTGCAGTGGGTACAGAGAAGGGCATCAAAGCCGGTGAGAAGTCTCAAGAATATGCCATATTGAGGAGTGCCTAAGGGAACTGGGATTATTTAGCTTGGAGAAGAGGAGGCTTAGAGAAGACCTCATTGCTTTCTACAACTACCTAAAAGGAGGTTGTAGGGAGGCTGGTGTTGGTCTCTTCTCCCAAGTAACTAATGACAGGACAAGAAGTAATGGCCTCAGGTTGCACCAAAGGAGGTTTAGATTGGATATTAGGAAGAAGTTCTTTACTGAAAGAGTGGTTAGGCAGTGGAACAGGCTGCCCAGGGAAGTGGTGGAGTCACTATCCCTGGAGGTGTTAAAAAAACTAGTAGATGTGGAGCTTTGAGACATGGTCTAGGGGTCAGGGAGATATTGGATGAAGGTTGGACTTGATGATCCTAGAGGTTTTTTCCAACCCAAATGATTCTATGATTCTATCCACAATTTCAGCTGATCCCAAAAGGCCATGGCAGAACTCCCCTTCACTGCTCTGTGGGCCAAAAGAGTGACTCAAGCTCAATGAACAGCAGGTGCTTGGTGCCTCCATCCCTGGGCACCAAAGGGAGTGGAGAAAAGCCAAGCACACAGCACTCTCAGTTTACCCCTGTATATACTTCCACAGAAACATGGTTCCTGTGGGATGGGGGATTGCTCTTGCTCATGCCCTCCTATAAAAGTATTTATATAAGTGCATTGATACCAGAGGGGACTCTTATCTCGCTCTACTCTTCCTCCCCTTGGCCAATATCCTTAAAGAATATTAATCTTTGAGTGAGGCACTAAAATATTTCAGAATCTATGTCTCTGTTGGGGTTAAGACAGCTCAAGGTTAATAACCAGCCTTACACTAATCTAATCTAATTTGGAGGACACTAACTCTGAGTGTGCGAGACATCTGTTAACTATTGCCTCCTTGGGTAAAAGAAGATTTGACTTTAAACAAGTCGTTTTGCATGTGCCCATCACATGTGGATGCAAATCCTCAAACTCAGCTCTGAAATGTCTGAAAATGACCATTTCTGGAAGCAAGTCACTGGATAACTAACCTGATCTACCACAGTATTTCATGTGTTAAAACTGACATGAAAAGAAAAAGGCTTATGTCTTGCCTGTCTGTACGTCAAAAGCTAGGAGGATGCAACAAAAACTGATTGACTCCACTGAAAGAAGTGGATCAGTCAAACAGGGGTAATTACAGGCAATCTCGAAAGCCTACAAGTGACCTCAGGAATATAACAGAACCAGTGGTAAAACAAAATCCTATCAGATCCTTAAGAACATATCTTTTCTCAAGCAGAAACAAACAAACAAAAAAACACAACAAAAACCAAATGCCACAAAAACATCAATAGCATAGATTTAATTCAAAGCACTGATAGAATATTTACCATGAGCAGAGACAAATACAGAGTTAGCATGGGAGCCAAAGGTCAGACAAGGCAGATTACTGATCCTTCCCCTTCTAAACTAGCTTCGTTGCTACAGTCCTTTAAACATGAAGTTGCAAGCTATACAAGGAGCAAAGTAAGGTGATTTTGACAAGATGCAAGTCTGAAAAATATCTGTTAGACACAATTGAATGTGTTGGGGTTTTTTCACATCAGTGATATGTCTGAATTTCAACTGAATATTACTTCTTGAAGTGGGTTGTAAAGTGGAAAAAAATTACAAGCATGGTATTTTCTTACATAAAGGAAGAAAAACCATTTTTTCCTCTATTTTCCTATAATCATTCTTTTTTAAAGGTCACCTTTTTTAGAATACTACATATGAAGAAGCTACATGAAGGTTTTGATTTTTTTTTCTTATTTCTTTGTTTTAATTTGGGATAAATTATTTTCTTTAAAAAAAAAAAAAATCTGTCTAATAATTTGGCCTATATGGAAAAATTCAGTTGTCAATCTGACCTAGTTTCTGATAAATGCAACCAAGAGGGTTAACTCTACTGATAAGATTTCTGCTCATAAAACAAGCTATGTAAATATTTTTGGACAGCAACCCTCAAAAACCCTTGTGTTCGCATTTTACATTTTTATTCGTACCTTCTGAAATTTAGGTACAGTTAGGAAGGAAAGTCTTCCTGAACTGCTGTGCTAAAGACCGCACAATGACACCTAAAATGTTTGTCTTTGCTGTAGAGGTAATATTAACGTTCCTAATACATGAAAAAAAGGAAACAATCACTTCTTTTTATTTATTTCCATTTAAAGCATGATTTACGAATATACAGAATGAGGGATTATATCACATTATAGATATAATCTATAGGATCTAGAACATCATATTTATCACAAGCAGCAAAGATTTAAGAGTCTTGCCATTACATCCAAGACAAAGAAATACATCTGTCTTTTCTGTATATTCTCTATAAATAGGCACCTGTGTTCAGACAGGAATATGTGTATGTGTGTCTACAGACATCTATACACTGAAAAAAAGAAGGAAATGTGCCAAAATAGTGAGCAATATTCCTGAAAAAGAAATAGCCCGTACATGTGTTTCTCATTTAGACAACCTGGAGAGCGTGGGGGATGGCTACCTGTTTCCTCTCGCTCCACCAGGTACTGGCAGAGATCGCAGGCCTCCTACCACTAGGTCACTAATGCTGAGGAACCACAGCAGGGCAATAGTGATACCCTCTCTGATTTATCATGTCTTGGGCAGTCTCACAACTGCAAAATTCTCTTTTCCAGACCCTTTTAGGGCTAGAAGTGAATCTTGGGTCTCTTTGGGATTATGCCCTTCCTGTCACATCAAATATCCAGTTTCATTTCTGTAGAACTGCAGACTATTCAACTCTTACATATAAGGAAACTGACAGTGTTTCAGGACTCTTTCTTGATCTTTTGGCTCTAGGACTACTATACCTTTAGGAAGAAATATAGGTGTTTGCTCAGGAAAGGAAACAAATATGTGGTGGGTTAGATTGTGACAAACAGGAAAAAAAAGCATCAGTTTGAAACTGCTCAAAAGTTTGGATGTTGAATGAAGTTTCTGGAGAATAAAGTAGCAGGCAGATACACAAGGATCTCACCTACTTGACTTGTTAATGACAGATGAGATCACATAATACACACATTAAAAATGTATATAGAAATGTATACCATTCAAGAAACACTGGAAATAGTCCATCTTTTTGTCTTTCTGTGTTACAGCAAGACACAACAGAGAAATGAGCCAATCGATCACAGCTTATACACTCAGACTCCTAAGGCTTGCAGGATGCTCTGTAATTTGTGATTTGACCTCTTGGTACCTTCCTCGTACTGAGGTTCTCATAGAAAAATGATGTGCCAATGAAGAGTGACATAAGATTCATCTTATTTGACTGGCTAGGTCACAACAACAGTTTGGGTTAGTCTATAGTTATCTGTGATGGCTAGGAAAGATACAGTGAGGCTCTGTGGAATTACTTCCTAAAAGCATCACGAGGAAAGCCACAAAACACATCTAGGTCTATCAGATGGTGTATCAGGTGATCAATAATACAGATACTTGTGTGGTCTTCTCTTTGGCTGCTGTAGCAACAAGCACAGCAATAGAAATAAATTGGATTAAAGAAAACAAAACACAATCTGAACAGCAACCAGTAGCTCCCTGCTTTGCATTTGTGTCCACTGCAGTGCTCAGGTGTTGGTAAAGCTTTTGGTGTTATAGGACTGGTACCATAATTTCCACACTGCTGATGCTTGGCTGCCAGCAAATTAACATGATCAAATTCAGTGACTAGGACCGGCTAGCCTTGTGCCTAGCTGGTCCTTAGGTCCTGAGTGTGCTTTCTGAGCTCCCTGGCTGGTGCTGGTGATGCCTACAAAGTGCTGCAACATCCTTTGGGAGATGCACCAATGCACTCACTGCTGGCCCAGGATCAAGAGAGCTGGGAGTACATGTTCATGCCCCTGCTCACTCAGCATCCTCTGCAGCCATATATTCTGCTTGCTCATTATTGCCACGTAAGCAACCATTTGCCATTCCCAGACAACATGGACCTATGGGCCCTTGGGTACTGGCCTCTTGCCAGGGAAATTAGAGGCACTCTGATGCTATGGCAGTTCACAGATAACAATACAATTCATGGTGATGTGTAAGCCTGAGACTTAGATCGCTAGCAAGGAGTAACCCATATTTGCTAACGCACTAGGAAGGCAGCAGTGGGAGTCATGAGGGGTTTTCTGCTCTTCCTGCCTGGCCACCTTTGTTTTCTGTATTAGGTCATAAATTTATATACTGGATGCAACTGTCTATAACAAGGAGTCCTGCCACATCCACTAGAGATGCACTACCTGCACATACACACACACTCACCTCACTCACTGCTCCGCTGTTTACTCATGATTTATGGTCTACGGGCAATCCATGTGGACCAGGATTAAAAATGTTGCACAAAGTGAATCAATTATAGAGTACTAGACTGATAGGCCACCTACTGTATTTAAAAATAATTGAACTATGAAATGATTAAGTAAACTGAGAATTTCGACAAGTTTGAGTGCTAGGTAATTATAAATGGCAATTATGGAAGAACAAAAGTATATTAAGCAGCAGTGACAAGAATAAATGTTAAATTTCTGGCACTTCAGAGGTCTGTTTTTAACTTCAGCATGCATGAGCTATCATCAAATCAATGAATCCAAATGGTATGAATTTCTGAGAAGGAAGAGTTAAAATGGAATAAAGTGTTTTAGAAAAATATACTAATTTCTGAGAAAGTGATACTGAAAATCAAGCTACTTACAAAAGTAAAACTAAACAAGAAATATTGGGGAAATAAACATTAATGGGAAATTGCAAATACTGAAGAAAATAAGTTATTTTACTACTTATAATAAATATGCAGAAACACATTAAATGCAGCATTTTTAGAAAAACTCTTTTAATAATACAGGATGGGACAAGGAAGATAATTTATACAGTGGCCTTCACTGAAACTTGTGCAATAATCAAAGCTTTTTTCCAAGAAAAACCTTTTCAAGGACAGTTTCTTAATAGCCTGTAAAAACTTCACTTATCGTGGCAAGTAATTATATGCATAAGTAGTATAATGAAATCAATGTGATTATCAACATGATCAAGGAGAGCAATGATGACCACAACTGGGCCACATCTCCCTAGTGATTTCAAAAGAGTTTGACATCGGGCCTGTGGAGCCTCTTTGTCTGCCACCAAGTTCAGCAGGAGCTGAAGGGTTTCAGCAGCATTAGGAGCACTCAGCATCTCCAGGATAATACATGACATAGTCTATATGGTTCCGTGGCATGTTGTCATTTTAGAAAACAGGAGTAAGATTCTCACAACCCTTTACACAGTTTTTTATAGTATCATTACAATATACCTCTGAAGCAGAAATACCACTATGAAAGTACAGAAATACCACTATGAAAGTACACAGCATTATTATCTGATAATTTTTCTATCTTACCCATCTGCCTTTCATTTTTTAAGATATAATACATATGATTGCTTTCCCCACTGATGCTAACAATGGCAATGGTTGATCTATCCAGTACAATCAATAGTCCATAAAAAAATTTATGGAAGTACATTTTGGTGTGTGTCAGGGGAAGGATGGAGGCGTCACAGATGTTGGAATATGATTTCTTTGTCTTCATTTTGTCTCTTAATAAAATGCAAATACTCTTTCTGCCTAGTATGATAATTTGTTTAGTGTAATGTGCATTTGGTAATGATAAGAAAGGAGAAATGCTTAACCTAAGGTACTGTACTTTGCACTCAAATAAATTGTCTCTTTAAAATATGTTGTATAAACTGTGAATTTAAACTCTCAGTCCCTCTGATGTTGTGTTTGTATTAGAGGGAAACTTTTAGGACATCCCTAGGAAACTAATCTCCAAGAGGGATGAAATTCAGGAGAGGCTAAGAAGTCTGCACCAGCAAACTGCAGACAGTGTTATGCCAAAGCCTTTAACATAAGTACTTGGGGAATTTTAAACCTGGAAGTATCTGCAATCTTTACAACCCAAGATACTTTTCATTAGGTCTTCTTTTGTAATATTCCTCACTTATACGTCTTTCATATGCAAGTCAGTTTTTAGGTATCACAGGAGTAAAAGTCCCTGAAAGTCTCTATTTAGCCTTCATGCTCTGCCATGTGGCAGATACTGTCAAAGTATGTCAATGTAGGGGATAAATTAAGGAAAAAAAACCCACTTTTCCACTTCCCTAACTTTGCATTTTTCCCTAAAAAACATTGTATTATTGCAAATTTAAAGGTTATAACCATTGATATATGCATATAGTGCTTACAATCATTTCTTAAGGCAAGGGAATTTATGTATTCAAAAAAATGCCTCAAAAATCTGTCAAAACTACATTATTTTACAAAAGTTTGGTTCAATCTCATAGCTGCATAATTTGCTATTTATTGACAGTTAGTCCAGTGTCTGAACAATAGTGTCAAAATCATTCCTACTGAAGAACAGGTTAGTATGGGCGAGCAACTCACCTCTGGTAACATTTTAAGACACACTGCCAATTACTAGAACTATGTTTTGACTAGTAGCAACACAGGAAATACAGGAACCTTTTGCAAAAACCTGACTCTCTAGCAAGAGAGACCACTATGTCATTTGTTTGCATTTGAAGACATTTTAAATGACAGTTTTGTTTCTGAGAAGGTGGTGACGATACTGCGGAATTTCACAAGATGACTGTGATAAATGCAGCAGCAAAAGCAAAGACTGCTTAAAAGACAATGAACCTCAGCACCTATTATTACTGCTCTTCCAAGATGTAGGATTTCCTTAAATCAATTTCATATTTCAAGGGGTTTTAGTCAGCATTCAAAAAAATTACATTTAGAATGCAACAGATCAAAATCTACAGACACTGCCCAGGTGATTCTGGTTAATGTAATGGAAATTGGCTGTGAATGTCTAAAGAAATACATTTGAAGATCTTTCTCACTATACAAATGAAAAGTCAAGCCTACTTAGCAGTTCAGCTGCATATCATAATTATTTTTTCTAGTCTAGCTTTTAAGTACCTCTGAACTGGGTTTCCTGTAAGGATCAGAAGAAGGTGTTTTTAAACAGTCATCACTCGAGATAGATATTTCAGGTTCTCAGAAAAGCCTTCCATAGCTCTCAGGAACCATGTCATTCAGGCAATAGTAGCCAAAGGAGTCAACCTGAGATGCCCCTTTCATATTTTACTAGTTGAGTACTGCTGAAGAACAATCTCATTTGAGGCCACCCGTAAGTGATTTTCCTTTCTTGTGCAGGTCAATGGATACCTAAATGTCCATGAAATGGTACCGTGGCAGCCAGGTAATACTCCTGCATTTCCTTTAATGAGTTTCTGTTTTTCACTGCCACTCTACCCCATTGATCCCACTCTGAGAGCTGAAAAACAAAGTTCTATATATCCATATAACAGGTTGCATGTGTTTTCAAGACTTGTATCCAAGTCTTCCTAACTCTTGAAGAGCTATTATTAAAGTTCCTGAATTCTTTCTCATGCTACACAATTTTATAAAGCACTCTATACTTCAATAAATTTGTGATAAGGTTCTGTATCCACCTTTCATATGCAGCCACAAGGCCAGCACTGCAGGCTCCCATGCAATATTTGCCAAGTAACAGGGCACAAAGTCAACTTGCTCTGCATTTGCAAGCCATAACAGGGAAACACATGCATGTTAGGTCTTACTTTTGCTGGAGTACATGTAGGAAGGAAGTCAAATTTCTTCTACTGGGATTATAGAGATTGTAGGTAAACCTGTGTTTCTTGTCAGAAGGAAACAAGCCTATTCGCAGCACATAACTCAGAGGCTGTGGTCTCACTGCCTATACAACTCAGGACTGAGCCTAGACTTCGGCCCAGTGTGGGCCACATTGGATGACCTGAACTTGCTCTGCTCAAGCTCACCTGCAGTCCCTGCTAATAGATCTTATTTTTAATGGCTCTGCTGCCCAGTTGCAGTAAACATCCTGCTTCAGGTCTCCATTCCTGGAGAGCAGCTTGAAGGAGCTGCAGGAAAATGCTGCTAGCAAGCCCTCCCCTTCCATCAGCAGCTGATCCTTCACTCCATAAAAGTCTGCAAAGCAATCTAAGGGTGGAAAAGAGTTTGAAGCGAGCTAGACACAGAAGTGGCATCCCGTATGGTGTGAGATTTGTTAAGCATCTTCCTCTTAGATGAAACACCAGCATCCTTTCCCTTCGTGCAGGTTGGCTCCATGCTTGTTTTTAAATTCCATTTTGAAGTTATGCATCCATCTCATCTCATATCATATCATATCATATCATATCATATCATATCATACCATATCATATCATATCATATCATATCATATCACTGGGGGATTTTTGGTAGCTAGTCTTTTACCCTTGTTTCTATGAGCATGCCATTTGTGTTTACCACAGAGAACCAGGCCTGGACTTGTTTAGAGGAGTAAGTAACAAATCAGAAAAAGTCTGTGTGACAGGTCAAAAGAAAATAAATCTCTTTAAGAACATAAATCAGTCTCCTGGAGCTTGTCCTTGTAGAGGTTAAAGACACAGTGACAACCAAAGATGACAGAGATCAAGGGCTAGAGGAGCTAAGCTGTCTTGCAAGCAGTTTGTAATCTTTTGGCAATTAATCACCAATAATGGGGCCTGATCTGCAAACACCTACAAAAAGTACTAGTTCTCACACTTTTGCACAAACTGAACAAAATACAGAAGTGTCTCAGCTCTGTGAAAATGGGCAGAGGTCTAGAAATAACCCAGGATATTAGTTGGGATAATTCAGATGGAATATTACACAGACAGATTTCTATCTGTGGTGAGTAGGTGATGAGAAACTTAGAGCTTCCTTTGCCCTTTTTTTTCCTTTTTTTTTCTTATTTATTATTCTTCTATAAAAATTATTATTTTATAAAAGATTGCCTATCATCCTTGAATGTACTTTCCTGACATAGAAATTTGCAGAAGTAATGTAATTCATGCTGGATAAGGAAACACCATTTTTATGCACTCAGGTGGTGCAGGTTATCTAGGCATCTCCCAGCCAGAAATGAAACATTGCTCTTGATCTTGGCCTATGGCATGGTCACTTTACACTGCTCCATCAACCCAAAGTAGACTTCAAACCTGATTTATCCAGCCTCAAAGAAGCACTGCAGGCTTTGCAGTATTCCCATTTAATCTTCCACAGTGCAAGACCTCAGCTAATGGCCGCGTGTGGTACCCCAGCAGGAGTTTGCAGCACCTGGTCCAAGCTGCAGAGCTTTGCTGATCATAATCAACTTCATCTTTTGGACTTGGGTGCTCAGCTTTGCTGGTCACCCCAGAAAAGATCTGTTTGCAAGAGACAAACTGCTATTTTAGGATCAGTTGATACCTAGTGTATTCTTTATCTTAGCTGCTTTGGTCCTGTACCAGCAGAGACAGGGTGTTCTTTGCAGATCTATGAGCCCTGGTTTTCTGTATGTTTTGCTTTTCCTGTATGTACCAAAATCCAGTGATTGCCTTGCCTACTGTTGCAGTGCAGACACAGATCCGCTTACACTAAGTTCTAGACAAAGCGAAGAAAGGAAGTACTCTTTCCAAGAAGGAAGATTGTGCTTACAATAGGATCCTGGTGGCAAGTTTTCATGTCAGTTAAGGACGCTATGTTATTTAACGGGCAAAACAGGGTCTGTTGATAGTCCACTAAATATAGTTAAAGGGCAAATTTTCTGTTAGCCGATTAATGATGGGCATTAATTCCATCTGATTAATTTCCAAGGAGGAGTTATGGCTGTGGAAGTTTGGGAGCCTTTGAGTTTCTCATTTTGCAGCTAGGAATTGAATTTTTAAAAGTAATAATCTGAGAATAACCGAGAAATGTATTAGCTAAAATCAAAGCAATGGTTTTAAAAAACAGCCAATCAGAAGAAGACAGATTTGTCACCATGAAGGCAAATTATCTACTAAGGAAAATTAGGTTGAAATATTATGACCAGGAAAGCAAATCCAGCTTTGCAGGCAGCAAACCATCTGCTTTAAAAAGAAGGGAGATTGTTCTCCAAAATCAAGTTAAACAAAGGCATTATCTGAAATAAGATGTGGGAAAAAAATCTCAAAATATGACTGACAAATCTGAACAACTGTATAACTAAGGCAGAAGTTATGGAATTGCATTTTGAGGTGAACTACAAAAGAGGGAAAATGTAAATCTGTGCTGCTTTATAGCCACCAAAAACAGTATTTTACCCTTTAACAGAAGCAAAAAAAAAGCCTTTTTACTGGTTCTTCCTCTTCAAAATTCATTCTTAGTCTATCCTGAAAGTCTTGGTTTCTACCTGAAAATCAGTAGTAATGGTGGTATACAGCAGGATTGAAGAAGTGAAATTTTACTGAGATAGTGTCAAGGTTTAGGGTCAGTCCGCTAGACCTATAACAGATGCTCTCTGTTATCCCCTCTTTCCCCCCCAAAAAAGGGGAAGAGAAAGGTAATAAGGGAGAGAGATTTATGGATCTCTGTTGGCCCCCTCCCCCCTCAAATGGGAGAGAAAGGAAATGAGAGAGAAACTCATGGATTAGGAAAGAAAATTAAAACACTTTTAATGAAGTTAATAATAATAAAATGGAATATATAAAAATATATACAAAAGCAGTATCAAACCCAACTCTCCCGGATGGCAATTACATCACCATCACCACTGATGCTGTGGAGCAGGCACTGGGGAAGTCTTAGACTGGGCTCAGCAGCTGACGGGAACAGCGTTCAGGAGCTGGATTTGGGAACTGTGTTCAGGAACACAAAATTTGGGACTGAAGGCAGAATGGATGAAGTCCTCTCGGATGCCAGCCATTGAATAAGAGCAAGCCAGCCAGGGAAAGAAGGAAAGAGGCCAGAGAGACCCTTGTGATCCCTCAGCTTTATACTGAATATGACATATATGGGATGGAATACCTCATTGGTCAGTTTGGGGTCCCCTGTCCTGGCCGCTCCTCCCCGCAGGTGTGGCCTTTCACTTTCTGCACCCCCTCGATGTGGTACACGAGATTTAGCAGTGACCTTGGTCTGCACCCCAATCCTTGGTAGTAACTTTGAACATCAAGCGTTATCCCTGCTAGAAGCAGACACTGTCTGCAAAGATATACTGTCAGCTGCAGAAAGTGCAGTGAGTTAGAAGAGACTCAGCTGAAAAGTCAAATCATTGAACAGAATTATTTTGGTTCTAACCCAAACCAGGACAGATAGGAAATGCATATTTCAGAATGCTTTGGATTTTTTAATATTTGGGAAATTATATCAGTTTTAGTATACACTGTTATTTCAAACAGTTTCAAAACCGCTCAGTGCTGCTCTTGTCACAGCTAAGTCACCACCCCCTAAACTTCGCCTCACAAACAAGGAAGATCAGGCTTGACATTTCTGGCATTTCTAAAGTAAAGGGTAAAACACAAATATGCTTTAAGTAAATGTTTTCCTCCATCCAACATAAATGAGTGAAAAAAAGCACTATCACCTTTTCCCTGAAGACTGCATATAAAGTCTAACAACAAAAGTCATATTACATTACTCTGCACAGACTTTCAGGAGATTAAATCCACAACTGAAGTTCAAAAGCAAACTACAGTGGACGTCTGGGTACTAGCCTGGATTGTCAACCAGTGCCAACACCAAATGCCCAGGGACTCTGCTGATGCTAGTGCTTCAAATCTCAGGATATAAGAAGGGTTGGCTCTTTCTGGTACCCCAGGCAAGTAGGAGACAGTCCTGGTTTCTGAAACCTCACTGAAATACTGTGATTCCCTGGTCATTTGTACAGTGCTCACTGGCACAACCTCTGAGGTCTCAGTCATTTACTTGTCTCTGAGCTTCAGAGTAATTTAGCTCTTACACTGAGCCTCTGAGTAATTAAATAACACTTTTATTTCCTTTCTGGTTCCCCTGTGTGTCTTCAAACTCCAGTGCAGCTTCGATAATATGTTAAGGTAGAAAACTCTGGCTTCCCTACTCTCTGTATCTCACAGAAACACACATACTCTCTTAGAAGAAAAATATGGATAGATATTGCACTTTTTTTTTCCCCAGTAATAATCTATCTGTGAATAGATAAAATAAAATTAATTTTATTTTCCTGAAAAACATAATGCGGGTGGAAACAGCGAGTTAAGAAAATGAAGAGTAGAGTATGCAGCTTTCAATAAAAGAACTTTTCTTTGTAAAACATGGAGAAAAAAAAAGTAATGTACAGCAGGAATCTGAGAAAACAGATTATAAAATATCATTTTTATAACCTGCAAGCATGAAATAAACAAGTTTTTCCAAGTCAAAAGAGAAAGCAGAATCACATTAGAAATGACTGAAGGACTCATTACTGTTGACCTTTTTTAAGGAGAGCAATTTGAAATGTGTGGGTGAAAATGACCTGATGGAGAATTTTTTCCTCTTTCTCTCCTGTAGTGGTCTGAGAAGCAACATGAGGCAGCTTTGCAAGCTAACCATCACAAAGATTTAAAAATCTCTGAGGACTAAGAAATACCAAAGCTTGACAGGACCCACAGTGCTTGGGATGAAGCACTGACACTCTCTCATTCAGTGTTCTGATTAGTTACACAGTCGATGTATTCCTTTTTCATAAACCAAGGACTACTAAAGTTTTCTTCAGAGAGGACCATTTAATGCTTGAGCCATGTCAGTGGCTGCATAACAAGACCATCACCTCACCAGTTTATGTGTTAAAGCACAGTTTGGAAATTATGGTGCAAAGGCAGCTTTCTCTTTCTGCCTTCATAACTTCATACCTGAGATAGCCAAGTGCATGCTATGACTTCAGTGCTGCCAAACTGCCAGGTACATGGCTGGTAGAGAATGCTGATGAGAAGGGTAAAATCCTGTTTGTTCCCAAAAGCAAATGCAAGGACAAAGAAGACCCTTGCCAGAGCCCACGGGACTGTAGCAGAAAGTCCTGCCTCACCCAAAAGGGTGATGCTTAAGCAGTACCTTGCCCTTATTTTAGTGTGTGCTTTAGAAATGCAGCTGAGCCTTGAAGAGCAAGAAACCCATGAAGAAAAATACTATGCCTTCATCAGATTAATGACTGCCATGTAACATGTATTCCTGAGGAGGTAGAAAGAGCACACTTGTGTCACTGAGACTGGAACGCTGCTGCCTAACACACGCATTTTCATAAAACATTTTCCAGTAGTAAATACGTTACCTGACAATTACATTTTCCTTCCCTAGCATAGATATATACAGACAGAAGCTGTCAAATATTCTGTATAAAATTATACTGGATAGAAGTCCTTACTACTAAAAATGAGACTTTTCCAAAATACACTTTTGGAAAAAATCTCCCTTTAAACTTGTTTTTTATTAAGAAATTATAGTTTTTCTACAAAGAAATTCAGAGATGTAATGATGGTATGTCTTTCTTCCCATCATTTTTCCAGACATTCTTCTTTTTTTCTTTTTTTTTTTTTAAGGTGTGGTTTGTTTTTTTTTTTTACAATGTGTTTGCAATGCCAGTACTAATATAATGGCTCCATACAATGAATTTTTGTCAATGGTAATCTCATACAGTGCCAAAACATTTTCAGCTCCTTACCGTTGAGCACATGTCAGTATTTCCTTCTGTTATGCATGCCAAAAATATGACTTTTTGGTAAATGTGAATGCATATGCAACTGCAATAATAGAGCTATTCAAATATTACCTGGACATACTATAGCTGAACATATTATTAGATAACGTTCTACTAATTGGTAAGATAGCTTGGAAAAATAAAGATACATCATATGGAAATATATTCAGACATTATTGTTGTCCTTCTACAGTTGAAGAAAAAATAGTAACTCCTAATATGAACATGTACTGGCATTCTCAGGAAACCATCGCATGTCAACTGAAATAAGTAAAAAAATGAAAAACCAAGGCTAAACTTCAACACTGAAAATGGTCTGGCAGTCAGGCATCTAAAATTAGATAAAATTTCATCACTGGTTCATCATCTCTGTACTTTCAGCTATTGAGTCCTAAAAACCCCATCTCCAAATATATGGTTTCAGACAGTTGTTTGCAGAGGCTGATATTTCACACAATAGAGGCTGGGTTTCCCTGAGATCAGTTGAACTGCAAGCAGTTTGTGACATCATCTGTAAACACAAAATACACCATAATACATTATTCACAAGATATGATTTTTACTATATATGTGGCCCATTTAATACCAAGAAGCTTTACGCGTCTCTTTGTAGGAGGGTATAGGAGCAGATGTAGCAAAAAACCAAATTTAAATAAATAAACAAGGCTAGTATTGTGATCCATGTCAAAATTAACAAAAGAAAGATGAGTGGATTTTAGAGCTTGTTCCAGCCTCATCTTGATTCCAGCTTTAAATTTAGGGAGAATCCTTGTGCTGACTTTAATGCCTGTTGCATTAGTATTTAATTTTCTGATTGAACTCTACTTAGATATATATATACACATACAAATGCATTTATACATATAGGTGTGTGTATATATATATAGGCTAAAAACCTACTAAGAACTTCAAAGGAATAGAAAGACAGATGTATAAATGCACTTTACAAAATAAAAATGCATTATAACTATAAGAGGATAATAAGGCAGCCTTTTTCCTACCTGAATTTTTTCAGAACAACAATCTACTTGTACTTTATTCTTTTCTTTTCTTTTCTTTTCTTTTCTTTTCTTTTCTTTTCTTTTCTTTTCTTTTCTTTTCTTTTCTTTTCTTTTCTTTTCTTTTCTTTTCTTTTCTTTTCTTTTCTTTTCTTTTCTTTTCTTTTCTTTTCTTTTCTTTTTTATATATATGTTCAGTGCTTGCAGTATACCATTTTCATTATAGACTGGCAGTGGCCTGGGGATTAAGCCTGTGTTACACAAAGACAGATGTTATTTTATAAAGTGTCATTCAACGTAATGGAACCAGACTTCAGCATTTAGCCTGCATCCCAATTACCCATTAGCAGTTTGTGTAGTTGAGGATCAGGAAAATACCTACTCCGAATAGTAGCAATTATTTCAGGATATCTGCTTCCCAAACTTTACATGATGTGATGCTTTTCCATGGCAGTAACCACTATTTTAAGTGAAAGGTTTTGACCAAGAGAAGAATAAATTGAAAAGCATTTGAGTATTTCTGCTGGGCAAAGCTTCCCTTCTTACCTTTTTTTTTTTCCAGTCCATGATGAAACATAAGTCTTACATAAAATCCTATGCAATTGTGTCTTATAGAAGGAAACAATGGAGGACAAGCTTACAGAATATTCTGATGGCATGGTTTGCTGGTCTTATGCATTCATTCTTGGATTTTTTGTTTTGTTTTGTTAAGAAGACATGGTGTATGTAAACAATGGCCATCTTATTCTATCATAAAGTCCCCACACATCTGGAAAGCCCTCACATTCAGCACATTGGCCAGCTGTGCAGCAGAACTGAGTGTACATCTGATGTCCTCTGCTTAGATGGGGGATTCTTTAGAAACAAAAGTACTGAATAAAATGTGCTGAGGTAGCTTTTACCCTGTTTTTCTTAGGTAATTCCCCTTAGGTAGTATGTCAAAAGGGCCAAGGTTTTCTTGAATCCTCTTATTCCCTTGCATTTGCATTTTGAGGACCTGGGTACAGAGTTCACATTAGAGCAGCCTTGTGATGGCTCTAGTCCCTGTGAGGCAGTCTGTTTATTTCCTCTTCAGCCACAGCTAAGAAACTGGAACACAATGTGAAACAGAGATCAGCTGTAGAAATCAACCAGACAAGGAACGTGATTTATATAACAAACTAGACAGTTTATGTTACAGATTCACTTATCTCAGTTGCCCTTTTAACATAGAACTTAGAGAAAACAGCTTTGTTGCAATGATGTGCAGATCTATGACATAATGAGTCAAATTTCCATATGCTCAAGTTATAAATCTCTAATCTTTACCACTTAATTGTGGTCAAAAATCTCCCGAGTCAGTCTTCGAGACATGTTGACATTTCTAGTGGTAACCTGATACTAGAGTATTGAGTACTTTGTATTGTGGTAAACATCACATTGCATGGGTTTGGGTTTTTATTTTTTAAATCCTGTACTTCAGTCCACTGCCAGTCTATCATCTTTTTCAATAACTTTTGTTTATTTTGACTCTCAGTCAAGTTTGTGGATAAATGTACCAAATAATTTAACCTTGCAAGAATATATTGCAACTTTACTCCTAGGTCTGGACATTTTTAGCACACCTTTCTCTGACTTCTGGTTTAGCTCCATAAAATATCATAATTTCTCTCAGGTGTAACCATCCTTCTTTTGGAACAGATATTCATCTTGTTTTCTTCAAGCTCACTTAAACAACAGCTGCTAAACCATGACTCTCTGCAGTCAATCATCAAATTAACACAGCATGTCAGATTCCAGACCCAAGTACACTGGTGTCAATTTGGGTGCTACACACGATAGAGCTGCTCCTGATTTGTGAAAGGCAGAGGAGAGGAATGACAGGAAAATACTGCTGCATCAGTGGGGTAACTGTTTTCCTATGAAAGAACGATTGGTTTAGCCTATCCAAAGCTTTGTCTGTAGCACTTATTAGATAAAATGAACATTAAAAGCATGTAAAAACTTATTAAAACTAACAAATACAGGAGTATAATGGGCATTACTCTCCCTTTTGTCTAATGCTTGAAGTCCTGGTTCATTTCTGAGGTGGCCCTCAGCTTCATCATCAGATCAGGCACTTCCAGTGTTAAATCCATAACTGGCAACAGCTTAAGTGCCAAAATTGTACAGCTGGAATTGAAACCATTATATCTACTACACTTGAGCAAAGAAAGGTGTCTAGAATACTCACCCAACTTAGCTTTAAGCTACACGGAGAAAACACAAAATGATTTTTAAGTTTACACCATATTGTAAGGAAAAAAGGAAGTTCATACACTGAAAAGAAGAATTTTATGATGTTTTTATAATGTAGAACCTATGAATGAATATAGTTTCAAGATATTTTAACATTATCTAAATTAATTTTCAAAAAATAATGCAGAAATCTAATAGCTTGGCTTTCAAATACTCCTGTAAGTAATCCAGACAAAGAGCTTGTGGTGGTACAGATGCTTTCATACAGGGATGCCATCACTTGGATCCCTTGAAACGATTTTGCTGTCAGTCTGAAAGAAATTATGGAATAACTACTTTGTAATGAGCTGGCTATTCATCCATTTAGTGTATTGTAATTCTCCCCGTATAAACTGGCAATGGAAAACTGAGCTAGATGTTCATTCTGTCACAATGGGAGAAAATTGGCAATCACACAACCTGCTTGGCTTTCAAACTAGACTGCCTAAGCAGTCCAGCACACCTAGGCAGTACAGTTGATTAAAATGAGGCTTTTGCTAAACATACAGTGTTTAAAAAAAATGAAAACATAAATATTTCTCTATGAATTATTTAAAATTTAAAAATGGAAAACAGGCATACGTCCACTGCTTTTTAATGCCAGTTTCCAGAAGTCCTATATTGTGCATGATGTCAGTTGAGGTAAAGAAGCTTGATCCTCTTCTGTATCTGAGAGAGAGAGAGGAGATGCTGTGTAACTGGCTCTTATTTGCTGGATTTTTGAGCTAGATGTACTGCAGCCAGAGTTAGAATCATGCCCAGGCAGTTTAAACTTCTCTTGATGGCTTGTAGCCTTTGAAAGACCTTGCGCAAAAGGAGGGGTGCTTGGACACCTTTTTGCAGTAGCATCATTGGGAAGAGAACCTGGAACCAGTGCGTTTGCCCTTTTGTAACAATGTCTCTTTAAAGGAGACCTCTCTGTTGGCCAGCTGTGACCTCCCTGTACCTGCAAGTAGGTATCTCAGCCTGTTCTACTCTAAGTGCTGTACTGCTTCATGCTGTACATTGCATTTGTTAGGCTGCATTTGAGCACAGATGAAAAATTTCATTTTGTTCTGCCTCTGCACTTCACCCACCAGGTATCTCCTAGGGAAGGAGCATTTGTAACAGCACGCATTGGTTGCCAGGTCAAACATATTGCACTTAAACCACAGAATCATTTATGGGACAGGCTGGAGGTACTTCAGAAACTTTATTTCTTCTTTTGGACTGCAACAGCAAATGGGATGGACAGCAACGTTTGAAGGACAGGTGCCACAGTTAAGACACTGGGTGTCTCAGTGAAAGTAAGTCCTTGTTCCAAGACTATTCAATGAAGAAAGCCGGCCTGCCTCTTGCTCCAGCAGAAGCCAAATGTGCTGGCCTGCAAGGCATGCAATAAAGATTATAACCCTGCTCAAGGTCTTCTCATAGGATTGCTTGAATAGGATTAGAAGGCAGAGGAGAAAATTTCCTATTCTAGAGAACTGGCACAGTCTGTGTATGGGAATTAGTCTAGTGGAACTGAAATTATTTTTTTTCTTTCAAATTTTTCATTCCTCAACAATTTTGAATAACAGATTGTTGTTCACATCTGCTAAAGTGCTAGGAAGGAAGTTTATTTTGCAGGATCACATTCAGTTTGTACCCCACATAGCAATGAGCTGCTAAAGTCAAACTTTAAATGTCATAACCTCTGTGGAAACCTCAATGAAGTAAAAAATCAATATGCCTCAGTTCTCACCAGAAAAATTATCATGCAAAGGAAGCACCTCATGTGTTTACTTGAATGACACTTAACACTTACAGAATGCTGCCAGGGTGAGGAAGGGTGATGTATTAGAAATCTTTGTACACAGAAGAGAGTGAATTATACCCCATTTCCTAGTGTCTCCGACCCCTCTTCACAGCTTTTTGTAGCAAAGAAGAAATTGCTGCGCCTATGAATTTCATGTAAATTTGCAGGCTCACATTGCACCAGCTGAAGTACAGATCAGACAGTTTCACAAGGATTCGAGCTGTTAATGGCTAAAATTCTGGCAAACATTAAAGCTGCCTTAGGACTAAGCCTTGCTCTTGCTGAAGTTAACATAGACGGTTCTCATCCTTACTGCCAGGGCTGGCAGGAAGGGCAGCTGGGATAAGTATCATATGAAAGTCTGGTTGGGAGCCGGGACACCTGTGAGGCCCGTTTGGCTCTGGCTCCAGTGTGCATAAGGGAAGACAAGTAGGAATGGGCTGTGTTTTACAGATCTTCCAATTCACCCCTCTCAGAGTCGCAAGGTGCGCAGTGTGGTTAGGCTTGCAGCCCTAAAAATGGTGCTTTTTCAAGGTTCTTCTCTCTCAGAAAAAAAATACCATAACTCACCAACTCTTAAATAGGGTCTCAGTCTGTGGCTACTCTGCTTTTGCACCCATAATTAAACATGGGTATAACTGCCATTGTTAGTACCTTTCCGTTTGGGAGACTAGTTGTGATTTAAGTGCATCAAAGAAACTTCTTTCATAGAAGGAAATGCAGTATTCGTTAACTGAAAGGCACACAACCAAGTAAACACTTACATGAACATTTAAGACACTTCACATGCACACTACCTTCCCTGTATTTAACCTTTCAGTTCCAACTTTAGCTGGTCACTTTATCCCTTCTTTAACAAATGCCAGGCCAAGTGAGACTTATTTCATTCCTACAAGTAACATCTCCCCAGGTTGGCATCCTTTTGCTTTCTCCTTTAAAATTAATTTCTTCTTCACCATGCCTAGGCTTTATTTCCATTGTGTTCCTGCTTAAAGTCCCTGGAGGCTGTGAGCCTCCAGGTGAACCTCAACAAACTGGTTTGCTCTTCACTCTGAAGGAGAGGTGGAGGCTGTCGTTAAAGAGGGTTTCTAGTATTTTCTGCTCTGGAAAGCAGTAACTTCAAGTTTGCAGAGCTCTCTGGATAGTTACATATGCAACATTCATGGAAACATACGTGGGTGTAGCTGGGCATGGGCAAGAGAGACAGTACCCTAAGACAGAAGACTGTCAGGAGTAGGAAAGGGCAGCACTGCTTACACCAGGTTCCTACAGCTTGATTGCTTATGCCAGGGAGCAGAAAACCAGAATGGGTACAGATGCTTTCAAGGGAGAAGCTGGGTGTTAGGGATAGCGTTGTCTCCTGGGGAGGGGGTTATGTCCCCTCCAGAAGCAGCAGCTGCTGCCTTCACCCCAGTCACAACTCTGGAAAGGGAGATTCAGCAGCTCTCCCTCCAACTCCTTCTCTATCCCACACCACAAGCAGTCCAGCCACAGCCAGCCCTCATCTCCTCATACTTAGGGCAGGAAAATTCAGTTCTGTGTCTCTTGCTTAATGGACATACACGGTATGGGGACTGGCAAGAACTGCAGCAGTAGAAAGCTTGTAAGTGACTCTCCCACATATGCAGTGAGGATTGACTCCATACTGGTTAGTCCTCAGGACAAACCATTTACTTCCAGACAATCTCAGGCTTGAACATGAGTTATTTTTCTCTGAAAACTACTTTGAACCTAGGCATGCACTGATCTTTTAAGAGGAATCCTTAGCAAACAGAGCAACTACTTTGTTTTTTAAGTAACAAACACAAAACTCACTTTTGCCAGACCTGTAGCCAAATGCCTAGATAAGAGTATATATTAAAAAAACCCACTAGCACTAAAGGGAATCACTGCCTATGTTTGGTTGATTTGATATTTGAAGGGAATTTATAAACTCACTTTACTTCCAAATTTTTGAGAGAAGGCTTGTCAAGGGCATGTGAAATAGAAACACTGGTCTGATGGTGCCCAAGAATGACTGGCATGAGGCCTAATTCATTATTTTATCAAGGATCTGGCAGTCAATCAATAGGAAATTATCTGTGCTGTATTGACATAAATCATAATTGGTTTCCCTTGAATGCCATGCCAAATCCTTAACAAAATGAGTTACTGTATGCTCTATGCCAGTTTTCTTTCTTTATCAGTTCAGCTTAAATCCTCCTTTGAATGTAGACCAACAGTGGTATCCCCAGCAGAGCAATCCCTCGGGACCACAAGAATTGCCATACCTAACCCAGCATCCTGCATCTAACAACACATAATACCTGATGTCTCAGAAGTCAGGGAAGTGAGGAAGAAAATGCATCTGTTCAACCATGCATTGTGATTATAGGAAACAGGATTTTAAGAGACTTTTGTGTTTCTTCTCTGAATTGGAAATGTGGCTGCACCTCTTTTTCCCTTTCTGAAGCTTATACACAGCATCTGCCTACACGTACCTATAAATGCAGCATCACATCCTCAAAATTTTGCTTAGAAATGGATTTCTTACTGAATAAGACCTTTTTCTTAGAAACTGACGGAAGAGCATTGCAAAGCAGCATTTTTATTTGTCCACTTTTTCTCAACTGACAGTTTCTTCCATGGGTACAGGAGTTACTGAAGACATGGCATCAATCCAGCCTTTCACATGCTGCTAGTCACACTCTGCCCAGCTGATCAAATCTGAAGACACCTAGCACAAAATTAAGCCACCTTTGACACCTCAGCTGACAGGTAGTTCCCTCCAAAGCTGTGCTAACACAAGGACTGACAGCAGTCTCTTTCTTTGAAGCCTGCTGTTTCTCTGATGATCAGCCCCAAATGGGGCTGACGCCAAACTCTCATTCCCTCCAGCTTTGTTTTCTCCTGTTAAAACAGATTGGAGAAGCAGCAATAAGGGCTATTCTCCTAAGCCCTGCTAATTCACTGTTCTGGGACAGAAAGAAGTAGAAAAGGAGAGAAAAAGAAGGAAAAACCTGTAAGAAAGGAAAAGGATGGCTATGGAAGTGTTCCACATTCACAACTTTGTGAAGTTTTCCATCATGCTACAGTCAATGAACCAAACCGCCAACTGGCTTTCTCCCTTTCTGAAGCAAATCACAGGACCTGGAGTAGATCTTGCCTCATAGAGCTGCTGCTGAAAGGGAAAACTGAGCTCCTGATGCCAGCTTAAAAGAAGAGCAGCTTTGGTGACTTCATGGCATTTAAGAGTTTTTTCCTGGCTTTTGTTTCTGTATTTATTATACATATATTCTCATAATACATCAAGTACTATTTTACTCTGAAATTCTTGGTGGATTAATAACTTCTAAACTAGGCAAACTGACATTTGGAAACTTCTTGTCTTTTTTTTTAATTCTTCTTTTGTTGTTTTTTTTTTTCAACAAGCTGTTCTAAGTGGAATAACACATTCCAGGATGTACTTCCATCAGCCAAAATAAGCATATTTTCTATCTGTTCGGGCATGAGGCACACATCTTAGATGTGCTTGTATTAACTCACTAACCAACTCAGACCCAGAACTTAAAACATCCTGTAATTTCTTGGCCCTTGAACTGTGTACTTACAGCGATATCATAGGCTGACAGTTTGTTGATTAAAAACAAGCCAAGTAAAGCACATGCAGATGTTAGTGCTTTATTTAAATGATTATTCACATACTCTCCTAGGTTAGATGAAAAAAATAATATTTCTTTCTGCACCACAACCATGTAATACATAAATTGGAGTAACAACAAGGCTTTTTTTCTCCTTTTTAGTAAAATTTCTCTTCCCATAGGTCTGTATAATACACCTACAGCAAACTGTAAATGATCTTTTAAATATATTTCTCCAATATTGTATTCCCTGAAGCTATTCTCAGCTTTAGAAAGAGCTGGTTTTTTAAAAAATGAAATGGCAAAAAACACAATAATTTTTAGATTGCAATAACTAAAAAATTAGATAGGTTTGGTTTTTCTTTTTAGACCCTCTAAAAACATTCAGGCCATATAAATGCATACTATTGTAATACTAAAACATAGCGGTCTCAAATAAGCTAGCAAGTGTTCTGATCCAACAGCACCTCACACAATACAACAACAAATTTATCATGTCAAAGTATGATAAGAGTCATTTATCAGATAGAATAAATCAGATAGTATAGAATCACATAACAAGACCCTGAAAGAGAATAGAAAAAGGTAAGGAAAGACAGAAAAAAATGCATGTTACACTACAAAATGCAGAGGACACTTCCCCATTGCTCTACATGAACCCAAATAGCAGAAAATAAAGCATTTAACTGTATTAGGTTGGTATGAAATGATGTCAGCACAGCAGATATAAAAGTTGTCATGGAAAAAACTCCAGGCACAAGGTGGGAGTTTGGAGTGCTGTGAGGAGAAGAAAATGGATAAAGAGAATAAAATCATTATACATTATTGCAAAATAAGCCTAGGGAATACAGCTCTGTGGGCAGGTGCATGAACGATCTGTTGTGATGATATACACTCTGAAGAACAGTTATCTCTCCTTTACAGATACATAATAAGACCAGGTCTTCATTCCAAGGTACTAAAACATTCCCAGGAAATATCTGAAATAATAACAATACAAGAGGAACTCTAAGCAGCAGTGGGAAGTGATGCAAACCAAAAACATACTTTCTGCATCATTGCCAAAACCTCCATTTTGTACTGAAAGGTTAATAACATTTTCTTTCTTTTTTAATAGTTACATAGACAGACACATCCTCAGAATAATTTCATGCATAGTTAACTTTGTCAAGAGGGTCTCAGAAGAGTTTCTGAGAAGAAAAGGGATCTGTCTCACAAAAATGAAAAGCATCATCTTGGGACAAAAGCTTCATAGCTGGGAACAAGTGAGAAAAGTAAGGGTAAGCAACACTGACTTGGATGAGGGACAAGAGTAATAGAACAGAGGAGAACAACATCGTAGGAAGAACAAAAACGGAGAGAACAGACTGCATTTCTGAATGTCTTAGTTGTATATTAATGCAAAAAGCATGAGGAACTATCTGGCAGAGCTGGAAGTCCTTAAACAAGATCAAAATTATGAGTCAACTATAAAAGAGACCTGGTGGGAATATTCACACGGCTGGAATATTTAACATCTTATTCAGCCATGGAAAAGGAGGGGAGAGGTGCTGCTGAGTGGCAGAACATATAAAGATATGGATCTATATAAAAGCATCTTGGTAATAATGAGGAAAAAAAGCAAAGGTGTTATCCTGCCAAATGTCAGCCATCAAACCAGGAGGATCAAGCCGAAGACATGTTTGTGAGAAACATGCAGAAAGCCCCCAAGGTACATGGCTTCATAGTAACAGGGAGCTTGAAAGTTCCAAGTGTCTCTTGGGAAAGGAACAGAGGCTCTCCAGAAACTTTCTAAAGAGGAAGTTTGATGGTTTTTTGATGGAGAAAATTGTGAAAACAACCAGGAGGGAAGTAAGTCTGAATCTCAGCCTAGCCTGTAGGGAAGAGTTATTTTAAAATGTCAGAGCTGGAGGTAAAAATAGGAGTGAGATGAGGAAATGCCACAAGCGGGAAAAAGCAAAGACAAAATGTTGCACTGCAAAGAGGAATTCAAAGAACTAACAAGTAAGTTCCCATGGGAAACAGGGAAAAGGAGTTTGGAATGGTTGACCCCTAAAGACATAATGGAAGCAAAATTGTAGAATATTCCAGTCTGTAGGATGGGTAGGAAAGGCATCAAAAAAGCAGTTTGGTAAACCACGAGGACCTCAGAGAGAGGGAGGTGTACCAAAAGTGGAAATACAGTCTGACTACTTAGAATTACTAAAATGGGAAAGGTCATTGTATGAAATGAGATATGAGTCAAAACAAATACAAAAGGGAGTGAAAAAAATTCCAAAAAGTTCATTAGCCGGGGGGGNGCTAAACGGCTGAATTGCTTAGCATCTTCCTTTGCTTTGGGCTTCAGTACAACGCCAGATGAGATTAAAAACTATCAGACATGACGAATACAAATCTAGGTTACTTAAGGGAAAGATAAGCTACAGAGCACTTTAATTTGGGGGCTGGGTTTTTCTTCTAAATTGCTAGGCCTAGTGGAATTCACCTTAGGTACTTAAATATGGTGAATCAGTGGCAGAATGGCTAGTGATTGCCATGAGAAAACTTCCATGAAGGATTGGTCTGGAAAACTGAAAAGGTTCAAACAAGCAGCCTATTTCAAAAGTGGTAGAAAAGAAGAGAGTGTGGAGTTCAGTCAACATCAGTTCCCAGAAAATGCTGGAAAATCAGACACACTATTTGTAAAAATCAAGACTACAAAGAAGCAAGAAGAGGCCAGGTGGATTTGTCAAGCACAAATCAAACCAAACCTAGCCAATTTTCCTCTTTGACAGAGAACAGGCTTTGTGAGCAGAGGAAAACATGTCAAATGTCTTCACTTTTGTACAGCTTTTGATATTGTCTCATGTAATATAACAAAGAAGCTAGATAAACTTGGTCCAGGTGAAACTACTAAAATGTGGGAAGGAAAACTGGTCAGATAAGCAGAGGAAGGTTCATGGTCAAAAAGGCATTATTAAGCAGCATTTCACCATAGATGTATCTTGAGCACACACTACTCACTATATTTATTAATGGCCTGGGAGACAGTACAGGACATATAGTTGTTACAATTGCATGTGACACATTAAATAAGAAAACGGGGTTAAAATTCAAAAAGACCACAGCAAACTGAAAAAAATATTCTGTAGAAATACTCACTTGGTAGTAAATCTGCAGAGAAGGACCTGAGTTTGACAGATGATCAAAAGCTGAACATCAGTCACCAATCTCATATTGGTGCACAAAAGGTAACCATTATACTGGGATGTGTAAACAGAAATACTTTCTATGAGACACATGGAATATTTCTTCCACTTAACTTCCTAAAATTCATTGTCTTAAGAATATATTCTTTAAGTAATATTAGCTCACTGCAATAAAAACATATCCAAATCCTCTTTCTGAAGAATAATGATACATCAATTGAATTATTGCTATACAAAATACTAGTCTGAATACACACTGGCAAGAATACAAAGATGCTATCAAAATCTGTGACATGAATATAGTCTATCCCTGTCATGCACAGATTTGGCATTTGGAAGGATACACAAAACTCAGACATCAATTGATCACAAGAAGGCGGCAGCCAGATCAAAATCAATTAACAGTAAAGCAAAAGCAAGTCTTGTCTGTCATCTTATTTCCTCTCATTTTGTTATCATTGCCTTTTAGAAAGCCAATGATAACAAATTCCTTGCAACTTATATCTATATTTAGAGTCACTGTCACATTTTAAAGCAGAGCAGAACATGATTTCTTGGCTTCCTTTTTTTAAGAGAAAAGCAAGAAGCACTTTTCTAGAAGTGTAGAGAAAACTCCTTATCACTGTATTATTAACTGGAAGCCAGTATTTTTCAGCTCCAGCCAGCCTGGGATGGCCTCTGGGTCAGCCAGCAGCTTACCTATAACAGTGATAAATAAATCACCTAGTTGATTAGATATGGTTTTCCTGGCAATGTTAAAATCTGGTCTGCTGGGTTTTAAAAACAAAAACCACCATAAAGGTCCCCTACAAAACACAAGCTTGGATGGGCTCTCTGAAGGCTTCATACTCTCTGTTGGCATAAGCAATCTCATTCAAAGCTCCAGCTCTGGCAAACACCCTGTGGGTCACAGAAAGATGATTGAAACACCTTCTCTGGTGGCTGTACTGGATACTTCTACATCACTGAGAGCTCAGCTCCTCAATACAAATGTTAAAATAATGAGACACGATGAAACAAGTAGTCAAAAAGGTGTTTTTAGGTTTTTATTTTAAAAGATACTGATCCCAAGGAAGAGGGAATGAAGTCCCTTTGGGACAGTGCCTGTATACAGATACCACAAATTAAGCATGATCATGGGGCTAAGAAGGGTTGATAGTAGGCTGTTGTCACTAATCACATGCAGTTGGCATGGTAACACTTTCCTAACTTATCTCCTATAGATCTGCGTAATTCCCAATACTATGTAGAATGGCAAATCTGGGTTACTCATGAGAACATAGGAACTACAACATAATCTCTAAAAGCATTTGTTGACCTCTGTTAATTGAACTGACTTGCAGTTCTGCATTAAATATGGTAAGAAAAATGCTTTATTTTTAAGGTTAGCCATTGAATATTATTATATAAAATAGAGAGCTCCCTAAAATGTTAAACATCTAAAGAAAAACAAAATCTGGCAGGGAATATGTTGTAAACAATGTCTATCCATACACTTGATGAATAATTCATTAACAAATTTTCACAGGTAATTTTAAAAGGCTTTTTAAGCACCAAAATATTCTGATGCAAGTAATGAGTTATTTGTTTGCAATACTTTAAATAAATGTGCGACTGATGAGTTGAAATCAAATAACTGAAATCAATTTCCTTCAAATTCATTTTTATGTTACAATAAAGTATTTTCTGAAGCAGATAAATCCACCTTGTAACCTCTGTATTTTACTCACTCAAGGTATCCTCATTTTTAATGTTATTTGTATGCTCAACCAAACATTTTAAATATGCCATCTATTCTATGACGACAGATGGAATTCTTCGTTTTCGTTTAACACCCTGAAGAAAGGAAGATCATTATAGAACTAATTAGAGTAAAATAGATAACATCCTAGTCATCTCACAAACTAAAGTAAGCCTTTATCGAAATTGTCTCAACTTACCTAGATCTGCTGAACAAAATTTGTGAGTTTAGATATCCAACAAAATTTGAATGGTTTCTACTTCTCACTACCTCCCTTCCTATTTCTTCACTCCTCTCCATTTCTCATTCTTCTTGTCATTCTTAATGACATTCTTATGATTGTTCTGTACAGTCAAGCTGAGTTAAGGTTTACAGATGCTTGAAGCATCCTCTCCCACGCTGCAGAACTTTTTAATATCTTTTTAACAATCTGAAGTCTGGATTTTCTGGCTTCAATAATGCTCAAATTTGTGATAAGGACAATATACATTTTAAACTATTAAAAATACTGCTATATTCCTAGCCTCAAGACCTGGTTTAATGGATGCTTTTATCTTTACCGTATAGCACCCCATAGAGTTTTAGGAACCTTCAAATGCAGATCAGTTACAACCAATTCCTTAGAAATTTTGCATTAAACATGTCTCAATTCTAAGGTTCAAGGAAGTGAAGCCATGGATTGGAAGTTACCACTAAAGTAATGTGATTGTTCAGCCAAATTTGTCTATTTATGTAGAGTAAATGCCACTGCTGTTTGTTATTGGTGAGGGATTACACAGATTTGAGAGCAGTGCCTTGGAGGACCAGCTCAGGATGGACATAGGATAGCTGAAAGCCAAGAAGCAGCTGTTGGAAAGGTAACAAAGAGGCTGAAGTAACCAGAAAGAGAGAGAATGGGAGGTACAACAGCTGTGGGAGGCAACAGCAGCTAAAGCCCCTGAAGGTGTGCAGGAACCAGATCTTGGAGCTCAGAAGTAGGGAGATCCTGAGAAGGGAGCCAGAGGAAGGACAGAGTACTGTGATGTGAACTCTGAGTCCAATAAAACCTCATTCCTTCAGAAATGTCCCAGGAAAGTAATTTCTAATGAGATCTGTCATTTATGTTGTTAACGTGCCATGTGTGCACTCTAAATAGAGCTAACAACACATGAGAGAGCATGGGCTTCCTGGTATACAGTGCCTGTTACTTGTACAAAGTTTAATAAATGCTCTTAATAACTTCATTACGGGGCATGGATGCAACAGCTCACACCAGTCACACAGTAGTACATATAAGAGCTAAAGAAATAATCTTTAATGCTCCAGAAACCCATCCAGGAAGAACTCTCAAGGCATGTCCTAGCCAGGGCTAGGAGAAAACTGACACTATTAAGCAGCCATTTAATGTCCAATTCCAGATAAAGTGGTCAGTCCTCTGGATATGTATATAAACCTTGGGTGACACTGTCCAAAAAAGGGCATAATTGCCAAATCCAGCGGTGTGAGGGTGTTGCCTGGTACAGGAAGTGCTGCTGTGGACAGTGGAGCCCAGGGCCGACATCTAGCAGCTGGGATATGCTTTGACTGGAAAAACTACACAATCCAAAAATGTACCTGTTGGCTGAGTTTAAGTCAAACTGCATTTTGCTCCTTTTTTATTTGGTTCCAGTCTGTCTTATCATTAGAAGTCTGATTTTAAAACTCTGATTTAAGCTTGGCTGGCACTCCTGGGAAAGGATGAACTGGAGTAAAACTGTCACACTGTGAGTGCTTGGACTGCAGGGGGACAGCAAAGCAATTAAAGCAGCATGTGTGGGCAGCCCTGAGGGACAGAGAGCCCTGGGCATCTGGGGACAGATTCATGCCACACTGCAGAGCAGCTCTGCGCAGGCTGCCAGATACTCACCTTTTGCCAAGGCAGGCACCAACCTGTGCTCCTCCTGTAAGGAGCAAGTGGCTGAGAGCATTGCCAACTGTTGAGACTGATGCACTGGGAAGATGTGTGCAAAAGAGTATGTTTCACACAGGTGGACACATTTGGAGTCCAAGATTTGAAGGACAGGGAGCTCCCAGCAGCAAGGCATTGGCGGGGAAAGTCAGAGCTGACTTCTGGCAGGAGGGAAAGAAGATCCTGGCGCAGAAACCGAAGCTGGCTCAGCTCTGTTTGGGGACCAGCAGAAGGAAGGAAGGCAGGGAAGAGATGGGACACTGTGTTTGCTTGAGGGAGAAAAGTCCAAATGAGTTTTGGGTTAAAGATCAGGAGCTCAGTTTCTCCCATAGGCTAGGAAGTTGATTTTGCTAATGTGACATGCTGTAGCAGAAAAATATAAGTAGTCTACTTAGAATCTCTCCTACAAGCTGCTAACATTATGGACTAAAACTCTGCAAAACTAACGAAAGCTGGAATTTTAACTTGATGTGGAAAACCCAGCCCAAGGCAAACTGAGTTTTCATCAGCAGTCAAATGGCCCATACAAGGCACCACAAGGTTTGCCAATAATTCTGATGACTGCATAGGTAGAGATATAAAGAAGGATATGCTTTTGTACTTAACACATACAGACATGCAGGTTCAATAGCTTATATGGACATTTAACTATGAATTATGAATACACTAATTTATGTGAACCAGTGTATACATAGAATAAAAAATTATATGTTTATGGTGCATGTAATTTTTCCTACATCCCGATTTTGATTGATATGGAAATGAACATCACTGACTTTGGTTGTTCTTCTCTTTCTATAATGGAGTTAAAGTATCTCCAGTATTATCATTTTGCCTCTCTTCTGCATCCTCCATTATGCAGTTGAAACCCAGCCCAAGATTTATTATGCAAAGTTCCAAACACTCATGCTAAGGGCCACCACAGCTACTTTTGGATGAGCTTATAGTATCAATCAAAGGTTGCTTCATACTCATGTAAGTTGGCAAGTGTGAGCCTGCCCCTTGGAGAATGAACCAGAGTCAACAGAGCAACGTCTAAATGAACCAGAGTCAACAGCACCTCTAAATGGCCTCTGACTAAAAGGGTTTACTGCCTCCCACACAGGAGAGAGAGACAAATTAGAAAACAAAACTAAACAAAAGCATTTACTTTAAAAAGCCATCCCCTCCTCCCAGGACAGACTTAATATTAAGCCTTGAGTCCATCAGAGCACAACCTGCATTGCCCGCAAGTGAACACAAAAAGTGATGCTGTTTTAGATAAAAGCCATGTCTTGTAAAATTCCCTACTACCTAGCTAATTTTTCTGCATTTTCTGGCATTTTTATATAGGCAGGGACCTCTAACCTATCTTACAGTTCCCATAGCCGAATAAATGTGTCTTACCTAAACATTTTTAGAAAGTCATTAAGTACCTACACATTTCACCTGGCTTCCCAGGTAGAAGAAAGTCATTTTGCAGAGCTGCTGGTTGAGCCACTGGCAAAAGAAAATGTCTCACTACATCTTGCTTGCTCCTGACTCGCTACTAACAAACAAAACCTCTTTAAACATCTTGTGTTTGTTTAAGCACAGTAGCTTCAATAAAATCACCTCTCACTCACGGAAGGAGCCTGTCAGGAAGCCTGTCCAACGCATTAGGGAGGCACTGGGTGACAGTTTGGGACCCCAGAATCATTTTGGAGCTCTGTGGCAGACTGGCGTGATGGGAGCTGGGAGCTGGTTGTAACAGATCTGTTCATGTAGTTAAGATGCCCACAGCTGCCCACTGCCTTCACTCATGTGCTGCTTCCTGAGTACAGACACAATCAGCACTAACACAGCTCCCTGGCCTTTTTCCATGTCCATTTTTTCCACCTGTGCTCTGTCTTCAGTTTGGACTGGAGTACTGGGACCACCTGCTATAGTACCTGAGCATCCCAGAAAGCACAGCAGAGTACTAGTCCAGTTTGGAGATATAAACACAAATAACACTGTTGATTTTATTTTTTTCTTTATTTCTTTTTCTTTCTTTTTTAGTGTATTCTCCTTTCTTTGCCATGATGTAATATTTCCTTCCTTTATCTCATATCTGTCATGTTTGGAAATATGTTAAGAGTATGGAGTACAGCTAAGAGTGTAAGAGCTGATTTTTAGCCATTTGAAGTTAAAGGAGCATCCAGAAACAGCTGACACCATATCCACAGGCCACGGGATTAACTTCTTTTTGGTTTCTCAGAGCATTGGCACCTGCCAAAGCTCTTCTAGAAAGTGTAATGAATGTGAAAGGAAATAAACGTACTTGCTTGTGCACATCAACCACTGATGCATCAGGGCACTCCTCCTAAGACTTCTGCAACTAAACCCATTAATTGTTGCTATAGCTAGGGTTAGTAGAAAATGGCTTAAGTTAAGGCAACAGATCATGTCTGGCACAAGAAATAGAAACCAAGGCTCCAGAAGTTTCAGTTTCGAGTGTGAATTTCTGCAGTTCCTATATTTCAGAAGAGCTCACTTTGGTGTCAAGACACCCAGCTACAGAGCCTAAGAACGAAAGGCTATCTCCACCACAGCCCCTCTGTCATTTTTCTGTGTTTAAGCACACAGCAGGCTGTGCCTCAGTAAGGTCTGCTATCTGTGCTGAAAAGGAACCAGCAAGACGACTGATGCCATGTTTCAGCACCACATTTTTCTGTCTGTCTGGTTGTTTTGAACTCTTTCAGAGCAACAAGCAAGATTAATGCTGAGATTATTACTGGTAATTATAAATATTGGTGAAGTGATAACATTTTCCACTTGGTGGCAGTTACTGCTTTTAAAAATAAGCACTAAGTGCAAAAGACACATTTAATGCAGTTTTTTACTGAGGAAAAGCTCCACGGTGCCTGATGGACACAGATCCCTGCTAGATATAGGGCTGAGCTACAGAGGGCCAAGGATGTGTCCCAGGAGCCATGAGTGCAGCGGATAGCCATGCATGGCCATGTTCCCTCACACCCTTCTGTGCCCACCCAGCCCCATGAGTGTCCTCTAGGGATGACAGGAAGATTTTTCCTTTACCATTCAGGGAGTCCCATGGCCCTTGGACAAGGTCAGAGCATGCAGATTTTGAGCATGGGGCTGTCAGCAAAGGTTTAGCTTCCTGCAGGCTGTTTAATTGAGGGAAAATGCTCCCTCTGCTCCTGTTTTCTCCAATTTTACCTTGCTCGCAGGCATCTTGGTGCTGAAAGGGGCAATTTTCCCCCATTCCCTCATGCGGTGCTGTGCTATGGCAGAGCACCACATGAGGGACATTAAATGCACGGACACTGTCCTTGGTTCAGGGCACCTGGGATGTAAGATGCTGGGAGCTGGAGAGAGCTCGGGGGAAGTATTACCTGACCTTCACTTCATGCTCTCCTCAAGGCATCCACTGTTGGTTCCTCTCACAGACAGGACACTGGACTAGATGAACTGTTAGCCTGCCCCAGGACAACTAACTTTTTGTTCTTTTTCTTCTAAGATTCTGCCACAATGGGAAGGCAGAGTGCAGGACTGTTGCACCTTCAGTCAGGTTGCTGACTAAAAACAAGTCATTATATGAGCTGGCAAGCAGTTATTCAATTAAGTTGATGAATGTCAATGCATTTTTGCATGAAAACTTTTTGTAATAAAAAAGCAAAATACTGAGGTTTTGACTCATATCCCTCGACATTCCATATGATCCTCAAAATACAGAATTTTTTTTCTGTTGAAAGTTAATGGTTGTCCTCAAAACACAGCCATTGTCACCCCATTTGCTGTTCTGAGACTACTTCTTGAAGTAATACTATATCAACTGGGGAAAAGAAAACATTACCTCTCTCTTGAGCAGAAGGGCATTGTGGAAAACAGCTCTGTCACATACTCCCATGGACTACCATGACCTTTATGCACCGGGACCTCCCAGTTTCTAGGTAATGCCTTCATCTCTAACAGAGCTGCATACTCTTTCAACAAAGAAAAGATATCCTGAGTCCATGGCATGCACTTCTACAGCTGAGACTTATTTTGAACTGTACTGAACAAGAATGAGTAGAAAAGCCATACTCTCAAAGTTCCCTTCTCTCACCACTGAATGGGAAGCTGAGTGCTTCCGCCTAATTATTCTGACCTTTCCGCTATCAGGAATTGACAGAGACTATTCAAGGAGCAGAGAAAGAGGCTCTGTTTTTGCTTTGGTAATGTGTTGCTTGGTGGCAGCATAGCCCTCTGACACTGTAGTGTCTCTCTTCAGCATTCATTTCCTCTTGGGCCCATGGTTTGATACAGAAAAAACCCTCAAAAAAAAATTGAAAAAAAAGACAGGAGAATATATAAACCACTCTCATCCAGCTATGCATCTCTCCTCTCTAAGTGCGGCTCTTTTGCCATTGAATTTTAGTGCAAAGTACTCATATCCCAGAAAGGGTATGGCCCATTTCTTAGTGTTGCTAATGAAAGCTCCCTTCCTCTCTGTTACAGACACTTCTTTTTCAAGAACTGACAGGGGAAGGAAGATGGCTTTCTGTCAGGTAGAGAGAAATACGTGACACAGACAAGTGATGCGTCCTACCTGTGTTCTATTGGGAGGGCCAGATGCCAGAAATTTCCTATCTCTGTCTCAAAACCAAAATTTCCATTTTGCAGATGGTTGGTATGATGGTATGATGCTAAGTCAACCGTACCATGTCCCACACAGGGAGTTTTGGGAGAGCTTGCAGTTAGAGAGTCACATTTTCTATCTCATTTCTTTGTCTCTTGCTCATCCTGACCTTCTCACAGGGCTTATTTTCCACTTCCTGTTACTTTTCTGTGTTCCTCTCTCTGCCCCTAACATCAGTGACAAGGTACAAGAATGGCTATCTAAATTTCCTTTCCTTCTAATTCCAATTACTTTTCTTCTCCCAAAGGAAAAATTTCAAAGGTAGTTATAATATTAATTGGACATGAAATTTTGCTCAAAAATTTTTCCCCTGTGCTTTTGATATGTTGTATTGGCTATGACTAGGCAGGTGGTTATGTTAGGGAAAATCAAACTGCTATAAGTGAAAAATTACCAAGATTAGAAATGTGGAAAATAACAAGTAGGTAATCAGCACAGCTTAGCCCACTTGTCTGAATTTTCTTTTTGTATTTATTCATTGACATTTTTGTACAGCATTGGAAAATTCCCTCTTCAAGCTAGGTGGTCTGGTGAATACCCATGCCATCTGCTTAAATATCTAATTTGCAGTATGCCACCTATATGACCTTCAGTGTTCAAATTATTTTATAGCCCATCAATCTGTGCACGTGGCACAATATCCTCTCTGTGTACCGGATAACTGGTGAGCACATTTAAACCTGTCTTATGGTAAACAATATTTTCTATGCTCATCACAGCTTTGTTCTCCATTCCTTCCCATGCCTTTTCCATTACAGAAGGACAACATAATGAATTTGTCAGCATCAGAGTCATTTTCATCTGACATTTTGCAAGAACCATTTGCTTTCAGCACTCAGGTTTTTTAATATTTTTTAGCTGATTTTTATCTGTCATGCAGAGTCTGTTAGAAAATACCAATTTTGCATTTCTTAAAGGGGAAAACTGTACAACTCAGCACGGAAACCGAGACTACAAAGAGCATATATGACAAAATGCTGTGGACTGAGAGCATTACTCATGCAGGTGCTCACTACATGATATTCTTCATAAAAATAGTATCCGGTGCTGTCGTCACTAGAACTGTCCAAAGGAATGAACAAAGGCAAACAGCTTGCTACGTGCTCCAGATGGGGTTAAGCGAATGTCTCCCCCTTAAAGCATTTTCTGAAGAGTGTATGTGTCATGTCCTTGAGCTGCCTGGCTGTCAGTGGTTTTTCAAATACATTCTGCATTTCCTTCCTTGCTCCCTTACAATCAGATGCTGCTGATGCAGCAGTACCAGAAATGTGACTTAGGTTAGAAGGGAAAATGCTCACCCATCACATGTTCAACATGTGTCACTGGGAAAAGACCAGCCCAAACAAGTAGCAAGAGGCAAAAAGATTTCTCCAAGTGGTGGTCACCAACATAGAGTGAAGGATTGAGTCTCCCACAGGAAACTTTTGTTATGAAGGGAACAATCCCTCAAGGCAATGCGGGGCAGTCAAAAGGGAAAGGGTTTGCATTCAGCAGCACACTGGAGCACAAATGGACATAAATGAAGTTTACTGACTTCTGTGGGGGCACTAAGAAACTTGTTCATGTCTTACTGCCCAGCCTAGGACACTGGAAAAAGGAGTTAACTCTCTCTTTGGTTCAACACAAAAGCATGGCTTGTATCTCCAGTGGTCCTGTTGGGCTTCAGAATGAAACGGGACAAGACGGTCAATCTGAAGGTGTCCAGCACTGTAGAAATCAAAGTTGGTAGGTCAAACAGCCATTTTTCCATCTTCAAAAAAAAAACAAGGATGCCACTGAAGTCCATATCCTGAAAACCAAGATGACAGCCAGTAATTGGCATTAGAGCATTTCCTCTGTCACCTCTGTCTCCTCAGTTAAGTCTTGCTAAGTCTGCTAAGACTAAAGTAAAGGTTTTCTAGTCTCAGGCAAACAGGACTTGATACTGTAAGTTGAACTGACTGGGAGTCTTCTGGTGAGCTTTTTGACTAGGAAATATGGATTTGTAAAAACAGACACTTTGGTCCAAACGTTTCTAAGTTAATAGATAGGGAATGGAGTCACCTCTGTATGCCTCCAGAGTGATATTAGGATAACCAGTAGGACATCTTGAGCCTTGCTCTCTATTATTCAATCACCGACTTTGGTCGTATCACCTGCTGATACAAGGTTCAGTTTGCCAGTAGCATCTCACCTGCTGCTGCTTGATGCCTGTGCAACTATTGATGGCAACTGTTGGTGTAAGGAGATAGATTTTTAATAAATTAAGACATATAGTCTGGATGAAAGAAAACTGGTCCTCTCCATACCCTGCTGGAGTTACACCTATCTCTTAACTCGTGGTCAAAGGGTGTCATTTTAGGCAGAATTCAATTGCCTAAGTCATAAGAAAGGAGAGATGCTGAAATCTAAGCAGTGTTCAAGAACAGCCCTTGTTGTATATGACTTGCCATGCTGGCCAGTGCCAGCAGGTTGAGCCCCACCAATAGTCACCTCATTCATCCTTTCTGCACTTTACCCAGTGTGACTCCCACCTGTCATAAAAAAATCCTCTCTGTTCTCTTAAGCCTCAAAGCTTTTAGCAACCTGTTGTCATGTATGAAACCAAGATGAAAGACAACAAAATTGCCTGTCTAATCTTGAATGTAATCCTCCTTACGTTGGCTTGTTCCTGAGCTGTGGATATCAGCAGTCTTCCCATCCTTGTCTTTGAACTCAGGGCTTAAGACACTGGGGTCTCTCACACTGTTGCCACCACAGATCTGATAGGTTTTCCAGTTGTCCAGTTTCTGCTGCTATTTATGGTGTGTAGTACATAAAGACATGAGCAGAGTCTAGTTTACTAATAGTCCCACAGCATGCGACAAAGCTATCAGAAACTGGCCTGCCATCAAATCTGTCATATTGCTTTTCAAAATTACAGTTCCTGTCATTAAACAGCCACTGACCCCTTGGCAGCAGGACCAGACAGGTGAGACACCACAAACAACATCCCCTATAAATTCCAACACACTGTGCTTATCTGACACTGTACAGCTCCAGGTGGTAAAATTAGTTTGATAACAGTGGAAGCTGAGGCCCGCATCACCAGACCTTTAGGAAGCTGCAAAAACAAATAAATGCACCGCTTTATTTTCCCTCACATGTTTTTCACCAGACAGATCTTCTTCAAGCTTTCATTCATGCTGTATTTCTCACATCTGTGTATGTTTGTTAGCAGCAAGGCAGCACAACCAGCACAGACCATGGATCTTCCCTCGTGTGTGTCCTCTCAAAGCCTGGCAAGGCTCTTCCTTCCCTGACAGGGGATTTGACATAACCCCTTTACTCTTCACAAACTTTTCTTGAACTTGAGTATTCCAAATATTATGTAGTTCTAATTATTCCAGTAAGACACTACAAAATCTCAAGTGCTTTTATTCCCCTAAAAGCTGGCAAGGGATGTGTAAGTTGTCTGTGCTTTTATTTCACTTACTACACACTTTGTTTTCCCTTTCTCTTCCACTTGCCAGAACAAAACCAAAATCTACAAGCTTCCCTCTAAGACACCCTGTGCCAAATTTTCCAGGAAGTAATCTGTAGCACTGAGTCCCATAAGGAGCTGTTGTTCCTGCAGCAAACATCTGCACTGAGAACAACAGCACAAGGAAAGATGATTAAAAGCTACATAGCTCTTATGTTCTTTACATCTGTGGGGCTATAACCTATTTAGTAAGCAAATTTCAAAGTTTGTGCTGTGATTTTCAATTTAATCTACAACCACATTTGCTGCATATAGGAATTATTTCCTCAACTGAGCTTAAAGAAACAATTTACCATTTTTATCTAAGATTACATTGCATTCAACACATTGATGCTACTTAGCTGTACTGCATTTGGGGTAATAGCTCTAACTTTAAATAACAATCTTTTCTTAAGCTTTTAAAGACAAACAGTTGATTAACTTAAAAGCATATATCTCCCAGGTATGTAACATTAGTCATTGTTCACTGTGAAAAACATAGCCACATATATACCTTAATACATATTTCTGAGGATTAATTATGTAAAATAATATCAGGTTTTCTACCCTAGAGTTAAGGGAGAAACTTCTATTTAAAAGAAGAGCTCTTGAGAAAACAAATTTCATTTCAAAGGTTATTAGCAAAAAGAAGCCTTTGTTTAAGCCTTAATGGAATCATTCTCCTAGGATGACACAAATATCCATAAAGCACCATGATTTCATTTGGGTTTTGAAAAAACAAAAACAACTTTATTTTCCCTTGATGCAAAACAAGATTAGCTGGGGGTTTTTTTCTGTATTGGGTAATACAATAATGGCTAGATTGTTTGTCTCTGGCCATCGCATGAGCATGCAGGGAGAAGGGAAGAAGACATAAAAGATTTCCTCTGCAGAGCCATTGAATAGCAGGAGGTGGTGTACCTGGAGCACAGCCCTCTCCTCCCACCTGCTGCTGCTCCAGCTCCCAAAGCATTTCTGAACCCCATGCTTGAAGCATTGCACATGCGTGCTGAGCAAAGCTGGCTCCCAAGGCAATGCAGATTTACCTCTACAGATCTGCTCTCCTTGTGACACTCCCATGGAGTTGTGGTGAGGGCTGGGAGGGAATGAAGGGGAGACTGGAGCAGGGTCTCATATACTCTAGACCAACCAACAGACCTCATCTGGTATATGCAGAGAATGAAGCTGCTCTTTCCTACATAGTTCAGGGTGCATATTGTCTTGCGGTCTGCAGCTGTGGAGGAGCCTGTCCTTCCTCCAGCCAAAAACCACGATGGGCTTTGTTTACATCAGTGCAGCTGTGAGGTCTCCCAAATGCAGGCCAGCTGTTAAAAGCCAAAATGAGCTCCTAAATAGTGTGAACCAACTGTCCTCTTCATCTGTCTCTTCAATTCCATCCAACAAACTGTCCACTAGTAACAAAATAGGATAAGGATGCAAGACGCAGAGCACACACCAACACGACTGTAATGGTTGGTCAATGTATCCTACCATGCCTCCATAGAAAAGGAGCTTTTCCAGCCCCTTGCAAGGCCCTGGAGAGGATCTCTCATCTTCACAGAGAGTAAAGTGGCCAAATTTCAAAATATTTTTCTTGTTTTTAGTAGCCCTCATATGGGAAAAATCTTCAAAAAGGATAAGGCCAAGACAAGTATCTAAGCCTACTTAATTTGTTTACAAAACCTTCCTGTCACAAAAAAAAAAAAAAAAAGGATTTGTTCAAACAGAGACACTGAGGTCCTCAGACTTGGAAATATGTTGATTAATCTGGGGCAAGTCCTTGGAAAATAGTGAAAAGGGCCAAGTGCTGAAATAATCTCTGTATGCTGTCCCATGTTAGTAAGTGATACAGAAAAGCAAGGGGTCTAAACAGAAAGTGGCACGGAGCTGAAAAGAATCAATGGTTGCTCCTATCCTGTAGCATGAATCTGAGAATCTGGCTGGACCTAATAAAAATCTCCTTAGTACGTATTGCTCTATGAGAGTTTGTGACTACTAAGTTCAGGGGGATTTTTCTTTTTTTGAAAGCATCTACAGCAAAAAAAAAGACACCATCAAAAAATCTTTTACAGAACAGAAAAAGGGATTATGATGTTTGTAGCAGATATCTGCAGGAAATTCTGCTTCACTTATCATAACATGAATGTGTTCTCAAGTTAAACTACTAAGAAAGTTCAACAAGTAGAGCTAGGTTTGTTTTCTTCATGGCTCATTGTGAGCTTAGATACCTTACACTTCCTCAGGGCAGAGCCAATATCACAACTGAGAAACATGTCATGCTCCAGATTTATTTGCATATACAAGAAGAGTATTTTGCAGCACAGTTTGATAACAGTTTTAAATGGCAAATGTTAGTGATAAAAACAAGCGGAAGGTATGTTGTGTTTTTCAAGACGGAGGTTTTCTTTGGGGATAACTGAAAGAAGGGAGTGTAGAAAGCCTTGTACTTCCTGGAGCTTTCCTGGAAGTAAGTAGCACTCTAAACAAAGGCATTATCAAAGCAGTCTTGTGCGTCAATCAGTCCTTGTACCTTAACTACATTTATGTTAAAACCCACATGGGCATCAGATCTATGCCACATTGTCATGATTTTGAGACTATGATGCAAACAGCTCACATCCATTTGCTTCGTATGGTTTGGAAAATACTGCTCAATACAATAAACCTGTTTTCAGAATGTGGGAGATAGGAAGGCTTCATTTCTAAACAAGGAAATCATTTTCAGGAAATGCAGAGGTTCTGTTAGGGTGTTAGAAAAGAATTTTTATAAAGCATTTGCAAAATATTAGAAAATATAAATAATACATAAATAATAATTTTATAATAACAATTAATATCTTTGCTTTTAGTAAGGACCTTCCTCCCTCCAAAATGGCATGTTTTTTTACGACTGAACAGTTGATGTTATGGTCAGCAGGAATAAGACAGAAAAAAAAGTTGTGAGTAAATGCTTTTAAATGGAAAACTAGCTAAATATGTAAATAATCTATGCAACATTCATTTCCTATTGTTTCCTAAGGAAAAAAAAAAATCAGGAACTCTTCAATCAGATTATTCAAAAAGTCCTGAAGGGCTGTTGAAAAATGACCTCTCCATTCCTACATCTGCTTAATTAATGCAAGTGAATGTGTCAAATATCCTTCCTGGTAATGGATTAAGAAATTATCTACAAGCAGCTTTAGAAAGCTGCAGGCAAACAGAATTTCTCAATATCACAATGCAGAACATCCTGCCCTACATCAAGGCATATCTGAAAAAGTTGAGGTAAAGCAAATGGGTTATAAAAATACGTACAGCTTTAAATTTTCTTGTAGCAGACCAAAGCAGCATTACCATAATAGTTACATCTATCATGTCTCCTGTCACATAATTCCTGGCTCCCCTGCTCCAGCTTTGCCAATCTTGAATGCATATTTCTCTCTTTTTTGCCAGTGTATCTGTAAAGCTTCAGGCGAATTTTCCTCACTGATCCTTTTGCACACGCTCCATGAATCAAGGCAGAAAGATGCTTTTTATCTCCTTCTTCAAATTCCTCCTCATGACATATATATATACTGTGATGCCTACAAGGAGCAAAACCCCTCATGACAGCTAAGGTGAGCTGGGAAAGGAGAGATCACTTTGAAAAACGCCTTTTTGAACAATCTGATGCATATGGTTGACCAATACATGTATATATATATTGCCTGTGCCCAAACCTTTCCTCCATTTACTTGTTGTATCCTGACCTCTTTTGATGAAGAAAAATAAACAGTGTAATTCTTACAGATAAGAAGGGCAGAAGGCAAAGGAAACATGGTAGATGGGTTTTGAGATAAAGAATACCAGATAATTTCATTGACTTGGAGCAAATAAAACCCTATGGTCCTGAGAGTCATTCTTATACAGTAGGAGAGATACTGCACATGACATTTTTCAGCAAAGTATTCAATGATTACAGATGAAGTTTTAAGGCAGTGAAAACCATTTGAAAATTAAAGTTTGATTGTGCTGTGGAGAAAATAAAAGAAATGGACTTGATTAAGCAATCTATTTCAGCATTTTCCATATGAGAAATTTCCATTGTGGATGCTAAATTCACAAAAGGGTTGAGAAGATCACTGCATCTGGTTCTGTTATATTGTCACCTCTTGGGAACACCAGGAGACAGTGTCTGATGCCCAGAAGCCTCAATGAACAGACTTTAAGATGGCCTTGAAAGGAAAGCAGCTGAGGCATGCAAGACGCTCAGTCCTGAAGGGATGGGTCAGCAGTTGAAAACAACAACTCCTTATCTAGCACTCCTCTGAATGCTTCATTACCCTTCAAGAGCACTGGTCAGTAATGCGGCATACCATGGGGCCTTTCCACACAGAATCAGCTCAAGACATTCAGGCATTTCTAACAAATTTATAGATGTGTGGGCCTTCCTCTTCTTTACAAGACTAGAGGACAGGCTGCAAGAACTGGCCACAGCTTTGACCTGCGGCTGAGGGCTGATGCCTAAATCCTCGCCCAACTGCCCTCCCCTCTCTCTGTTTGATTACCTGTCCCTCTCTCTAATACGAGCAATTCAGATTTGAAAGATCAAAAGGATGAGCTTTGGCTGTTGCAGCCAGAGGGTCTGCAGGTATGAATTGGAAAGCAGGATGCTCCCTGCCCAGCACACTGCCACCAGACATGCAATGGGCCAGTGACTGGGCCAGCTTGTTTCTCTGTTTGGGTCAACATTGGGTTTGTCTTTACACTTTCAAGAGGTGTTGAAACAGAGGAGTAGGTCCTTATTAGGATGATTGTTTCTCCAAGCCATTATGGACTGGATATATCTCTGCCTTTGGGACTTTAACTAGGAGAATCCTGCCATTTTCCAGAGGGGATAATTTGCTTTAGAAGTAGCCTGATTTAGAAACTCGGCTAGGAGAGAGCACCACGGCACACTGTAAATGGGATGAGAAAGTTCTTCCTGGATGGGAGAAGACCACTTTCTCCTTCATGCCCGCAGGCTGCTTCACCCTCCCCTGTCCCATGACAGAATGCCAACAGGGGGGACAGGAATAACCTCTGCCTGGGAATGAAAATTTGTCAAATGGGGCATTTGAAAACTACAGAGAAGTGCCACGTTCGGCAAGAAATCCGGCCAACTGACTGGGGAGGGGAGAAAAAATGCAACACTTCCTACAAGACCTAGAGGCTTTCCTTCAGGAAAACTACCTAAAAGACTATTGTTCCCTTGCTTGGTTTCCAGTAAGACAGTTTAGGTGCATAAGCTTTGCAAAAAGATTTACACAACAAAGTGCAGTTATAGGTTTACTAAAATGAGGCAAGAAAGAGCATTTCAGATACATCTGTTGTACCTTCTACTAATTAGCTTTTTGTGTTCCCTGCTGATCATGGCTTTTGTGAAGTTTCTTAGCTATAGAACTGTGTATAAACGGCCATAAGTGTCTATAGTGTCACTTCCCTGTACAGTCAATCACCAAATAGGAGGCTACATGCCTAACACCCTAAAGTTAATTCAATTCCAAGTCTAATATTTAGGCATCACGTTTTCTGTGCGTATTTTGGATCTCACTCCATGATCTTTCACATATACTTCTGCATTTCATACTTCTTTTGCTACAAATCTCTGGCTGCACAAGAACGTTTCTCTTGCTGTCAACAGCTTTCACTAGCACAGGCTTACTCTTTGCATCAAGACCATTAATGAAACTACTAAATCCAATTAATCCTGAGACTGAACCTTAAGGAACACCACCTATCCTTCACGCAGCTCTTTCCCTTTCAGCAGAACCCTGGACTTCAGTCAGCTCACAGTATTTGCCCTAATTTCTATCTTCCTTTGATCAGAGAATCACAGAATCACAGAATGGTAGGGCTTGGAAGGGACCTCTAGAGATCATCTAGTCTAACCCCCCTGTCAAAGCAGGTTCATCTAGGGAAGGTCACACAGGAATGTGTCCAGATGGCCCTTGAAAGTCTCCAGAGAAGGAGACTCCACAACCTCTCTGGGCAGCCTGTTCCAGTGTTCTGCCACCCTCACAGTAGGCACCTGCCTCACTAGGCACCATTAATGAGTTAATAATTTCCCAAGTGGTATATGCCAGTTATTTTAACGATAGAGGGATTCAATTTAATGTACTGCTTTTTGCTTCTCTACAAAATCAGTAGCTTTTTTAGTTTAGTATCAGTAGCTTATTTAAATATTGGGTTAGTCTGGTGTTAACTGCTTTTTGAAAGACTTTGTTGAATTCTGTCCTCTGTTCCATTCACCTCTATTTTTCATTATTATTTCTTTCAAAATCCTCTCCTCCTTCACCAAGTACTCCTTAAGTTTTGTGTATGGAAGACAACTTAGTGAGTCATTAGTATGAAAAGCTAGCCATTCAAGCATGTTCAAAAGTCTTGGTAGGCTATACCTTAAATGAATATAGTTAAAATGCAGGAAATTCATCACTGCTAATTTCATAATTTCTACTGAATGAGACTAACAAATTGACTTTTAAGGGCAGATTTCAATTCCTGTCTTTGTTTTCTGGTGCTACTCTTCCACAAAGAAGCCACAGGATATGCTGAGAGGGCAGAAGAAACTGCAGGACCATGCTCTAGGATTCTTGCATGCCAAATTCTTTATACTTGCCTATAGTGTGCGCTCTGTCTCTGTATTGTGTTCTCCCCCTCAGTCTTGGCTCCAGCACCTATCAGTCAGTCCTTGGCCTCTGTCTATGTGCAGAAACCAGTGCCTTCTAGTGAAAGCTATCAAGTTCATGTAGGGCTGGGGAGCACATTAACTCCACCTCTTCCTCTCACACCACCTGGTTGCAGGACCAGGGGTACCTGCTACTGCTGCAAACAGAAGTACAGAGCAGTCCCATGGGTGCCTCCTCCTTGATAATACAAGGTCTAGGAATGGGACTGAGATTGGAAGGGTCCAAGGCTGAGGTTTCAGCTGTTCAACCAGGTCATCCCAGAGACCTCACAGATGCAGGCTCTGTTCCTTCCATGCCTAGAAGAGCAGTGGTGGTCAGCAAGGTCTCAGCAGTCAACAACTTCAGACAAGTACAGCCAAATGAAATAACCCTCTCCAGACCTGCACTTTGCAGGCTACTCTCTGGAAGCCCAGCATGTACCCACACAAGTTGTTTGGTTCCTGAATCCTTTTTTCTCGTTCCCTTCAACATATGTACTATACTTGCTATTTTCCACATATGACATGCAATGATTTGCTACTTCAGAGTTATTTCTGAATTCTGGAAAAAATCCCTCTTCCCAACTAGTTTCCACGTCTCCTGTTGTGCCTTCTGCTGCCGCTTCTGATTCCCCAGAGCCATTTTACTCTTCTTTCTTGATAAAAAAACACTGCTTTTGTATTTGAGCTACATCAACTTGAACATCTATCCCGTATTGAATATATTCCACCTCTACTTCTTTTCTAAAGCTCTTTACTTAAAGGCTAAATAATTTTTTGAATATGTTTTAATATTCACTGTAGAAGGCTTCTTTCACCTTGATATTTGATGCTTTTTACTTTCTCCTGTACTTTCTGACCTGTATGAACAGACTTCCTTGCTGATGTGCTCCTGTAATAATTTTTCATTTGCTATTCGCTTGCTCCTACCATCATTCAGAGGTGGTTGTTGACTCAAATAGCTTTGGGAACCTTTTCTTACAATTTTCTCCCTCCATTTGTTTGGCAAATTCCTGCTAGGTTTTGTAATTTTGATTAAGGGAAACTTCAAGCCTCCTCCACATTCAAACCCCTGAGCACTTCAGTCCAGATGACTTTACTAACCACTTCCTTTAATTCCTCAAACTTCACCCTCCTGAAATGACTCTATTTATTTTAAACTTAATCAACTCATGCTCATACCATGCAAGGTAATTTTCTACAATCAGCCCCTTTTGAAGGTCCTTATGCCTTCACAAAATCTAGTCTGAAATAGGTAAGAGAAAATTCTCTTTGCCCTCTCATGATTGTGACAGAGAGAAAATGAGCAGTACTTAAGAATCCTCAGCTGCTATGATAGTAATGAAGCAATAACATTCGTAAATGCAGTTTACCTTCACAATAAGCTTTAAATTTGTACATGCTTCATTTGACAAACTTTTGTTTTGCAAGTGTGTTGATTTATATTCTGAAGTTAAATTCTTGGATTTGTGGGAATAAACAAGGAACAGAGTTTAATACTGTTAGGAATTTGCCCATGAGTTGTGCAAGTAATATCAAGTGTGGGAGCTCTCAGTCTGCCCTTAAAGAAGCTGGCTGTCTATCACATCCAATATATCAAGAAAAACAGGCTGATAAAAGGCACCTGGGAGCAGACTCATATTTTTGTACTTTTGCATGTACTCTGTGTATTCTTGCAAAAGTTCTAGCTAACAGTTGGGAGTCCAATGTGGTGAGAAAACGCTGACCTAAAAATGAAATCTGTTATCTGATGATAACATCATGTCTTTTAGTGAAACATAAAATACGGGTCCAAATTAAAGCATAGGTGTTATAGTCATGGGCACTGGGGCTCAGATGTTATGTTCACATGATACTGTTTCTGCTTTCAGCTTAATCTGTTTCTGATTCATCACTTTAACTAAAGATGGATGAAAATTGTAATAAAAACTCATTTGAATTTCTTCTTCTTCATATAAAAAAGCACAGGCTTCAACTACCTTAATTTGTAGCTTCATCATACTCAATATCCAAGAAGCATTGAGGTGTTTCGCCTGCACTTTGGATGTCTTGCGAATCTTAAAATTTCAGTGCCACTGTTTACTCCATAAAATACTTCTACCAGGCATTCATTACCTTGTTTTGCTCAGGAGCTTCCATCATTTACCCAGAAGACAGAAGTGTTATAGCATAGCACAAGCAACAGACAAAAAAATTCCAATAACAGATAGGCATGAGTCCATCTTCTCTCTGCATGCTTGGGGTCCGGTGAGGAGACATGCGAGGCAGGAGTGCACAAGGCTACCGTACAAGCTAGCACAGGTGATTTCAAGATAGTTTGAATATCCTTACAATATGCCTCAGTTCAACCCCAGTGAGTGGGGTGTCACAGAAAGGCAAACTGTCCCACCACAGCGTAACAGCTACGTGGCTACCCCCACCAGAGAGACCCCTGGACAGCCCATTGTGGGTGTCTGTGCCATCTTAATGGTGTCTTTGTACTGAACATTAGAAACTTTAGTACCACTAAAAGTCAATGGGGATCAAGATCCCATTTTCCAGTAAGATACTTTTTGCAATACAAAATTTCTTTTAACAAGGCTATGCTTAGGCATTTTGGATTCCATGTACAAATACGAGTCAGATTTAAAACTGGACTTGAACTCTTGGTCTGCTTAGATTCTTGTGAAATCTTCTCCAGAAGAAACTAGCCACAGTGTGAGAATTAAAGATGACACACATGTGTCCTAATTAGTCAGCCTAAGGAGCAAGTTCTTAATATTCATTAGTTTTATGTGAAGCACTCATACTATGTTTTTATTTTATTTCCCTAGATCCTACAGAGACATGAGCACAGGGTCTGTGTTACCTGAAGGAGCAGACTTGCTGTTGGCTCGGCTGGTTTTCAGATCCCAGGTGTTCCTTTTTGCCCATTCACTCTATAACATGAACCCTGGTCTTTGCCACCCATCTTATATCTGTGAATAACAAATACACAGAAGATGGGAAACAAGAGCAGGAGAAGCAAATCAGAGTGAACCACATACTGTAATGAAGCATACAGCTTTTCTTCTTCTCTAGTATTTACTAGAGAATAGATATCAGGTTTCTGACTGACCAAACCAACAGCAGCAGGCTTTGTAGATGAATGAAGCTTCAAAAGGCCATTTAAATCCAGGAATCTCGTGATCCCTCCTGGCAAAGAATTAATCAGTCCAGCATGTGAGGGGGTGGGTTGGTCACTGTTGAGTTGATGTCTGAATTGCATACAAAGTAGTCTGTTTGTTTTTCTTTCAAAGAACAAAATTTTGTTGTTTCCTGAAGGACCACAATTCATAATACTTCCTGAAAGGAAAAAAAGAATATCTATATTTATATTTTTATCTGAGCTTGTATTTCTTTTACTTGGGTGGTAAGCTATTAACATATTACTTAATTAATTGTGATATTTCTAAAACCTGCCCTCAAAAATGTCAGCTAGCAATGTTGTCAATAATTATGTTTTACAATTTCATGGTTGTCTTGTAAGAATTCCAGATAAGTCAAACAAGAATGACTAATTACTATGGCAAAATGTTACGGACATTAAAAAATAATTTGTCATTGTAATGAACTATACCCTTGTATTACAGCTAATTATTAATGCTTGCTTAACCTTGGGGGGAGGGGGGTGGTAGTTATTTGATTACTGATTATAAATTTCTAATTACTGCTGGCAGCCAAATATTTTTCTTCCATTTCCCAAATAATAGCTATTAGGCTAAAATGTGTCTGGGCAAATCTCCTATATGCTTACACAGTTCTGCAAATGGAGATCGGCACAGGGTAAAAGCCAGGGCTGGGGCTGGGACACTGTTCTTTCTCATCATGCAAATGCACATTTTTCTGAATGCATTTATCCGTCTCTCTTATCTTATACTGCCTGCACCACGCCACTCATATGTTATGAGGAGATTTCTTCTAGGAAGAAAACTCAGGGAGAAAATGTGAATTTCTTTTAGCCAGTGGCAGTCAAGTTGCAGGTTTTGTTCTAGTGGTGTTGCCTTTAATAAAAGTCCTACATTTACAATGTTACTCATTATTTAGTAAAGTAACCTTATTTTGAAGACATTTACAGGAATCACCTCTGCTACTTCCACTAATGCACTGGTGAAGCAGGTGAAGTTCATACACTGCTTTTATTCCTCAGAAGTATCAATTCTTATAAGACATTTTGTCTTCTCAGTGTGTTGAAACCCTTTTGTCATTTTATTAAGTAGACGAACAATACATGAAACATATCCTTGTAATCCTTCATGTGCTTATTCCTTGTCACACTGGTCCTTCACTTAGACAGCTGAATGACCTCAAACACAACAGCTGTACCACTGAAGAGTCCAAGAAATCAATACAGTAAAATCAGGACCATGTTCTGATTTACTGTATAAAATTCGATTCAATTTCAAAAAATACTTATTAAAACTACTGTCCACAGGCTTCCATGTACTTTGTGAAATTCAATGTAAACTTAAAGAGCTCTCAATACCCATGTG
>VZZY01020662.1:0-30104 GCA_013400335.1 Eurystomus gularis
GGCCGATGGGAAGGAAAAAGGGTTGGGATGCTCATGATCCCTCAGCTTTATACTGAATATGATGTACATAGAATACCTTGTTGGTCAGTTTAGGGTCACCTGTCCTGGCTGCATGTCCCCGCAGGTTCAGCCTTTCACTTTCTGCACCTCCTGATGTGGTACAGAAGAGTTAGCAGTGACCTTGGTCTGCATGCCAGTCCTTGGTAGTAACTGTAAACATCAAGTGTTATCACTGCTAGAAGCCGACACTGTCTGCAAAAACACGCTGTTAGTCTCAGAAAGTGCGGTTAGTTAGAAAAGACTCAGCTCAAAAGCAAAATCACTGAAGAGAATTGGTTTGGTTCTAACTCAAACCAGGACACACAGATACTAACATGGGCTCTTAGGCCTGCATCAGATAGATGAGATGAGTTTGTTGTTATTTCCTGATTTTCCTACCATGCAGAACAGATGTTCAAAGGCCCTCTGGCTTGTTATCTGCAGATTCTGCCCTCTGTGAGTGACTTGGGTTGGCCCAGCAGTGATAGAGATTGGGCCTAACTATATTACGAAGCAGGACACTAGGATCTGGAGTAGGCTGAAGAATAGGGTGGAATGGACAAGTGTTCCCTGAAGCATGAAACTAAGAGAGTCCTCTTGTGCTGCTTTGCTGTACTTACGTACATGGCTATGTGGAGGTTTTCCTGTTTCCATTCCCTTCCATTTTTTGCAATTTCAGTATCGATGGCTCCATGCTTCTGAGAATTCTGAGTGGAGAAGACCCAGGGTCAGTGCTGACCAAGACAGTGAGGCATTCTTTTCCTACAACAAAATAAAAGCATAGCTCAAGGAAAGGGCTTGGTTTTCTTTTGTTGTGTTTTCAAAAAAGTTTTAACTGGATTGATCTTGGCAACGGGCAAAGACTGCGGAAGAAGCAGGTCCTTATGATCCTTTCCCATCTGTTCACCTGCATCTGCTAATGCTCATTTTTGAACCAGGGAGCACCTCTCTCTTCTGTCTAGGTACCTCTGAGTGCGCTGAGGGCTGGTCAGTGATGATAACTCCACAGTGCTGCAATAATCCAGAAAGCCCTTATTCGTACATAAGTAGAGTCTCTCCCAGACATCAGGAATATTTCAGTGTCCTTGAGATTCTCCTTTGCTTTTTCCTCTGCTTTAGCTAATATTTATTTTTATTTCTGATTCTTTTTTGCAGCTGCCAGCAGAAGTCTATGCAGCCTTGAGTCTTGGAAGTCAGATGTTGGTATTATGAGTCCTATTTTTGCTCTTAGTACTGGCAGGGCACCCACAGGCTGTCTGAGATGGCTCCAGTTCATACTGTCCCTGGTTGTTGTGTCTGTATACTAGATGGAATAATTCTTCCTCTTGACTAGCTTTCCTGTTTACATATTTTTCATGTTTTCCAATTACTTTTCTCTTTCTGGACTTAAGCCCCTCAGTAATAATTAACAATGCAAATGGTGGGCAGTGTCAGTCAGTCTTCTCTTGTGCTTCCTTGGTTCTAAGGGGATCTGACATAAATATGAACAATATAGTAATAGTGTAATCTATTTAGGGACAAAGTTCCTAGTCCTGCTGAGGATTTCCCAGTGGAAGCAGGAAGGAAGAAATTAGTGTCATTGACGCTATGAAGAAGGAGCATGATCCTATTGAAATTAAATTTTATGGTTGCAATATCAGTCCCTGTGGAGTTGCTGTTCTCTTCTGCTGTGGAGGGAGGGGCTACTGGTTTTGTGGAAGTGGAATGTAAATCACTATGATATTACTAGTCTTTTTTGCCAAATACCCACGATGGCATGGGCCCCAGGGCCTGATGCATGAGTTTGTTGCACTGAAAAGGGCTAAATACTTCCTTGCAGTCACATCCCTCTGTGCTCAAATATCCACCAGCAGTGGCACATTGTCAAGCTCCCTGCATTTGAAGAGCAGTACACCCAAAAAATAGGTAGATCTGGATTTTCCTGAAAATAAGTGTGGACATAATTAAAAATTCAAAGTTTGTAGGGATTGAAAGCTTGTTCCTCACTGGCCTCAAGGACTCAGGCCTTTGGTGGTGTCACTGAAATGGGCAGGTGTATTACAGACGCCTTTCCAAGTCTCCTAAGTCTTTGCTCCACAAGAAGCTGCACTGAGAGGGAGACCAAGGGAGGAAGAGGCAAAGCAGTAGCTTTCCTGCAAAGAAGCTTCACTTTCTTTGGTAGCAAAAGCTGGGACTGCAGGCACGAGGTTGCTGTGATTTTTGTCTTATTCCTTGGTATTGGATGGTGGCTTTTGCTACTGATCTCCTTTTGAGGTGCCATCTAGTCTTCAACACCCAGTGTCTGGCTCTTTAGAGTATCTGCCTTCTAGATATATTGGATTGCTTTTATTGTTATTAAAATCAGAATAATCATTTCTAGCAGGGAGCTAACCAGATGTCCTCATTTAATCAGAACAGATCCCTTTTTTCCCTGTAACATCCAGCTGTCCTAGTACTTTTCAGAGCAGACCCATTAATCTCAGTTTTATTGGTGCTGAGATTCCTAAAAGCTGTCAAGGATTGCTCACTAATAATTGCATCTCTGGTCCTTTTATCAGAAGTACAATATGATTTGAAACTCTAGGAAATACTGGTTAGTCAGAACTTCTTTAATAAGAAAAGGAACTGATACTCTATTTGCAAGGGAATACTTCAGTTCCATCCCTGGTGTAAAATATTTTTAAAAGAGTTCAGTATGAAAGTATTTTTTTAATTATCTTTACTTTAGGCTTGTATGCTGTTTCCTCAAACTGTAGGAATGTGGTCTGACAGAATGTGTGTGGGAGAAAAAAATACATATTTTTGCATACTGGAGGCCTGGAAGACTGGACAGGGAGCTGCCTTTTGCTTGACATTACGAGAAGGGAAGTTTTCCTTAAGAATGATAGCCACTGTTGAAAATGAGACTGATCCACAGACTGAGCAGCATGAAAACTAACTCCTTGTCTCTGCTAACAGCATAAACAACACAATTTAGTTGGGAGGATGCTTGAGGTTATTTTTATTTCAGTCATAAGACCCTAGTATATTGTGTAATTATTTTGATATTAAGTGTTTTATAATATTTGGTTTATCTATTTTCACTAGATTGAAATAAATTGTTTTGGGAGAAACTGTTCTTTCTACTTTTGGTGCAGTTTTAATTGAAATAGTGTAATTTAATGAGCAGAAATTCTTGGTGCACATCAGTGCTCAGTCTGAAAAGGGGAAGAATGGGGTATATAATCATGGGCAGTGACCAATATGGGCACTTCCTGTCCCACAGAAATCTGCCACTCTGCTCAGATATTTATTGTCCACTATAATTGCAACAAATCTTTAAATCCCTTCAGATGTTATTTAGTTGCTCTGGGGGCTCATGGCTGTTGTTTTAAAAAATCCTCCCAGGGTGTCTAATTTCCATTTGGCAAGATAAACACGGTAGGCAGAATATGGATTAGATTTAAAGTCTCGGGTGACTTCCCATGGCAGCACCTTATTTATGCATATTTACTTGACTAGAAAGGTATATTCTCATAAATGGGAAGATACCATTTAATAAAGTTCATTTTCTGTGTTGTTTGCACACAAATCCCTTAAACAGTTAATGAAAATAGGCCTGAATTTGTTAGGACTCCTGTTAACCTGGTGCTTTTGATCCAACTCAGCACAACAGAAGTCCAAGGAGATTCCTAGCAGTGACAGCCATTTGAGCAAGACAGTAAAACTTTTGGATATTGTGGTTTGCAGAGTACATTATAAGTGGGGTACATGGCTATGTGTCCACACACACAGAGACGTTCAGCTATATGGCCAGAGGACAGGGCAGAGGAGGGCTATGAGAAGGGAGACTGAAGCCTTTTTCATCACAGAAGAGAAATAAATGTTCCAGAAAACTGTTCTAAACAAAGTGTTTACTGTATGTTGGGGAGAATGAGTGTGTGCTGGAAAAAACTTTAAAAGGACCTTTCATTGTCAAAGTGCAACAAAGGCGAGGGAGGAGTATTGTGCCATGGATGAAGAGTCAGTCATGGTATTTTAAGCAGCCATGGTATATTTTAAGCAGCCAGCAATAGATCCTTTCATACCCAAAAATAAAGATCTGTGGGTCTCATCCAATACCTATGGAGGCAAATGAGATTATTTTCATTGACCTTTTAATTGGCATCCATAAATAGATGTTTTTTCTCCTTTTCCCCTTATGCTGGAGAGGAAGAGGACAGCTAAGTGCTGAAAGACTGTCTGCTAGTAGTTATGCACAGATCCCTTTCCACTCTCATTCTTGGAAAAAAAGAGCACTGCTGGTGGTGACTGAGCTGAGAAAGGGGCTCAGGAAAGGAATGAATCTTCAAAGGCCTGCTCTGACTTTCTCTATAACATGTGCTGTGAAGCCATGCTTGGCTATGAGACTAGAGCTTCTGATTAAGCAGTAAGACATCTTAGAAAACCATTTTCTTGATTGCGAAGCAGTGTATGTTTAAATGACAGAAAGTGTAAGGTGTGTGACTGACTGAATACCATGTATGCAATTCCATCTGGAAGAACCTGTCTCTCAGTAGATTTACCGAAGGCTGTCCACTATGCAAGTAGTAATCTCCTACAGTGTCATTGCTGTGTTGTAGTATTGTTATTCCTCATTGTACTAAAAGCCAGTGCAATGGCTTTGGTGTCCATGTGCTAACAGGCTTTGGGTATGCAGTAGCTTGAGCAGACAGAGGATAGATCCTGTGTTGGCTTCTTAACAAGATATTGGCAATCTTTCTGTTTGAGGTAGATTCCAGTCCTTCCATGTCCCTACAGACTCTGTCTATGTGGATGGCTAACACCCCTGTAAGAGGTGCCTGGAAAGGCTTTGGATCTACACACGGGGGTTTGCTTAATGTTTCAGTCCAGTTGTTGAGTTTTGCCCCTCCAGAAATACTTAGCCAGAGTTGGGAACCAGATTTCTGGTACCCCATCCCATCTCTTACAAACAGAAAACATCTTCAGTTGGGCCTGACTTATTATCTGACCATGCTGTTGTCTTTAAAATCATTGCTGAACTGTTCTACTGATACCTCTTCACTTTTTCGATGCTGCAAACTCCCTTGTTGGTTCTAGAGGTTGTTTTTATCTTCCTATCTTGCTTTTCTTCTTTATTCCCTTTCTTCTGAAGAGAGCAAAAAACCTAGGACATGTATTGGAGTCCAAGCAGCCAGAGCAGGTGTGGTAGCGTGGTGACTTTGTTCTCTGAAGAAGAGGAGATTGGGGGTAGAAAAGTCATTATAACTTTCTGTAAGAAATGGAACAGCAGCAGCGATGATAGTTCATGAAGCAACAATTACTAATACTGCAGTAACTAGCTCAGGCTGAGAACATAATTTATGTAATCTTTTCCATATTCAAAAACAATTTTTAATTTTTGCTGTTTCTTTAGAGTGATGTTTGAAAGCCTTTGTCTGTAACTCATGTTAAAGAGTTAGCAGGACTTGACTGTCCGAAAGCGTTTTTGAAAATCTGGAGCTAATATTATTAGTGTTAGTGTTGAGCAGAAGACAACTCCTTCTAGTCTCTGGTTATGGCTTCATACTCTGAAAACTTTACAGCTCCAGGTGTAACAGTACATTAACAAAATATTCCTAGAATCAAGCAGTGATTGCTTTTGCTAGAGCTGAATTTAGCTTTCAATCCTACTCTATCGGTTTTTAAAATTTCTTGTAACTGCCTTAGACATTTCCTGCTATAGATTTCCACAGAAGCTTTCAACCTACAACCTAAAAGTTAGAATTTTGGCTTGTACAGCTCTCCTTTTTGAGGGGCTGTGGGAGGGTGGTAGGAAGGACAAGTGCAACATGCACCTTGGATAACTGAAACCTGGAAGAGGCTTGAGAATTGTTTCCAGATCATTCTCTCACAATTTATTGCAGCTACAATTGTCCTTTCACAAGATTACATTCCAGAAAACAAGCTACAGCTGTGCTGCTGTGTAAAATGTATGGGATCTGTTCTCTGTATGTTATGCAAAGTGGCACAGCACAGCGCACATCCATGCAACTAGGTTTTCTTCCTTTCCAAAACAGACTGAAAAGATTGTAGTCTGCCTACTGGGAACCACTCCTGGCTCTGGTCATCTGTCATTCCCAGGCACTGTCTGGGAGAAAGCACATTAACAGTTTAAATAGCATGGTCAGTATTTGAAACCATGTCCTGGCTCTCTTTTTTGTCTGTAAATACAGACTTAGCCATGCGCAATGGTGCAGAAATGTCTGTATTATTGAAGTGTGTTCTTCAACAAACCTATGTCAATGGAAAGCAGCACTGGAATGTTTCCTCCCTTTATCCCCATAAAGGAAGTTCAGATGGCTGTCCATCATCTCCTGCCAGGTAACTGTGCAAAGGATTCCTCCTCTTAAGAGGATACTAGAAACTGCTTGATATGTGAACCGCAAAGCATGATTCTCTTTATTTACTCTAAGAGGACCTACTTGATGGGACTTTTTAAGTACATGGTTAACTTAACTTCAGGCATGCAGCTTCCCATGAGGCAGTCATGGTGATGCTCAGAGATAAGGACTTACACCGCGATTCATCAAGCTGTTGAAGTAAGCTTGCCAGGCTGAGTGAAGACAACAAGTAGAATTCTGCAGATAGCCATGTCCTTTGATATAAACAAACTGGAACTGTGATTTATCTTATGCCCTCATTCTGTCCATACTCTTATGCTCTGATTCTGTCTATTCTAACCCTGAAAGCAGGGTTTTACTCATTAATACCAAATTCATATTTATCTGGCAGCATCCCAGTCTTCAAGCATAGCATTAGAAAATACAGATAGTTACTTGCAGTGCAGAAGAAATATCCAGAAGGCGGTAGTATCCTTCATGGTACTGTGAATTAAGTATCCATACACCTCTTTTCTTTGGTGAAGAGGCAGAATTTTGAGAGGGAAAAATCGCACTCATTTTGCACTGGGATGAAAACAGCATTTGAAGGTTTATTTAGTTATTTCTCATGACAAGGAGTTTGTCTGAATTTTCAGCCAGCTCTTGTTTCAAGTATTTCTTTGAAATTGCAGGGCAGGTATTTGTTGTGCTGTAGCAAGTTACTGTTATTTATGAGGAGCTGAATTTATGATGTGGCTTTTTTACATCAGTGCCCAGCATTTAAGGGAAAAAAGTTCTGTGCTGTTAAGTTTATTATTGAATTGCATTTGTTAGTAATGTAAGAATTTGCTGTTACTAAGGAATGCAGAGTCAGGCTTTGGGAAGGGTATTCTAGCAGTGTTAAGATAGATTATTGAGATCCAGTTTTTGTTTTCTTTTGTTCTCTTTTTTTTTTTTTTTTTTCTTTTTCCCTTCTCTTATCAGATACCATGCCACCTGCTCAGAAAGCGTTGTTTGCTGTTGAGCTGACTGGGCCTTCAGAAACTTGTTCTATCTGACATTTAATAATGATTGAATCAACCCTCTTTTCAAATGCAATGAAAGAGGGCTGTAATAACTCAGTAATTTTCTGTGGTCTTGACACTGCCCAGATCTGCTTTTCTGGATCTGTTAATTTATTATAACTGGCCTGTGAAGGCTCTCCAAGTGATAATGTTCAGGAAACAAGAAAAAAATAAGAGCTCTTCTTCTTCCAGTACAACAAGAGAAATCTCTCCTAGGAATTAAAGAGATGCTTTGGGAAGCTGTAAGGTCTAGTAGTAGTTTGTAGCATCACATTAAGCGTGCAGCCTTTGGTTGTCAGATCTCCATCTGTCAAGGTAACACTTCATAGGGGTGTCATAACAAGTGCTCTTCATGACCTCATGCGGTAGGTGCTATGTGAGGCCACTGTTTCATGATTAAAGGGGTGGGTGAGAATAATGGAATTTTAATGTAAAACTAACTTAGGATACACAGATAGGACCAAAGATGTTTCTAGCGCTTGAATGCTTTTTGTGATGTGGAGCCGAACCTTTTGAACTCCAGCCAGCATTGCTGGTCATGCTCCTGACATGCCTTCTAGTTGATTCCATGGAGATTTCCTTGCATTTTTTACAGAATACCTCCTTTCAGATGGTGTTTCATATTCTCATGACTTCAGTCTGAAATACCAGCATGCCTGCTGGTCACTCCTATATGCTCTAGTGACTCAGTAATTCTATTCTCTAGCTGGTGTGGGATTTCCTTCTGTTTCTCAGGGGTACAGTGTTAGCTTAGCTGTCCTGAGTTTGTGTCCTGAAATCCTATTTCTCATCACTTGTCAAGCCATGTGTGCCTTTTTGTGATGCTGTTAGACTTGCAGGGCCTTGAACATTTCATGTGAGACTCACTTGAAGCTGAAGCAAAGGTGGTTGAAGAAGGGAGAGAAAGGATATAACCATCAAATTACAGGGATTCCCTAAACAAAAAAGGAATATTTAACACTGTAGCTTTTCTGCAGTTTTGGGGCGGGAAAGGTGGTCCTCTTTTTTTTTTTTTTCAGTCAGAGAGTGACTTTTCAGAGCTTTTACAGTGAGTGAAATCTGTCCTTCAGAATGTATGTTTGCATGCAATGTGCTGATGTTGTTCTGGCTCAACTTCACAGCCCTCAGGAAGTTCTAACTGGAAAAAAAGCAACTTGAGTAGAACCTCACGGTTCACACAGAGTAGAATCTTATGCAGAACTGTGCAATATTCTTGTTCCTGTAGTCCTTCACCTTTCACAATCAGTCCTGTATGTTCCACATGAAGGAAAATGAAATAGGCTAACAGGGAACCTGAGAGAACCCAATTCTGCATTCACGATGGTGCTTAAATACTCTGGTGTGGTAGAAGAGTTTCTTCTTGATGAGGGAGACCGTATTATCTAAGTGCCTTTATAACTTACAAAGTATCCATAGTAACTGGGTTTTACACAACACATGTATTTCTTTCCTGTGCCTATATTTTATATCCCTCTTCTGTGAGCAAGATTTCTGCTGCAGAACTTTCTACCTAAAGCTGGATTGCTCCAGCTCGTAAGTAAACTTTTTCTCCTCACCTATCAAAATGCATCTGTTGTGCCTGTTGTATGTTTTTGTGTACCACTGACCTCTTTGGATGGACAAACTGATGCACCAAGGGGAATATGCACCTTAAGACCCTGCAGTGAGGCAATAACAGATGGAGAAGTAAAGATAGCACAAATTTAGTCTCCAATGCTAAACCGTTGAGAATATACTCTGTCTCATGCCATGAAAAGGTAATAGTGAGAGGCAAAACCTGCTGCCATAAAAAAAACTGTTTAGGGTTTATATATTCCCTGACATTTGGAATGTTCTTTTTCCATGTGTAAGAGACGTAAGTGGGATCCTCTAGTTCATATATTCAGATTGCAATGTGTCAAATATAACATGAAATTTCAAAAGTCTGGTGTTGAAATTGTGATGAATGATGGTAAAAACTGTGGGCACTCACAGATCTAAATGCTGAGTTCCCATTTATTCTAGTAACATGCAGTGTACACACCATGTACCTTGTTATAGCCATTTTTATGTTAGGCTTCTTTTTTTGTTTACTTTTTTTTTTTCTTCAGGCTGTCATACTGGTTATTGATCTTTAGCATTTGTACAGGCCGATGACAAAGGACAACTAAAGTACAGATACAAATGGTTATTCAAGGGACTTACGTGCCCTTTGCCCAGGTGTTAATCTTGCAAAACATTTTAATCTGTAACATGACAGATGTAGTTTGCTTGATATGACAGCTTTGAAAGTAAAATGCTTCTGTGGTTAGTGCTCTGCAGCTTTAAATTCAGCAGATGCTCATTTGTACTAAGGGCCATTTTGTCCCTTGAAGGCCACAGCCTTTATCACTTGAGCCAGAGACTTTGTCCTTTTTCACCAGCTGCTTCACTTTCCTCATTTCTTTTAACTATTTTAGCTGGAACTTTTATTTTGCAGTCTGTTGAAGAAAAAAATTCTAGCATTAGAGTTAAACATTTTCTGCCAACATCCCTTGGACCTATTCCACCTGCATTAACCAAGGAATAAAAGCAATATGATACCTCAGATAAAGACTACTGGGATCAGTGGAGCAAAAGAAAAGAAACCATTCTTTGCTGTAGATCCTGCATTTTACCTTGCTTTTTCACTACAACAGTTTATGACATTAATTTCATTCCTGCTGCAGTAAGGTGGGACCCACATCTTTGTCCTGGTATCTTCTTCTCACAGTTTGGGCAAGAAGCAGTGTATGTTACAACTGATCATGACCTACCTGTGGGAAGACTCAGAAAATAGTTTAGCTCAAGTTTTTGGGTTCCTCTCGCATACTATGGCATCAATTCAGCTTTTTCCTTTCTTTCTCTTACTATTCCTAAAACTTGTAAGAACCTTGAATCTTTAAGACTTCCATTCCTATGATAATTCTGGATAAAAATGGAAAGTGAATTGGAAAGAAAGGGAAGGGATGATGCCAGCTATTATGCTATGACTATGTTAGCTCTATTGTCTTAGGAAATGATGCCTCTAGATTATTCCAGCTCCTTCTGTACACACAGATCTAACTCCTTACAGAATTGTAAAAGTTCCATCTATCTTACTGGTGTTAGAAAGTCAGAACTTACAGTCTTCTCAGTAAATTCTTGGATTATAATTTTTTAAAAGTAATTTAGGTAGTTTGTCATCCAAAATTCAGTTTAAAAATAGTTAATCATTCATAGCCTTAATTTCACTAAAATGTTCATGGGATTTAGGGAGCCAAGCCTATGAAAGAGGTTATGTGATGCACCAGAATAGGTATCTGAGTATCTTTAAGAAACTAGGACCACATATATCTTTGGAAAATAATTCTTAAATTGTGGCATGGTACCCTTCCCCTCATCAGGAATGTATCTTCTGTGAGAAGAGGCCGTAAAACAGATTCTGAATGCTTTCCCACAAACTTCCATGGTAATTGAAAATAATCAGTCTTAAAGGATACAGAAACAACACCATGCTACCAGAAACGTGACACTCTGAGGCAAGTCAGTCCACATCTAGAGTGTGCCATGTTTGTTGTATTTCTTATAGCATCACTATAAAACTTTAATCCCACTAGACATCATTATCACTCCACTTAATATTAACAATATCTCCGTCTTTGTTTCCCAGTATTAGCTTGTTGATTATCATTAATTCCTTGCCTTTTACTTCCTTATCTTCCTCCTCTGGTAAGGCTTACTTTCTGCTTCCAAAATGGGCTGGGTACATTTGAGTCTGAATATGTCTGTGCAGTCAGCCCATCTGAGTCCTCGGATATGCAGCGTCATCCAACCAGCTTTCCCAAATGCTCTACTTCTGATCTGGTTTCCCACCACTCTTCTCCCTCTTTCTGCCAGGTGCTGCCTCATTCTGCGTCTGACTTGAGGATATTCAATCAGTTCTACTTTCTGCAGCTTACATCCCACAGCTGTTATTTGATCTCATTTCCCTCCTTTTTTTCCTTCCTCCCCCCTTTCAGTTTTGATCTAGTTCCAGAATTTCATTATCTAATTGATTTGTTCTGGTAGACTGTTAATTTCTTCATCTTTTAATAGGCCTTATGAGGATTGTTTTCTCACTTTGGAGCTTAGCGATGGCTGCTTTTCCCATTTAATATGTATAGGCTGCCAATCACTTCTGCCAGACTTCATCTCAGTCTCCAGCAGTCACTATTCAATTCATGGTTGTTATTTGGCCTTTCCCCTTAGTTGCTTGGCTTAGAACCAAGAATGCAGGAGTATACAATACCCATGTGATGGTCTGCTATTGACATTATAAGACAATTACCAGTTTACTTTGGAGATTTTTCACTCTAGAAATTCTCTCTATATTGCTGGCTATGCTTAATTTTTGAGGTTTGTTTTGAGACAGACTGGAGAAGTTACACTTCCTGCAATAAAACCATTCTCTGTTACCTTCTTGCCAAGTTTCAATAAGCAGGAATCAACAGAGCCATGCATCATTTTGGTTGTGACGGAACAGTGGTAGACCCTGAGAGCCATGTGCTGAGAGGTATCAGTTTTCTGTACAGAACTTGGGTCTCAATTCCAATCATCTTGTCTCTTAGTTGTACATATATTTTTTTCTCTTAACAATGGGATCTTTGTCTCATTTAGGGCTTCTAGATACTGCTGTAATACAAGCGTAACATACAAGTAGTTTTAATGAGTAAGTGATATTTGAATGAGCAAGGATGGTGACTAAGAGTTTGAAAAAGTTGCATATTATATGAATTGCATCTTACCCAATGCACATGTATATATTTAGATGTTTTAGAGTTCTTCAAAAACATTTTGGCCTACTAAGAGTATAGTATTTCTGTGACATACAACATGAACAGCATAGTGGGAGAAGGCAGGGCGAAGGACATACTGGTCAAGTGAACTATGTTTTAATTTTTTTCATATAAATTCAGTTGATTTCTATACATACTAATTATCCATATTTAGACGTGTGGAGAACAAGATCCCCTTTTTTTTTTCCTGGAAAAATTGAGGGAATGTGGAGATTTCTTAAGCTTCTATACACTTCACTGAGGTCTTGCAGGTGTTGAGTGCTGCCCACACTATGGTAGCAGTGCCATTTTTCTGCTACTATTTAAAGAACATTAGGGCACCACGGTTTTAGTCAAAAGCTGAAACTGTTCTTACCCAAGGAAATGTACTTAAACCAGTTTATTTTGTTCACTATGCATTGTTACTGTTCTGTAGGAATGGAAGAGAGTCATACAACTCTGGCTTCCATATTTAATTGGCATTTTATTTTGCTGTAGCTCCAGACAGCTTTTTGTATGGAGAAAAATCCTGCTTCAGAATGAATGGGCAAGGCTGCCAGTTGATGTGAATCAGTGTAGTACCACTGAAGAAGATGGGACAACTATAGATTATCAGCTAGATATTGTCTGACACAATACAGTTGTAACAAAAGACGGCTTTCCAAGAACAGTGAGCACTCATTCATGACAGTTCCACTTGTTAGTGAGGTAATGTTTTACAGGTTCTTTTAGTCAAGCAGTTTTGGTCTACCACCAAATGACTGCTCAATGCTTCATCCATCTCCTTTCCTAGCATGAAATGTGAGTAGTGAGCCAGTCACAGTGCTGCTTTATCAGTGAAGTCCTCCAGGTTTTAGAGGGACTAGAATTGAAAAGGCCATGTTGTTTGACTCCTGACAGAAGAGTAAGGTGGCTTTGTGGTCACCTTCAGACATGGTTTTGCTGCTTGGTCTCTTTCCAACTGTCCAACCTGGCTTCTGCTAGCTTCCTGGGCTGCTGCAGAGCATGAGCTTCCCCTGGCCGTGAGTTTGGGCATGATGCTGTACTGCAGCCCACCTTTGTGGTGGGAAATTGCTAGTTTTACCACAGTCTTCAGTGGGATTAGTCAAACTAACAGTGAAAAACCCTTACACAAAGTGGATTCTGTTATGCTGTTATCTTTACAAGAAACTAAATAGATATCTAACCAAATGACAAGTGTTGTAGACAAATAGTTAGGAAATATAATGCTGGATTAAAAAAACCACCATTGTAGGGAGACCTATAAACCCATAGATATGTCACCGTTAAATATTTGAAGTGTTTTAAATAGCAGAAGTTCTGAACTATAATGATAGACATCCAAAGTACAAGCTACTTTATTAAAGTACAAGAAGCAACAGCAAGATTAGTTATGCCTCAAATAAGGGAAGTTTCTTTGGGAGAAAATATGTACATTTAGTCTGAAGTAATGCGGGAAGGAAAACTGTTTTGAGTGACAATGAAATCTTTGATTCCACTCTTGAAACATTTACACAAGAGCTTAAAGTGGTAAGAAAGGGCAAAAAGCAGGTCGGTCTGCCTTGAATTTTAAAAGTTCCTTTTACATCCCTTTGTCAAAGAGGTGCTCAAAGAGTGGCTACTTAAGTGACATGAGGTTTAAATAGATGTTTATGAACCTTATAAACAAAAAAATGCCGTTCTGACTGTGGAACTGTGAATCTGTGACACGTGTACTCTTGTTTCTCCTTTTGCTTGTTAAACTTTGGTGAATTGCATAACTTTTCCAAGCCTTGCTTTATTCATCTGTATGAGATACTTAGATTCATTGTAGGAAACATTTGATGGTGTGTATATATGTGCCTTGTTGTCCCTTTTCTTTAGCAAATGAAATTTCCCCACAGAAGCATAGTATTTTAATTCTTGTTTTCATTCTGAAGGTAGAGAAAACTATCTTTAAGGCTTTCCCATAGAAACAAAATGAAAAAAAGACATATGAAAATGTCAGAATATTTATTTTGATAATAGACTGAAATACAGTTGAATGTAATAAGCTATATGACTGTAGTAAGTACATACTTAGATTTATTTTTGAATTTTCACATGGATCTAAAATATATCAACTATACAAATTAAATCTTTATGTATTATCTAAATCAATTGAGAATGTTAAGATACATTGTTCAGACCTTCCCCTTGATGAGGAATTAAACAAATTGGCCGCCTCCTGCAAAATGTTATGATAGCAAGAAAACAGAATTTTTCAACAAACAGTTCTGCTTCTTATCCTTCGCTAAGTATATAGCTGACCACACCTTAATTATGTACATCCAAAAGAAAATCAGTTTTGTTGAGAGTATTTATGTAAATTACCAGGAGTCAGCTTTGCTTAGGGTGAGTCAATGCCCTAGTAAATTTGAGATATTTTAAAACACGGAATGAGAAAGTGTATGAGATTATTAGTAAAAGATGATGGAAAGACTTAGGCTTCCTAAAGCTGCCTAAAGCTTGTTTCAGCAAGTAAACTAAGGTTCTGATAATTGTAGTAATTACTACATGGTGAATTTCTTTAGTATAAACCTAAAGATATTAAGTATCTTTGATTTTCAGCTCTGGTAGTTACATCCTGCTTAAATTCCACCTTAACATTTTAACTGTATACACTGTTCTTCAATTCTTGTTGTACTGAATTACATATAACTTCTTTTCACCTTCTGTGTTAAAGTTGGGACCTCATCCTATATTTTTTTGCCTATAACTTTTTAAACCAGAAGGACTATGAAAGCTGAGCTGTGGGACAGAATCCTCAGTCCTATAAGTTCTGCCTGTGAGAATGTTGTAGGCTAAGGTATCATGTGAAGTGAGCAGGAAAAAGGAAAGTGGACTCTTGGAGAACTTTTTTTTTTTAAAAAATAGTTTGACCTTTCTAGCTAAGGTAAAGCATACATTGGAACATAAAAGCTTAAACTTTAATATGGATGCTTTCAAACTTCCTCACGTGAGGGGAAAAAAGCTATAAAATAAATGCAAAGCTCTTTGCCAGCAGCTATTGGACATTCTTTTCAGACGTAGCTGTTACATTCCTTAACTGTATCTCTGCAGTTTATATAGTTTGTATCCACATTCTTAGTTTAATTTCCAATTAAAATTTATAATTATTCTTTCTATTAAGGAACAACAATAAATAAAAACCCTATAACATGCTGAAATTAATGTTGGATGCATTTCACGAGTCAATGGAATGGTGTTAACCTTAAAAGTAACTGTGATTTTCAGTATGTATAGAATCAGGGCCTCTGTGACGCTATGTTTTATTTTGTATCAAAACGTAGCTGTTACATGTGAGGGACATCTTTTTCCTTTTGGTAGGAAATAAAAATATTCCAAATATAAGGTCATGAACAGTCATTTCTTGGTGAGAAATGAGACTGATTTAGAGGATTCTTAAAAAAGGCCTTCATTTATTTCTTGCTACTTGGGCTCTCTTTCACAGAATAACTTCTGCTTTTACTGTTTGAGATAATTGTTATTGGAGTATGTGGAACTGTCACAGAGACTGGTCTCCCACTTCTCCCATGACTGAAAATGCACAGGTAAATGGAGGAGGGGGAGAGTGGTATCTGTGTTGTGCCTGAAAAGAAGTTCTTCAGCTTTAAATATGTCAAAGAGATTTGGAGGCAGACAAGGAGCTGATCTGGAAAGGTTCAGTAATGTCTGACTGCACAAGGGAATATTTTGTGGCCACCTTTTTACTGTACTGCAGTCCTCATAAATTAATCATATCTTGCAAGTTGTTACTTTGCTCTTACTAAGAGGAAGAGTGTATGTGAATATTCTTCCAGAACCACTGGTATGATTCAGAGAACATACAAGAGTTTGCAAAACTTTTTGCAAATGTGCAAAAAGTTCCCCTCTTGGGGAGCTACTCCAATTCTGATGGCTCTTGTCATATTATATTTCTTTTGATGTTTAGGAAAAAGGAAAATCTTTGTGAAACCAGGCTTATGGAGTCCTTTCTTATTGTGTGTCTTCAACTCCTGCACTAGTAGTCAGGTTATTCTGGATTAATGAGTTACTGCTCATCAGTTCAAACAAACTGTCCAAGAATATGTGGGGGTATGCTGTTTTTGCTTATTCTAACAGCAAACCAAAATGTTTTAGCTTAAATTATTCAAAAGAGAGTTTAAGGGATTAAAGTTTACATTGTGAACCCACAGAGCTGTAAGGCTATTTATGAGTTGAGTAGAAATGGAAATGTTAACTTATTTTTGGCAATGATCTGTCTATATTTCAGTATGGCATTATCAATTTAAGATACACCAGTCTGAAATAATTTGATCTCTTTGGTCATGTGTACATTTTATATTTTGTGAAACTTTATTTCATCACAGATTTAAATACTATATTGGACAAACTCAAAAGCACATATTCTTTGTAATTTCTTGGTAGATGACCCTTGATATTTCTTAAGAAAAATTTCCTTTTGCTTGTGTAATGGTTTAACCAGAAGAAAGTGTTGACTTGAAAAAAAAAAAAAAAAAAAAAAAAAAGAGAAAAGACCTTAAAACCTCAGCAATTTGTCAATCTTAGTGTTGTACTGTCCCTGCATAGGAAATGGTTCAGAGCGATGTGAAATATTACATGGGAGTAGAATCACTCTAAAAAAAAAAAATCAGTGATTTCATTAATTTCTGAGGAAATCTTTCTTCTGTTTCACTTGAGAGGTTGCCACATTATGGATCATTTCTTGAAAATAATGGAATTTCTTCAGGATATATTGTCTTATCTGTTACACTTGGACAACCCCATCTCTTCCACATTAGTTCTTTCATGTTTGATATGCATAGAGGGAGTTGTTCAGGGTAAACTGAAGCGTGTTTTGACCCATGAGACCTCGTTATCAGAGGCCAGGTTGAGATCCCTGCAAAAAGTTAGAAAACACAAAAGTTTTGTACTGCAAAATGACAAGATACAGAAGTCAGCAAAGGTGTTTTAACAATTTTACTCAGGGGTGCAGGCTAGAAGGCAGGGGAGAAGTATTTTTTTTTGTATACAATACATTTAGCATGAATTAGAAAAGAGGGAGGACTCCAGACATACCATGCCAAACTTTAATGTTTTTTATATCTGATGTTCTTCAGAGAACGAGTGTGGCTGGTCAACAATATTGAATATTTCCAATCAAGATCATCCTCCAAATTGCTTCCCTTCCAGATTCTAAATTTACATCTTTTCCAGTGGCAACTAAGCATTTCCTTATCTGAAAAAAAAAGGCAAAAAAACCCCCACCCCAAAAAAACCCAAAATGCCAAAAAGAAAGAAAGAAAGAAAAAAAAAAAACCCTCAAGCTACAAACCCAGAAAAACACTGTTATGAGACCCAAACTGGGGGACTCGAAATAAGGTTTCCAGAATCCCATATGTGTAAATAGGTAGCTGTACTTTTTTACCACTTCCAGAAAAAAGATTTTAGCATTTATTGAGTCATATACAGATTAAAGATCATGAAAGACAAATTCCATTACTGCATTTGCTGTGAAAAATGAGGGGTTGGAATGAGAGAAGTTGGTTGGTTTTTTTTCTTTTCAGGACTTGGTTACAGACTGAAATACATGCATTTTGCAAACTGAGGTAGTTAAGGCAAAAATGAATTATATGATAAATTACTGGTTTACTCTGTGATCTGGGAACACATCTAATTTGAATAATACATGGGACACTTCCAGTAGACTGTAGACAACTGAAATTCATTATTATTTCGCCATATAAATGTATCAGCTTACTCTGTCAGAGGCTTGGCAGTCAGTGTGAATGCTGCCCGCTTACTGCAGTGTGGCTTCTCCATTCCATATCAACTTAAATTACCTGAAAGGTCTCTTTTCTGAGAGCACCTGAGCGTACATTGTTTGACAAACTGGTCTGGGAGGGAAACATCAGCAGGTTACCTGCAGCAGGAGAGTGATGCAGGAGACAGAGAAAGGGACAGGGTACTTACAGCAAGGAGCAGATCTGAAGTGAAGTTTTGGGTGACATAGAATGGAACACATTTTCATTATTTAAACAGTTGCGTTTTGTCTTAGCTTTGTTTGAACAGTTACACAAAAAGCATAGTTTTGGAGATTGGAAGTCTTTATTGTCCCACAGTTTTTAAGGGGAGGAGGAAGAACCTAATTCTCCAGGCTCTGGCTGCATAGAGGAAAGGGCTGTGGGGGCATGTGCACACTTTATGGACTACACAGTTCAGCCAGGGATCTCAGTTCTCATATGAGGATGTAGGCACAAGAAGCAACCAATGTGTCCAGCAAGGCCTCACAACTCTGGTGTGTGGCCAGTAATAATATTTCCAACCAAAAGATTTTGCAGTCTTAGCAAAGAATAAACATTCTTTAAATCAATTGCACAGCTTCAGTGAAAATGTTTCCCCAATTTATCACAGTTTAGCTATGCTAACCTAGTGCAAATTAAACTTTCATAACAAAGTTTAGGTGGATGGAGCTGAACAAATAATTTTCATTGAGCATTTCAACTGGGAAAGGAATCAATATGGAATTAAGTGACATTTCCCCTTCTCTTCCCTTCAGCTTGTTAAGAGTATAAAATATGTCCGCTTAGTTTACTCCACACGTCATTTATTCTGGAGAAACAAAGAAGATTTGTATTGAATTTCCCTGGAAGTTTTCAGAAAAGCTGCTTTCAGCTCAACTAGTAACAAGGCTCGACAATGCTGATGGCTGATGCTGGTTCAGAACAGGCCTGCAGGTACTTGAGACTGTTCTTGTGAGACCTGAAAAGTTTGACCTAAACGTAACACCCAGCAGCTCTCAGCCTCACTTGCTCTGTTGATCTTTCTCTAAGACAATTCAAAATGGTGAAGAGAAAAGCATCTGTGAATGGAATTATTAATTTTTCAGTTAAATCTGAATCTATAAAATCAGTTAAAATCAGGCAAATGTATCACAAAGTTCAGATATGCTAACCATGAATTTGTGCAAGTAACAGTTACAATTGCAATTGTCTGAAAAATCAATGAATTTAGTGGAAAATAGAGGGGATCTGTCCAGTAGCTAAGACAGCAAGTTAATACACTCAATCATGTAATGAAAGTAACACAGCATGAAGACGCATCTGTAAAATACTAACCTCTAGAGAAGACACTTTTCCATTTAATGCTAAGCCTTTTACAGGACATTTACATCAAAATGATTGATTGAATTAATTAAACATTTTTAACATCAAACCCAAACTTGTTTACCCCTGAGTACTTGATGCAAATTTAGACTCCTGGCTCTCTACACACTGAATACGATATGGTTGATGTGTCCCCTCTCAATTTACTTGTTTTCTGATACTGTAGCGGTTAGCTGATTTCATTTCCTCCTGTAAAGTACAGCATGGCCTTTGCCGGATCTTTTCACTGTCAGGTGCCTTTGAAAGTAGGATTTGCGTAGCTTATAAGTTTAGGAAATAGTGACAGATGTCTTTTTTTTCTTAAGAACTTTCTGTGTGTGCTCAAATTCAAACACATGCTTAGAACTTCCAAAGTGTCAGAGAAATGGTAATGGATGATATTCCACCCTCTAGGAAAAGGAGAAAAAGATGCAAATAGTTCCTTAAAGTCAGGGGAAAGATTCATTCCTTGATTTTCATAGTCTTTGGATATTTGTAGTAGCAGGCAGTGATTCGGAGCGTATGCTGTCATCATCTGTCCATGACTCACCTTATTTTGATGGCACCATTTTGCGTGCTCGAGCTGGTTGAGTCATTGCTTCATCTTCTCTTTCCATGGGATCACTCTCAAAAAGCAGGTCTCACTCTTTCTTGATGCTGCAATTGCCTGAGAAGAAGCACCATCTTCTGCTTTCAGCTTAACCTTTAAGGTTGTCCTGTAGCACCTCCCCTTGAGGTCTCCTCAGTGAATCAGGAGGTGCAGACACCTACAGCTCTCTCCTTTCCCCCAGCTTAGTCTCCTTGTCCTCATAGCTGGCATGCTCAATCCTTGTCAGTTGGGAAAACTGCCCTGAATCTAGCAGTTCTTTTTTAATGTCCTCTGTTACAGGCACAAGCAATGCAGACTCCAAAAATAAAAAAGGAGTAGGATAAACAGGAGGTGAACTTACGGAAGCTGCCTCAGCCCCCACTTCTTGGTAATAGCTAGAGGGTACCACTTGACACCAATGTGCGGTCATTTTCCCTCACCCACACTCTTACATTTAAGGGTCTTGACTGGTTCACGAGTGTGCCTGGTGGTCTAGTCAATGGCTGCTGTTCCTTATCCATGTTTCTACATCTCCATACATTTTCATATACCCTCTCAATACTTCCTAAAATAGATGTAGATGCATTCTGGGACCTGTTACATCACCCTTTTACCAGGCAATGAATTAGAGAATTAATCATTTGTAGCTTTAGGCAACATAGGGATATAGAGTCACTCCTATCAATTGCTAACCAAGAAAGAAAGTGCTAATTTAGATTCCTGGTAATATAAATTTCATACAAGGTAAAGAATATTAAAGCATATGTGAATACATAGTCTGACTCTTCTGTAGATCTGAGTTTGATAGTAGGTTAAGATTTTAGCAAATGCACCTCAGTTATTGAAAGGTTTTTTGTGCAGGAAGAATGCAAAATAATGAACTGTTATTTAAAACTTTGCTGTATTCCTAATACAATCAGCAAGTAACGAACTGGTTTGTTAAATGAAATGCTTCAAAGATCTGCCATTGTAAGATACCAAAAATTTCCTGTAGACTTTTGGTTGCAAGATGTACTACACTCCCCTTTTGAAATAGTATGCCCTTTTAAATTGGCTGAAAATGGCTCTCCTGAATTGCTAGTCAACCCAGAAAGCTGGCCACTAAAAAGAATTAATCCAGTGCCTACAGTTTTGGCCCTGTTTGGAATGTAAATTCTTTTGCACTGCTGCAAGTTATTTTTCATTACTAACATTACTTTTGTCAACAGCTGAATGCAAACAGGTTGTAAGTTCTTGAGCTTTTTTGACATTAAGAATCAGCCATCTATTTATTTAATCTGGTGAAAAATAATTTCTTCCAGCTCTAGCAATGATAGCTATGTTGTGGTTTGGTGCTGCTGTGATCAACTGTCACAGGAATAAAGGAGAGTTTTCTTCTGAAACTTTCAACACCTCAAATGTCTCAAGTTACTTTTCATTCTCTAAAGATCCTCCCCTGAGGCTTCTGATACTACGAGGTACCATGTCAAGCCCCCACTGTGGGTTATTAACTTTTATTCTGAAATTATTAAACTGATTTTATGTGACTTAGGACATCTAACTATTCCGTACAGTAGCTTTTACATTACATTGGTGTTTCCAGCTAAGGACTCAGTCTAAGGGCATTTTACCTGGTGACCTGATCCTTCAGCCTAAGCAGAAATGAGATTAAGGTGCAGAAGAGGAACTGCAGAGAGTGGAGATGTTTAAGAAAGGGCTTCATCCATCCTGTTTAAACACACTAATGAGGCCCAGGAAATCCCAGCACGTTGCAGATGGTTAGAATCGGCCTCTGCCATTTTGCAACGTAGCAGCAAAGGCAGGCTGGGTTCTGTAGCTGCTTGGATTTTGCACTGTGGCAGGCAGGTGTGGCTGAGCCATAGAGGGCAGACTCCACTTCCTTTTCCCACATTCAAGATATGCTTCCCCCCCCAGCCTCCTTTTAATTGGCTCCTATTCAGCACTGATTTAGAAGGAAGGCTGCAGCTGACCTGGGTGTGACTATTTGGAATTGGGTTGTCCCATCTCTGATTCATTTCCTTCCTAAGGTCGAGACGTAGTGATAAGCTCCATGAAAGGTAAAGGTTTGTGATGTGCTGCTGCCAACCCGGCTTCTCCTTTCCCTGATACACCCGTTACCACCTCCGCTTATCTTTTAATGGTGACTGAATGCATCTTTTTGGAGGTCATTACTAATTTGAAGTCTGGGAAAGAAGACAGTAAACAAAATTTGATCAGGAGGTATGGGATGAACACCTACTTTACCAAATGTATTGTTACAGTACATAGGAGGTGGTGGGAAAAAATAGATCGTGCAGAAATGCTCATGAAAATTATGTTTCCTTTTTCGGTCCACCTAGAGGAGATGTGAATATCCTGATGTGTTGCTTGATGCCAGAGTTTAGCATAATATCTTCAAACTCTTTTGCAATCTGTTTTTTTTAATTTCAAAGATAGAACCTATTGTCAGTCTGGCCATTACCCTGAACTTGATAGTGCAGCTACATTAGTAGCCCTGGCTGAAGACGGTTTTAGCATTCGGTGACCGTAGACCGTTCCTACTGATAAAATCTACCAGTTTAAAACCATATGGGCAGACATTAATTCCAAGGTGCTTATGGCCCATCTACAAAGTTAGGGCTACAGAAATCAAGCTTCTTTTGCTACAGGGAACACAAGAACTTCTGAGTTGCAGCAGCTGCCTTGCAGAGTCCCATGGAGCACTACCTTCTCCCCTCTTGCAACTGGTCTCTTCTGAGCTCAACAGAAAGGTGTTCAAGCTTACTTAAAAATGCTTGAGCTGTGTGATTTTGAGCACAGATGAGCATGTGCTTTCTCTGGCCCATCTTTCAAATGTGGAAGGAGTTACATGCCATATATTATGCTTTGTCACATTTCTTTTCCCTCTTCCTCCATCCCCTGTTCCATTAGTTGTTGTTACCTAACTGGATTGAGCAGAGAGGACAATTTCTCATCTGATGTGATTTTCTGGTGCACCCCATTTCAGCTATAGCCATCTTCAGCTTCTTCTCTTTTAAGGTCTACCAGGCCAGGACCATGTATATGTATGGAGTGTGTAGCATAGTGGTGCTCTGGTCTGTATCACTTTGCACTTTTATCCAGTCCTGAAAGGTGCTGAAGTGCTGTAAGCATATGAGGTATTCCAATGCCTTCAATTATGCTTGCTTCCTGTTTCAAGGCTGCTTTTTATTGCCAAAGTAGTGCAAAAAAACATTAGAATAAATGAGATGCAGTTCATAGATTTATGGATACAATACCACAGCTAACGAAATTAATATACCACAGCTAACAAAATTAATCTAAAAATATACTTTCAGTTCACCTGGTTACAGGACTATGTGCAGATGAAGCCCAACAATATGCTCTTTAAGGCAAATATATATTTCTTTTTTTTTTTCCCTGCAAATTTACAGCAGTTTGGACGTTGCCTGTGTGATGCTGATTTAAACTGAACTAGAGAAACAATCTCAAGACCAATGTGATTAAATGAATGCTAATCTCATGCTGTCCCAGTTTGATGGCAATTTGTTCTATTTTATCTGAAGTTAACAATGATTTATTTTAAGGTCGCACCTTCAAATTGCTGAAATAAGGTTTCATAGGTCTGGGGCAGTGGGGTTGCAGAATGGTTTTGTTAGTTCCTTTGTTGATTTGAGTTTTTTGGTTTTTAAGGCTTAGATATATGATCATTTCACAGGCGCTTGCAATGTCTTACCATGCTGTTGCCCCTTCCCCACCACATGCAATGGCCAGAGTGTACATGCTCTCCTTACACACTGCAAAGAAATTCTGCTTCTTTGTGCGTGTCTTGTTGGACAAGTTAAACTACTGGATATTGCACTGAAGCATCTGAGCAATGCTCCCCCATGCCATTCCACAGACGCTATTGTGAAAGCAGTGACTTCCCAGAACAGTGTTAACAAATAACAAAGCTCAATGACATCTTCACCCACTGCAGCTGCTTCCTACTTAAATACATGTCTAAGCTTTTGCTGTATCAATTTTTAAACTGATTTAATTGGTATCTGCAGTATCCTGACTAGACAGTGCCTCACTAGTAAACATAAACAAATCGCACAAAAGTGTGGGGAGTGACAGTGTCTCACTGATGAACTTTTTTTCCAATGCTGTGTGTTTGAATTGCAGTAACAGAAATTATAAATACTTAAGGGAAAAAAAACTCACAAATTTCCCCTTCTTCCAATATGTATTTAAGGAAGTAAACTCTGAAATTATTTCTGGAGAGTTTAAGTGAAATAATGTCTGCAGGAACCATGACACTATATTTGTGTGCACACCACTAGTGAGACATTTCAATGATGCCAACGTATGGAGAGATGGGCATTTCGATTCACTTTGTGCTTTGGAAAAAGTATTTGTTAACTAATTGTGCTTTTCTTCTGTTCTTAAGTGACTTCTAGTACACTTTAAAGGAATAAATCTATGAAGTACTTTACCCAATGATCCAGGATGGAGGGACATCAAAGTTATTGATTATTCATCGTGGGTATTTTTTGTTTTCCATGCAATAGTCCTACTTTATGATGNGGGTATTTTTTGTTTTCCATGCAATAGTCCTACTTTATGATGCAGTTCTAGGCATCACAAAACTTTGTAACATACTGATTGTAACCAAGGGGGTTCATGTGCAACAAAATGCTAGTGGCAGGGAAGGGGCATAGAGCTGGACCTTCAGGAATTTTGAGAAGCAACTATCTACAGATTTCAACTGAGTTTTCTCAAACTCCCATTGAGCTGATATATTCAATTAATGTATATGCTTTGAATTTTAGCACACAGCTCCAATGGAAAACGCACTAGACTATTTTAAAAAAATCATCCTGAGGATACCAATGCTCATGTTTCTTAGTGACTGTGGCAAGCTATTTATTCCTCAGGTGTGCTGTGAAAAACCTCTTGGCTAGATTTTTCTTTAATCCAGTTGCTGTTCATGCAAAAAACCACTTGTGAGCATGGTTATGTTTTTTACGTGGAGTTTCACATGTAGCCTTGAGCTAAAAGGTGGAATCCAAGCAATAGTACTGCTTGATCTAGTGGGCTGGCTGCTTTGAGAGGGGGACACACTCTCCCCTTTCCCCTTTTGAAAGGTTAGGAGGATCTTCCCACAAGTCCCCAGGAAAGGCTCTGACAGAGACTCAGGTCTGTATAGCCCTAAGAACCACAGATTTGAGCTCCCAAGTCCCAGAGATGACATATTTGAAAGTAGCAGAATTGTGGATGCAGTTAATTATACTCACCTGTGTGTGACTAATGTAAAGTCTTAAACTTTGAGGCAAATTAAGATATGGACATGAATAAATTAATGTGAATTAACTTGTCAGGGAAAGCATAAATGAAGCCTTTTCCCAGTCAGAGAGTTATTTAAGTAGCTTCTTCTGCTATTTAGTTGTACTTCTAAAGTGCCTGTTGCTCCTAAAAGGGAAAATATAGGGTTTGATGGTTCTTGTTGCTTCTTAAGCAGGTATTTGCCATTAATTTGTCTGCAGTCTCTTGATTTCTAGAATAGCGTGTAAGCTATTATTTTTATCTAAAAAGCAAGGTTTAAGGTCCATAAGGGGCCAGAGCAGCTTCCCTTGGAGCTGAGAACAGCCAAGGACAGATCCAAATAAGCCATTGGAGGTCATGGTGCAGTCTGAGGTTGAAAAGGAACATGATGCTTGTCCTGCCTGTCAGTGAAACACATTTCTGCCACTCTTGCCTTATGCTGAGGGGGTGGAAGTAAATGGGGTAGGAATGGGGGTGGTGCCTGGGCCCCAAATCCAGGCAAGGCAATGGAAGAACATGCTAGGTTTTCTCCAGGATACATGAGTTCACAAATATTAGGACTGGTGGAGTCACAAGGCTGCCTTGTTGATTTAATACTATTCAGCTGTTCCCTGTTTCCATGTAACTGTACACCTTTCCTTGTGAAACTATTTATTATACTATATTATTAATAGCAATGCTTTTCAAAGTCACCTACCACAACCTGTCCTTACATCTAGGTTTCAGATTCTCTTGTGGGATTTTGGGAAGAAATTGTCTTATCCTACCCTACCCAAAGATTTCACGTTTTATGAGCTAGCAGACACTGTTTGTATAATGTTTCTGCCCTTAAACCAAAGCTCCCATTTGGCTGTAAAAGCCTTATAGCACAAATGTTCTTTGTCATTGACCTACTGATTCTCAATTTGAAGTTGCTTGTCCTTATTACAGCCAGAGAGTAGCATCTTTTATTAGCAAATAAACCACAGGGAGGTTGGAAAGTCCAAGCTAGTAAGAAAATTTAGGACCCTTTATGCTCACTGTGGTAGGACATTAAATCACGTGTGTAAGTTATCTCATGAATTCCCAGTGCATCTTATTTATTTTTTGTGCCTATAGGCACATGCTACTTTTCTCCATAGTAAGGACTTCTCTGGCTAAAACATGGCAATCAAACTGTTCTTTATAGGTTCACTTCAAGGAAATTATTCAGTATTCCTTGAATTAGACAGCAATTTGGTTTAAGTACATATTTGATTACATAAAATATCTGATATGATTAAAGTTATGGATTAAAAGAATTTCCTCTTTGCGTTGTTTAACTAGACATTCTTTATTTGAAACTAGGGCTTGTCATGTCTAGCTAGGAGCATTTTCTAATTAAAGAAAATATTCTTTTGAGGTCAGGCATGTATTAGTAGCTTCCAAAATAAAAAACCTAAAACATTAGAAATCCCAAGCACATTAGTCTAACAGTATATTAAAAGCATGTTTTTTATTTAGGAAAAAATGCATTAGATGCTCAAAGAAAGATAATGTATATTTCTGTTTTTGAACTGGAGATATTACTCAGATCTGATATGCATCATTTGGCAACCTGGTGAAGCTGTTCTCTCAAGGGAACAGGTTGGAAAGACAAGTTAGGTTCAGAATAGAATTATCAACTGATTTATTAGGTTTAAATGTGAAATCTGTTTGAGAAAGTCCTTTTTGTCTTCTAAAGACCCATTCCTCTTTCTTTAGCAGTTTTTAAGTAGCAACAATCTTCTCTCCTGACAGAAGGCAGGGTAGGTCCACATTAAAACTGACAAACTTCCCCCACAAAAAAAATATCCAACACCCAGAGGAGGAAAAAAAAATCCCCTCAACCAAAACCCAAAACAATTGGGTTTTCAACATTGTGACTCCACTAAAGCAGTTGCTGAAGTGAAGCACTATAAGATGTCAAATCTTCCTTTGTCTCATCTGAGCTCCACCAAAAATTTCTTGTGTGACCTTGGATGAGTCTTTCATAATTTCCAAAACTGGCCTTATAAAGGCAGGCACCTAAATCCATAATCTCAGTTCTGCCTCTCTGGAAATGTAAGAAATAGGGGTGTTTATTTGTGGCTTGAAAGGATGTCTAATGCACAGTATTAACAGTTATATTTTTGTCTATTTTAATCATCACAATTGAAACAAACCAAACAACTGAAACCAAACCGTTCACTGATTGTTTCAACTGAGTATAAATAATATTGTTCTCTACAGATGTGCGTGACCTAATGCTATTTTTATCATCATTTCACTAATAGATGTCAAAGGCACTTAATATTTCTCTCATTAAAGCTCCTCTTACTGCTGTTGCCGTGGGGTTGTGTGTTCTGAACCCACCCACAGTCCTTCACATCTCAGCTCTTAGAACTAGAAAAAGTGAAGAGGTGCCACCTCATCATGGATGCAGAAGACCTCTGTCACCTGCCTCCCACTTCAATAGCTTTTTGCAAGGTCAGCCTAATAGGCCCTAGCTATTTGCCATCCCTATACAATATCCCTGCTATTCAGATTTGATATTTCAGCCATTGAGCTTTACATCTGAGAGCATGCAGCTACAATATATTTTTCCCTACATGCTTACACTACTTTGTAAGTGGGATGTCAGTTTTGCTGGGCTGGTTGCTCATGCAGGCTTCACAGTCTAATGGACTTCTTTATGCGTGTGGGTGTATATATACATATATTTATACTCACTTATGCATTGTGCTAGTGTACAGAAGACTAGGCATATTCCTCAAATCCCTACTTCTAAATCAACAGCTGGAGGTAGGCAGACTGCTGCTGATTGCTGCATGCTTGTTTCAAGTACCTAAGCTGAATGCTTACTCTCTCACCTCTGAAACATGGTATGATGCTTTGTAGTTACTCTCCCTCTGACCCATTTACATACAATTACTTTGAGAAAATCCAGATGTGGATGCCTGCAACTAGTTCTACTTTTCATAGCTTCGTTGTGAAAATTATGGAAGTCTGCAATATTGCTGTGATATAGCGGGAGAAAAAATTACTGAAAACTGTGTGCAAATTTCTAGAAGTCTCTGCAACTTGTGCTGACACATCGGATTACTCAATATTAGCAAGCGAAAAGTTAGTGGTGCACTTGCTTGTGTAGGATCCACCAACTAATATTTACATAGAAACTGTCCAAGGCATTAAAAATATCCCTTGACAAGTCTTGCTTTGCTATAAATGGAGAGCTATTCTTCAGATGGGTGACCTCAGGAGGAATTTTCAGCAACTGCTACATCAAAAGGGTTTTTTCTTTCTACTTATTGTTCTCAGAGGCATAAGGCTATGGTGCATCAATAATAGCTCATGTTTGTGTAATGTGATGCCATGAACCATAAAAACTTAAATTCAATAAGTAACTTGCTTAAGTAACCAGGGAAACCAAAAGCAGCAGAAAAATGTCCTTTTGCACCTCATAAAAACCCACAAATGGTGACCAGTGCCTTGGGACAAACCTATTGTAGGGTTTTAAGGGAAAGGTGAATTTTAGCCTCCCATTGCAGTCCTTGCAAAAAAAATTAATAATAGGGATCATCTGTTGGTTCTACGTCTGAAAATTACATTTTTATGACTACTGTGGTGAGAGGCAAATGATATGTCTTCTGCTTCATGTTTGCTTCTTATTTATTCCTGTTAGCACAATAAAGGATTGACAGGCAAGATGTGTGGGAATCCAGATAAAGTAAGGGAGTAAAGTGGGTGGCTGTAACTTTAATAAGACATGTCTTCTTTGTGGATTATTCTTGTCACGTTAGCCCTGGCTGGACAACCACTTGCTAAGAGCAGCCAGAGTGAGAAAAGAGACTTCCAACTGCTGCTCCTGAAAACCTCTGTACTTCCTGCTAAGAAAGAAAACTGGGCATGTTGGCTCTGGAAGTAGATATTGGAGCTGAGGGCATAAGCTTTTCAACTCCTGGTACTTAAAAGGACCTAATAAAACATGGGACTAGATAACTACAGGAGGCATCAAAGAAGAGGCAGAAGATGTTGTGTTGTGTGATTACTTCCAGGGAATATAGTGAGGTGACAGAAAAAAAGAAGTCGTTGATTTTTCACACCTGAGAGAGGCTAAAATGATAATTGCAGTCACTAAATTTTTACAAGGCTGTTGGGTTTTTTTTCTCGACATTTTAAAGTATTATATTTTCATAAGAAATACAGTACTAATTGCCTCTAAATGTTTTTTAATGTTGTTATCCAGCTTTCAAGATTTTGAAGTTTTCAAATTTTGAGTTTTCATACTCAGAAAATAAGGAAATTGAGATCTGAGCAGACTTTTACCAAGGTTGTCACACCTGATAAAGGTTATGTTAAAAAATAAAATAAAATCTAGTTAGTAATTTACAGAGATATTATTTAAGTTATTGACTTAAGTCACTGATTTAAATGGTCTTGATTTAAATAAAACTGCTCTCAGGACTAGTATTAAAAAAGCGGAGTGTAGCGGCCTGCAGTGGTAGCCTGTACATTTCTGTTGTCTTGAGACATGGTATGAATTATGTATTATTACGTGGTGTAGATCATGACTGAATAATGTAGCATACTTGTAAATGTTAAATATGCTATCTTAAGTGGTCTGGCTTGTAAACACAAGCACTACATTCCAAGTTTATCAGGCTTATGTACCTGAAAATTTTTCAACTGCTTCCACCTATGAAAGTTGCTGTAATGAGACATTTTATCAGTACCTAAAGGCTTTGCCACCTGAAGTTCATAGGACACATTAATTGTAATTAATCAGGGTGTATGGAAAAAAGATAAAGTTAAGCTAACCTACTATTCATCTATCTAACTTCTGTTCTCATTGAGTGCGATTTCATAGCAGGAATGATGAGGATGTCACT
>VZZY01020662.1:30110-145118 GCA_013400335.1 Eurystomus gularis
GGAATGATGAGGATGTCACTGAATCCTATCACTGGTGAAGTTTCAGAGAAAGGCGTGTATATAGAACAGAAGATTTCTTCTGTGGCTGTGTCAGATGTTAATTATAATGTCTGAAAATCCTCAGACAACAATGCTGTAAACACCATCTCTATAATCAGGCCAAAATTTTAGAAAGTGTCCATACATTTAAAAAAAATGTTCCTCCTTATGTCCATCAAAAATTGTAGGATGCTTTTGGAATTTCAGACCTTGGTGTAAATAACTCCTAGTAGCAAGGACCTCGAGAAGCTAAAGGTGTGCAAAATACCATGAACAAATCTAGAATACATGGAAAAGGGGAGAAAATGATCATCTAAGTCAATTAATGTTACCCACGATCTGAGCAACATTAGTGTAAACATTATGGATAGAAATGTGGGCAGCCACATATCTGACTTGCTACAGAAGTACAAATAGTGCCTGATGCATACAGATTATTCTATTGCTGTCTGCATTTTTGCATCAAGGAAATAGTGTTTTCAAGGGAAAAGGCTGAGATATCGACAAGACAGTGTTTCACTGTCACCTCTGAGGACTCAACCTGGGTTGTAAAAAATGAATAAATGAAACAAAAAAGAGAAAAACTGTGCTGGATTTCTATATCCTGGATTTCATTGTTCATAGTAGCTGCTCACCCATAGCAGCTGTGATGGAAGTTGTACAAGAATAAGCAACCAGAAGAGAGTATGGTTGTTAAGGTATGAGCAGGAATAGAAACCTGTTTTCTTGATGAAACACACCTTGATCCAAAGGAAAGCCATATGCATCTGTTAAAATTCATGTAAGACCTGTGTTGAGACCTTCAGAGATCTCTGATCCTTCAACTGGAGCTGGAGCAGAAGCAGGTGTGTCAGTGCCCTTGCCTGTGTTGGATTTACAGGTTTCTGAACTAACAGAAAGCATGCTTATTTTGACCCCAGGGTGTTCTTCCATAGGTCTCATTTTGGGGTGGAATACTTTTAATCAGTTAAAGTAGTTTCCCCTCTGAAATACAATTATCCTGTTAGATGACATGCCTTTATATGGATAATGTCTATCTTGGCTTTTTTACTGTTGTAGTACTTTACAGTAGATGTTGTAATAAACCTCTATTTTTGTTTGCTTTAAATGGTTAGGCAACTAATTAATAGTTTGGGCTTCATCATCCTACAGAAAGTTCCTTTGTTTTAAAAGACATAATATATGCTGCACAGGGAATGCATCTGCCTCTTCCAAACAATTCCTCAACAAAAGTGTGAAAGAAATGTATGTTTTTGGGGAACAGACACAATAGTTTACCCAGGCCACTTGATATTCTACTGCATAGACTGAATACAAATTTGTTGTTGTAAGAAGATATTTTCTTCCTTTATTTAGGGCTGATTCAAAGTGCACCCTTTTATGCTTCTCCAGTGGTTTTACTAGGGATAATGAGATCTAATATCTATTCTCCCTGACACAAACACCCAGTACATTCCATACAGGCTTTGAAGTACTATGGAGATTTCACTGATGGCTATCACTTAAAAAACTGATTCACTATGTGGAAATGTCCGCTGTATTCATTTTCTATGCCTCATTGTAGCTGGCAACAAGAGCTAGATGGGAACTTGGGTGAAGCAGCTAAAAGAGCAGTTAAAAAAACAGGTTATGTCTAGATTTATTTTACTCTAAGTGTAGTTTAAAATATAGACTAAGTAGAATAGAATAAACTGACAATGCTCTTATAACATCAGACAAGAATCCATGACAAGATTTTGCTAAGAAATGAAGTTAATGGCCGCTAGTAATTATGTATAGAATAGAAAACTTTTCTAACAAAGTTCTCATTGTTAAGGGTTCCTCTTCAGACCAGAGCCCTGCTTATCTTTCCAACAATGGTCTATTACACTGATGTTTCACAGACTAAGCCAGGTAAATCTATATGGGGCTGGGATCCATATTTCATTGCCCTTTAATCTAAACTGGGTTGTATTCAGAACAGGTTAGTCTGTTCTGGCTTTTATCTTTCTGGTTGCCTTTGTTAATGGATTATTTTCATTTTCTCTTTCAACTTCTTTTGAGTAGGAAGAAAGGAGTGTTTCTAGCTTAGACTTTAGAGCTGCATGACCAGCTGCTCATCTTGTTGCATCTGGTGTGAACAGGGATGTACTTAATAAAATAAGTCAGTTGATACACACTGTATTTCAGAGAGGTGGTTTAAAAGCTCTTCAAGTTGCAGTTTTATACTGGTTGCTTTTAACACTACTCAAAGGGACTCTTGCTATAACCGGGTTTTGTTTCCTTGCCCATGGCACTTGATTTTAGGATTGAAGAATTAGCACAGCAATCTCATCAGCGTTGTATGATGGGGTAGTCATATCTGTTGCATAAAATTGATTTCCTTGTAGTGTTTTGGTGGATCAGCTTTGGGAATGAACTCAGCCTAAAAACGTGGGCAGGTTTTAGAAAACTATGCTATTTTCACTGCCTGAAATCAGCCATGAGTAAAATACAGTGTGTATATCTATATATCTATGCCTCTGAATGCATGTTTGCATATGTAAATGTATGCCTATTATACAAAACATGTTTTTTTACATATATAAATATACATTGTGTATGTGTCTCAGAAAATAGCATGAAGAATGTTATTGCGGAAGTCTTCAGTAAAAAACCCAACTCACCTATTCATCGTCCTCTGTTCATCCGCTCAATACTAATTGAAAATCCTTTTTTTCCCACCACAAAGATTCTGTGTGATCTCTTCAGAAAATATACTCTAACCTAATTTATTTCAAGCACAGCTATCCTTGATTTTGTTCTTTCAAAATATATGCTATAATAGGTTTTATAAAGATACAAAGATTTCTCTTGCATATGTTATAAAAATGCCAAGATAAAAACAAAGAAAATGTGCTATATAAAAATAATTTTCTGTGGGTTTCACTTTGGTCCTCACTATTCTCATTCTCAGAAAGCTAAATCTGGTTTTATAAACCAAGAAGAGGACTATCAGATAGTGATATGGAAGAGGACTTACCAGATAGTCAAGTACTGCTTCTTTGTAATGTGTGGAGCTGGCTTCCAGCTCAACCCTATAGTAGATGCAAACAATTGATATAATTCCATTTAGGTTGGTAAAGATTACTTGCTGTGAGGTTGCAAAGTAAATGGCAAATAATTTAGTAAATATTGCTTCATAATCCTAAAGACTCACTCACACTTTCCAGTTGACTCATTTATTTGACTTTATTTTCACTTCTTAATTATTTTTCTTTCCTTCTTTTGTGTTTCTACATCACTCAGAGGGAATTTTTCTTCATCTTCAGTTATTAAGAAGCTCTTCAGTTATCACTGGCTCTATAATTAGTGTCAGTACCAAATCTGGTGCCGTATTTTGGGTTTCTTTTCTATGACGCTCTTCTCTCATTTGTCCTATTCTAACAGTGTTAGAAAGTTAGCAGTAAAAAAATTCTCATGCTATGCTATTGTCTAAAGGTAATTTTAGACATCATCTATTCAAATAATGATGCAGATGTTTAGCTTTCTCAGAAAATATACTGGAATAAAACATTTCTGTGACCAAAGAGATGCCTGTGAAAGAAAGTGAACAGGAGCTGCAGAGTAAGGGTACACGTTAAAGGCATTTTGTGGATATGACACTTAGGTTATTTTAAACTAACACATTAGAACAAGGGAGATTTAGTTCACCTGAACTCAAATAGTAAATACTTAGCTGAATTGAAGTCCATGAAAAAGAAACAGTAACTTATGTGGTTCTGTAGAGAATATTACTGAAGAAAAATCATATTATGAAGTGTGATTTGACTTGAATTTATCAAACACTTTCAAATCAGAACACTGGTTGTTTCCCAAATTAGTCTAAGCTGTTGTGAAAAACTTGCTTATGGATTTTTGAGTAAGATTTTAATGGGCTTTTTTAAAGGATAGTATTCTTACCTTCATACAAATCAGGATTTCCTGCACGCGAAAACATAAAGATGACAAGGAGGGAGGCTCTGCGCCTTTTTCTTCTGACTACCCATCATCATTAACGCTGATCATTTTAAGATGGTTCTTCCAGACACAGGACATAATGAGTCTGGTGTCTCTTCATGTATATGGGCCCAGAGGTAGGCACTTTTTGTGTGTACCTGTGAAGCTCAGGGCAGTCAGTGGGTGAAGTGGTTTCTTTCTGGATACTCCGAAGCAAAAGCCAAACTAGGGTTGCTGCTATACTACTATGCTATCTAGGGAAGCATATAAGAGGACATTTTCCTTATCACCTAGCAAACCTTTGCCATAGAGGGAGGCACAAGGGTGAGGATGCTCATATAGAACTGTTTGGCAGTAAAGCAGTCACTGAATCCTTGGGTGGCTGCAGGTACCCGTACCTATTGCAGCCGGTCTGAAAGGAGCCCTGGGACTGTCTCTGGCTTCTGTCTGTTGGGTAATTCTTAATACCACTTAATCCAGACCATAATGAGCTAAGTACTTTCAGGTCAGTCTGGAGGAAACATGATCTCTGAAAGCTTGTTTTCGTGCCCATCCCTTCTAATGCTAAGCCCCTCACCTCCGCTCCTTTTCTTGGAGGCCCTGTGGTTCTTGTTCAGGCAAGGCTTAGGCAGGCCCTTGGGAAACAACAGAATTTCAGGGCTTGGGTCACTGAGTGCTTTTGGCAGTGAATTTAGCTGTGTGAACCCATCAGGATACACTTGGGCAATGAGATGGTACTCTAAGCCAGTTCAGAAGTTTTACTGCTCTGCTGCTGGCAGATGGAAGAGGACAACCAGCAAAGGATCTGAGCGGACTGTGTTTGAAAGCTTTCTAAATCAGGCCTGAAGCAGAGGTGTAGTGACTACAGAGTGTGGAATCTGCCCTCCTACACATGTTGCAGCTTAAGGTAATGAATGCACCCGCTGACAGGGTGTTCATGGTTTGATTAAGCAGCGAGGAGGGGGCTGGAGTGTCCGAGCTGCCCAGCAGAGCAGCTCAGAAGAGTTGACTGTGGCAGCAGGAGTGAAGTTCTTCACACCCCCAAAATCAGCAGCCTGGGATTAGAAACCCAGCACCCCTTCAGTGCTTCCGAGGGGCCTCATTAACACCAGGGTGTGGGATAGCCTCATAGCAGAAGCAGAAATACCGTGTATGGTTGGCACAGCAAAGCTTATGGGAAGGGGAGGAAGGATGACAAGGGTGTGTTTGTAAGTTAAATGGGGGGATGGCTTATTATTGCCGTGAGTGTGACTGGAAAACACAGCTGCTTGTAATGGACACTTTGTAGAAAACCAACTAAAAAGGCTCCAGAAAGGTTAAAATGTTGTTTTCAGAGACAAAGTTCTTAAAAAAGCAGGACCTTGTTCTTTAGTTAAGTAGAATGAAAGCTCAGAAACAGAGCTGCTGAGTCTCAGACTGGAGCAAAGTCAAGAAATCTGATCAAGTCCTTGCTAGAGCCCTGTGGGGGCACGTTCAGCTCTGGGCAAACACCCTCATCTGCCTGCAGAAAGCCATGTAAATGAACATTTGCCAACAGCTGTAAAAGAACCAACTCCTTTCACACAGGGCTTGGGTCACATTCATGCTAAGATCTTTCCCCATTCATACTGTCCTGGCAGTGAAACTAGATTGTCATTGGTATCTATTTATAAGTTCTTTCATGTTGCCAAATTGAGCATCCATGTACAGGAAGATCAAGCTTGGATCAGTTTACATAGATAGCATCCCGGAGATTTTGTCTTTTGTGGCAAAGACAGAGCTATCCCAACCGCAGCTTCTACAGATTTCACCAGAGTGGCCTTTCATATGCAAATAGGCCCTTTGCAGGGTTTGTTCTCCAGGTATTAAAGCACAAATAAAAGATACACGAATGTATGTTCACATATACATGAGATCTTTCCTAGTGCGTACTGGAAAGTTAATGCTCTGTTTTGATTTTGTGCCTTGTCTTTGCGGTAAGTCAAACATTTGTGTTCTACTAGGTAATTGACTGTACTAATGAACAGTGAACTGTGAAAATCCAGGTTTTCCTGTTGTTTTGAAGCAATCATGCAGCAACTTTCCTTGGTGTGATTTGACAGTGGAAAGCATTTGCCTTGGTGGAAAACACAGCTAGCTAGATGCTGGGGAAGAACTGGTCATGATTAAGCAGAATGCCATGAACTGAAGCTTTTTTCAAGGCAATGATTCTTGAATTTATTTTCTTTTTTAGCAAAGTGATTCAGTAGGCAAGATGAAGAGTGCTCTTTACCTCACTTCTTCCACTTTCCCTGGTCAGCCATTGGTTGTCCACATTTTAAGCGGTGAGAGAGAGGGTTTTAAACCTCCTCAGACTTAGCAGACAATTAAACTGAATTCCTTATTTTCTAGATGAAGGTTCTATGTGACACTGGCAAAGGTGGTGTATACATAGTTGGGCTATACAGAACTTGTGCTCAGTTCTTACCTTCAAGAACACTAACTTTGTATCTACACCATTAGTTCTCTTGTGCACAAGGCCTATCCACCTGTCAGATAATTTTCTAGCTCTTATGGCAATTTTGTGTTCAGCTGGCAGGCATGCAGTTCTATAGTTAACCAGCAAGTCATGGTTGTTTCTACCAGGAAGCAGGAAAAAGGTTTCAGGTTACCAGGTTTCCAAAACACTTCAGACTATTAATTCTGAGGACTTCTGACAAAACTAAGTAAATTCTTTTTGTGATACATAGGTGATTATTTCTGTGTGCATCTTGGCAAATATGACAACACATAGCCCTCAGAGACCATGCTAGTGAGTAGACTTTTTAGGGCAACAACTCTCTTGAGGTCTCTGCCGAGGTAATAACAATGAACAATGAGCTTCTTGTTGTCAGAAACCTTATAAAGCAGAAGAAATGTCTTGGAAGCAGATAAACTTCACTTTAAGTTCTGCTTTGACTGGGAAAGTGCTGAAAGATTGTCAGTAGAGATAGATTGAGGAAAACACCACATTTTGGAAGCACAGTGGAAATTTGGGTCACTGTAAGATTAGGCAAAGCATGTGTTGGGGATACAGTGAAGTGTGTGTGTGTGCGTATGTGTGTCCGTGTGCATGTGTGAGAGTAAGACAAGAATTTTTGGGGGTTGGCTTCCAGGTCTGACTGATTGTAAATGGAGAGTGCTACGCAATATACCTGGAGGGCAGAGCTCAGGTTCTGGAAATTGAATCTTGAACAAGATTCTGTCATGCTGTTGGGTACAAGGGGTGTGAAAGTATCTTTTGCAACCAAACTGCCCATGTAAACAGCCATTACCACTGTCAGAAGAGCCACTGCTTTCATCTGGAAACAAAGAACCTTGGTTAAGGTTTGTGTGTGAGCCTGTGGGGAGAAACACGTTTCTTTTAGGAAAGGAATTTGGGGATTGTCTGCAAGGAGGACTTGGCTGCACCCAAGGCATGGATCAAACTGCAAAACAGAGGAAAAGATTTCCAGTAGCCTACCTCTGCCCTTCTGGGTAGATGCTGACTTTGCTGAGTTCTTTGGCTGATGTATTAGCTGTTCTGGGAACTATTATGAGGTCAAACATTTAACAGCAGTTCTAATATTTGATGCCTTGGGGGTGGGAACAGCAGGGAAAAAAGGTAGAAAAAAAAAAGAAAACATTTGAAGGATAACTATAGTGCCTGGCTTCCTTACTTCAAACCATCCTGTGCCTACTGAAGTAAAAAATCAGTGTAGGATCAAGAGTGGATCTTAGCCTCGTTCTGGTATCAATCCTTTGATTTCACTTAACTCCTTTGTTTTAGACAGATGTGAGTGAGTATAGGATCAGGTCTCAGGTATCAGATACTTGCAGTTTATTTTTCTAATGTCAAAATCTCATCATTTTTATTATAGATAACTCTTGGTATAGGTACTGTTCATAAACCTGTACCTGGAAGCTGGTATGAATTGAAGGCGTTCATTATCTTGGGCCATGAATTTAATGTAACCCCAGAATAAGTGGTTATAAAAATATTGTATATGCAACAAAAGTATGGAATTATGACTTGACAACTAAGAAAAAGCCATTTTTGAAGTTCAAGACAATTTAATCTTTCTAAAAGGAAAATTGAGTAAAATTCTCACTCCAAGAGACACAATGATTAAGGACATGTGTTGTGGAGATGGGTCTGTCCCAGTACTTTATAATGGCAGTGTGTATCCTGATTTGCTGTGAGTAGTGCCTTTCTCTTAAAATAATTCTGCCAAATTGAGTAGAATTTACTGGGAATTTCAACACCGGATAGAATGGGAATATATACTCTACTTCTGAGAGTGCAGAACATGTATGAACCTCAGATCTGAAAAGGAAAACAGTACAGAGGGCAGGGGCAGATTTTGATTAATTCTTAGAGTCTGGCATTTAGAGGCTCCTAATTTACAGATTTTTGCCTTTGGTAACTTAAAAGTAGCAACTACAGGAAAAATCCCACTAATTTAGTGAGACTAAAAGTCTCACTGAAGTTGTTAGATATTTCAGAGGGGGCAAGATTTTGCCTTCTTCTGCATAATATCTTCTCCATGAATCGGAGTTGAATGGATAAACAGTTTTATCTACTCCTTCTTGTCTTGTGCAGTAGTCATGTCATGTTTCCCAAGTTGCAGATGATATCTAAGACAGTTGCTAGCTTTTATTCAAAGATTCTTTCTTATAAAACACAGAGACAAGTTTCTGATGCAGGGATCAGAACCATGACTTCACTGATTTCCCCAGTCCCAGCAGAAAGCTGTGAATTAGGAGTTAGGTGAACAAGGTGTAAATTTGGTGAGCATTGGGGTAGATATCTGACAAGAGAAAGGATATAGCAGTAAAAATGGGGTAGGCATGATAGGAAAAAGACTGGGGGCAAATTATAAAGTTAGAAGTAGCTAGAAAATAAGAAAAGGACCTAAAGGCAACAAGTGGACCAGGTCTAGTTGCAAGAGGAGCTGAAGCCAACAAAATACTCACTGCTAGAACTGGTTGAGAACCCAGGAGTTGTGCCAGCACACAACTCTGCAGCTTACTGACAATATGCGATGGTCCACCCTAGAAATGCTAAACTGTTGTAGCTGTTGTCTACTCCATGTGCTCCAGAAAGTGAGATTAGACTGAGAAGACTCACACCAGTGTCAGTAAAGTGACATATGATGAAATTTCCTTTTTATTAACTTTGTAATTTTAGAGTAGATGTGATGTGTGATACAGGGTAATATGTACAAAGGCACTCTGATCCCCTTTGCCAAATATGAGATTCAGGTGGCTACTGTTAATGCAATGGATGGATCTGAGAAGCTTTACAGCAGCAGCATCTTTCAGGGCACAGCCTTGAATTACGCCCAGCACTGGATGCCACAGTGGACAGCTTTGGATTTGCAGGAGCTCTGAGTCCCCATGACTGTAACTGAAATCTCAGAAACCGGGTATTAGATAAGGAGCATGATAATTTTGCTAAAAGCTCTGTATAATTGGGGCCTTCAAACTGGGCTGTCACAGGAGTGATACTTTTTATTTTAACATCTTTCTGTTTCTTATCCCCATCATAAAGGATGGTTTCATGGATAACATTGTTCCTGTTTGTGAAGCCTTCAGACACAGTGCTATTGAGCAAGAAAAAATGCAAGACACTCAGTCAAGTGTGTCTTCCCCTTCCCTCACTGTGGCACTGAAAAACTTAGGCAGATGATTTACACTTGCTACTTGTTGGAAATCCCATTGGGAAATCAAGCTTCTGTCTTCAGAGCAGGATTTGAATAAGCGTGCTCTGAGGTCACAGGCAGAATGAGGAGAAATGAATGAGAATAACTGTAAAGTAGTACAAACCAGCCTAAGCACTTTGAGCACTGAGAGAAAGAGAGAAATACTTTAAAAGGAAAAGATAAAAAAGGAGTAGGATCACTCAGTTCCAGAATGTATCACATTTCAGTCTCACAGAGGAGCTGAATTACAGTTCTTCAGGCACTAGCTCATTTTGACATTTTCGATCTTTTAAATGCTTGACCTTACAACCTTAACAGTGTTCTAACACTTTTCTAAGGGGAGAATTCATGTACATACCCACTCACAAGCCAGGTGTGTGCACTATAGTTACTTAACATACACATTAGATACATATTTCAATTCAAAAACACATCTAGAAAGTAGTTTTTAATTAGCCTCTATTGCTCTTGTAACTGGTATGCCTCACTTAGGCAATGGTATGATTTCTTTTCTTTAAATGTCTGAGCTTTAGAAAAGCTCTGGAAAACATGGAGTTAAACAAAGATCATTTAGTTAGACCAGCTTACAGTCCATGTTAATAACCAATCTACGCTCAGATTTCTTCTGATGTCCTAAAGAATTGTCCCCAGGTTTTGCTTCTCTCGTGTAACCAAACTGCATCTGGTCCACAGGTGATTTATGTGTCAGGAGACATATAACATGATGATATGTGTACACAGGGATTTACAAATATGTGGTATGTTCAGGCTGGAGAGCTCAGTCATCCTGCATACCCCATATGTGTGAAGCATGATAAGAAAACATAATTCTTTTCACCAAGTCCAGAAGAAAAGCAGGAACATGCTTAGGGTGTTGCCTAAGAAATGTCAATGCTTGCAATAACTAACTAAAACATTAGAAAGTTTTTTCAACTACTTCTGTCCTACTGGGGGAAAAAAAAAAAATAAAAAAAAAGATACCTGTGTGCAGTATCAAATTGCCAGGAGTGCCATAAACTGTGATTCTATTATCTTCTGAGCTGCTACTTTTTTTTTTCTGCAGTAATAAAGACAAGGAGGTTGGGGAGATGCTTACATTTACTTTATGCCAAACTCCCAAAGGTAATTTGCAGCAAAGGTAATCTGAGCATAGCTGCTATTATTTGGCCATGGCTGTAAGTCTGCTCTGCTGGTGCTTTTGTAATGTCAGAGGACAAAGTTTCCCTGAAAGCTGTATCTACAGGGCAGCATGGACTGTGAGCTCTTACTAGCTTCATTTCAAGGTACCAGTGCTTGACTGGAAAAGATTAGGATGGAGCTCTCTTAGAAATTATTACCTCTCTGTTGCATCATAGCAACAATTAGGATTAACCAAGCCAAGGGTAGGTCAAGTCATGCTCTCACCCTTTGTGAAAGCCGGCAGGCTGCAGTTAGTGGAAGAAGGGTGCTTTCTGCACAAGGACAAAGATGGCACAAGCAGAAGTTCTCTCTCCCTTTCTTGACAGGCAAAAATGTGTGGAGAGCTGAGATCACATGAGCTTTTCAACACAAGCCTGCTCTCAATTACAGTGAGAGGCCAACATAAAAAAACCCTGAATATATACCAGAATGCTCCCCAGTTGTTTCCTGCGAATGCCATGCTCTTGTCTCCACTTGAGATCTGCTGTATTATTATTGGTATCATGAATTTCATTTCTTTGCCAGGTGACTGGCTACCTTCCTAGGCTGAAATGTTGGCCTTTGCTCTTGCATTGGAGAGGGTGTAGTATGGCTGTATGGCAGCCAAACTACACATGAATCTACTAGAGCATTGCTTGGAGGCTTCTAGACACTGTATAGTGGTATGGCAATCATATTATCCATGATATATATGATGCATAAAGTGTATCACACCATGCTTACTTTCATTTATCAGCAAAAAGAGACCATGGCAGAGCCTTACCCCCCTCTCTCTCCCTATTCATGTCCACCTTTCCATAGATCTGAGAGGAAATGGGAACTTCTCAATGGGTCTTTAACCAGACTTCATCAGGGAGACAAAACGTGGCAGGAACTATTCTGCCTTCTTTCCAGTTCTTTTTCAAGGCAACATCTGACCACATTTGACCCAAAGTTTCTGTTCTGATTTTCCAACAAAGTGATTCACAGACCCCCTGTAAGGTGGATCTGAAGGAGTCTGGCTGCAAGGGAAACAAGTACTCACCCTCAGTATTTAACACTAAGTGTATGTGCCTTCTCATAGGTGTCCACAGTCAATTCTTCATTTATGCTAAGAGACCTGTTGTATCCTTAAAAGTTTTGCTGCCAGAGTTATGTAAAGACACCAGAATTAAGAAAATCATATATGTGTGTGTGCATACACACATGCATGTGTGCACATATAAATAACCACACAAATGTTTAGAGGCATCTTGTTAATTACTTGCCTGTCTCCTTTGACATATTCTTAATAAATGGCATTTGTTTTTCTCTGTAGATGCCACTCAGTGTGGCTTTGTAGAGCACCTTCATACTACATAGTGGAGCACAGTCCCATGAGCTGGTGGAATCCTGAGCAGGTAAATCCTCACTGTTCTGTGCAGTTCTGCTGGATTCCGTGATTAATGTTGGCAGTAGTCTTGGCGTATTCACATAGTGCTAGTTATGCTTGGCTGAACCATCTCAGCAGGGTAATTATCTTGGACACAGCCTTGTGCAAATGTGGCTTTCCTGCATTCATAGAATAGGACAGGACCTCTAGAGATCATCTAGTACAGGTCTGACTAAAGTGGGTTGCTACAAGGTGTATCCAGTTGAGTTCTGAGCATCTTCAAGATATTCCACAGTCTTCCTGGGCACCATCAAGTGTTTGGCTGCCTTCATAATTTTTTTTTCCCTATATTGAGGCAGAATGTACCATATTCCAGCTCATGTCTGTTGCTTCTTGTTCCTTCCCTGTGCACTTCTGAGATGTGTCTGTTCCTACTTTCTCTATATCCTCCCGTTAGGTAGATGTATATAGAAACAAGATATCAGAGACAAAGTAGTATCAACTTGGTGAATTTTAATTTATTGCAAATTAACATAAACTTTTAATTATCAATTCTGGTATTGAGAAAGAAAATATAAACAATTAAACAAGCACTTAGGGATATACATTTCTTTCCCCTTTCTCAGTCTCAACTTGATTCATACACTGCTCCTCTGACCTTCTTAGTCTTAAGTCCACTTGTTTTTCCACAAGGTGTTACATCCAGTCATTCCCAGTCCTTTTGGTGAGATGGCACATGAGGCTAAAGCCAGTCCATAATGGTTTTCTGCTGCAACTCCTTGCTTCTTACCTCTTCTCCACGGCCTTTTGCTTCTCACTGCTCCTCTGTTCTGGCATGGGTCCTCCACAGACTACAGGCCCTTTGATGATGGCATGTTACTCTCACATATTCAGCTTGTTGTCCATCAAATCTCAAAGGTCTTTTCCTGCAGCGCTGCTGCCATAATTGCTGTCTCAGATGCATACCAACTAGTCCCATGAATATAAGAATGTCCAGCTGGCTTAAATGGTCCCTGTCTTCCTGTACTGTGGGTAACATTATGTTCCCCAAGATTAATATAAGTATATGTAGAGATCTGGGAGACCTGAAGGCAGATCTTAACAGTGAAAACACAAGAAAAAAGTGTATGGAATATGTCAGCTTTTTTTTTTTTTTTTTTTTTTGTCAGGTCCCCAAGCCTATTGAGCAGTGAGCTAGGTTTGTCATTACACTTCATTTTACTGGCAATGTATTTATAGAAGCCCTTCCTGTTGCTCTTCATATCCTTGCTTGTTTCATTTCCAGCTGAGCTTTGGGTTTTCTTACTCCATCCCTGCATGCCCAGGCAGTGTCTCTGTATTTTTCCTTGTTAGCCCATCCCTGCTGGTATCACCTTCACGCTTGCTTTTTGTGTTTGAGCTCAGGTAGATGTTCCTTGTTTACTCATGCTGGCCTTCTGCCATGTGTTTGCTTGAATTTCTACACAACCAAATGCACTGTTGTGATTTGAGGTAGTAGTATTTGAAAACTCCTTCAGTCTCCTTTAGGCCTTTTTGCCCTCGCACCAGAGGTCCCTGAACAAGCCAAAAGTTTCTCTCCTGAAGTCCAGGGCTGTGATTCTACTGTTTGTCTTGCTCACTTCTCTCAGGATTTTAAACTCCATCATTTAATGATGACTACATCAAAGGCTTCCCTTGACCTTCACATCCCAAACCAGCTCTTCCTTTTTCATGTGTAGTAGATCCTGCAGAGCATCTTCCCTAGTCATCTCATGAATCACCTGCATCATGGAATTGTCTTTAACATACTCTGAAAATCACCTGGACCACCTGCATCCATACCTTTTGCACTTTCAGCCGACACTGGTGTGACTGACATCCCCAGCAACTATCAAAGCCTGTGACCATGAGACTTTTTCTACCTGAGTGAAGAGGGTTTCATCTACTTGCTCGTCTCAAGCAGATGGTCTGTAGCAGATGCATGCCAAAACATCACCTGTGTTAGTCTGTGCTCTGATCCTTACCCACAAATTCTTGATCACTTTATCAACAGTTCCAAGGCAAGGTTCTTTGAACACCTGGGCTGACTTAGATATTTATACTCTGGCCTCCTTCAGCTTCCAGTTCTGAGGTTAGAGAAGTTGGAGTCACCTTACCTGCCTGTAGTGGTGCAATATCATCCTGTGTGGCTCCTGCAAAAACAACTGTTTCAGTCCAGCTGTTGAAAGAAAAATTGAAACTCCAGGCTGGATTTTTTTTTTTTTTAAAAAAGTGTTTTGGTAAGCATTTATGCTCTTGTGAGATATTGATATATCTGAGAAAGCTATTAGGGAAAAATTGGGGGAGAGGAGGAGAAAGAAGAACAAAAAAGAAAAAAAAAAGAATAAGTTTTTATTTGGCTGTGAATAAAGTGTTATGATGAACTTTTTCCTCTTTTTTTTATCTGCTGGCCAGGTCTATAGCTTTAGGTTATCCCAGGAAAAGCTTGTTTTCTGTGTCCACAAGTCTTCTGCTTACCAGAATTAGAGTGTCACAGTGGAAGAAATTAACCTAGCAGTTAGTGACAGCCACAAATAGGATGTCTCTGAGAACTGGACAAGGCACTTGGAACTGGACTTGCTAAGTCAGTAGAAAGAGCAGTGAATGAGAATGATGTGTTCCCACTCATCTGTATTTCTGAAGAGGGAGGAGGTGGGTGCTGTACTCAAGAGCAGCTGCAGCTTACTTTAGATGGGAAATTTAGTTTCTATCTACTGGAACTAGCGTAAAACCTAGGCAAAAGGTTATAAATACAGTGGCCAAGCCGGTAGAGTAAGAAATGATTGCATCAGGTGCAGATGGCAGTGGGAGTTTCTCCCACTAGGGCTGTGATCTAACAGTTTGAAGGCAGATACTTTGATGAGGACGGTTTTGGACGTGAGCCCAAAATGAGCATCAGAAAAGATTTCATCCTTCTGTCACCTCCATCCTGCCAGGCTTCAAACTCATCTCAGGGTGATTCACCCAGGCTAAATCCCCATTCCATACAGAGAGAGGGCATCAGTAACCCTATCATTTAGCAAGATATAACTGCCATGACTCTCTCTTCTGGGGGCACTGATCGCTATATTGTCCCATTAGCTCTGTCAATGGCCATTAATGAGAACAAAGTGTTTCTTGCTCCGATCAAAGCACATTAACTAGGCAACCATATTGCTGTTTGGTAACCCCATCCTCTGCTTTTAAGTTTCTTCATATCTGTGCTTAGGCATGTTCCCAGTAGTAATCATATACATTAGGCTCACCGTGGCAGCCTATTGTTTCCTAATTCCTTCTTTTGTGATCATCACAGTGCCCTAGTGTCACTCATTATACCCTGTGCCACATATGCCAGGTCTAGTTTTGGATGATTTGGTAAAATCTAGATTTCTTAGCCTAAAGGGAATCAGATAATTTATTAATAGAAAAGATATGTTTTAGATGAACTACAAGATAATATGGTGATGTGTGCGTTTGGGAGAGAGAGGGAGAAGAGGTAAATTTCTGGCAAATCAGTCTATTGAAATTTTAAGATAGGTATTCATAGGCATATGAAATCGTGTATGAAATTACTTATGCAGACGTAACTTGGGAAGTCACTATCAAAATCACTTTAAAATCCATACATCAGCTCACAGATAAGACTGGAATAACTTGTAATACAGGGAAATGATATAACTGAATAGTGCATGTGCCATGTGATTCTTGTTGGGCAGACTTTCTTACACCCTTTCCCCAGTAGAGAGCAGCAACTCACCAAGTGTTTCTTTTGCATGGTCCTTCTTACAGAAGCTGTAAAAATGAGTGTTGGTTTGTTTCACATTTGAGTTCGTTCATCACAGCTTGAGTTATACTGAAAGCTTTGTAGATATTGGTTATGGGATTAAAGAGAGTTTTTAAAGTCCCTAAGAAAAGATAGTGAGAGATCTGGCATTCCCTAGCACTGTCATACAACTTGGTGGATAGCAGGGTGAACAAATACACTACATTGTAATTGGTAGCTTTTGCTTCATTTCTATAAGCAGAATTTGCAGCATCCGTGTGTTAGACTGCAACTTTGTTTGGCTACTCATACCACAGAATCCTTAGTTTCTACACCATCTCACGCCTACTAGGATCATGCTTTTACATGAGCCTGAGCTCTGATTTCATCTATTGTCTCTATTTGTAAATGCGAGGTCAGGAAGAAAAAGCAAATGTCATGTGACTGTGGAGACCAGAATGAATCAAAGAATGCCTTCTCATTCTCTTGAAGATATGCAGCAGCTATTTACCCCCCAAAGAAAGGACCTCTCCTTAATATTTTAGAAAGCTTTTTGTAGAGTCTTTGAAAATCTTAGGCCTGCATGCATGGCTTTTTTACATGTTTGCCTCTTTATGAAGTACAAAGACATTCATTGGAGGAGACTAGATGTGATGGCATGGAATTCTTCTCTATTTTCCCCCTTTTTATTTCAGTCTGAAACCTCAAGAATGCCATGCCAGATTTTATCTTCCTTTCCGAGTATCTTTGGAGATGCATATAATGCGATATCATGCTTTGACTAAAGAGAACAAATTCTGCTAAAAATTGGACAAAATTTCATTCTCTCAAATTTATTAATAGTTTAAGTGATGAATAACAAACACAAAAAGTCCAACTGCTAACACCTCTTTTCCCCTGCAGTGCTCATCTTCTTTCTCTGTGCACTTGTGTCATCACCAGTCCACATGTTCTCTAGTCATGAGAAAGCAGAAAAAGTGTCCCAGTTCTTTTGATGGAGTTTCATATGTCTGCATCCTGGGTGGACTAATGGAGTACAACCACTGTAAGTCTGTTCCACTCAGTTTTATGCAGGCAGGAATCTGACAGACAAGGGTAGGACACTAACAGGGATTCAGAACACTCTCACACACCAGGTAACGCATCTAAACTGCGATAATGGAGGAACTGAACCTATCTTAGCAAAGGCAGGAGCTCCATGGATCACTGGAAGAAGTAGAAACCCAGCAGCCAATAAAGGTCCTTTTTTTGTCTTTAAGGGCATGTTTTACCTCTGACTCCGACAAGAAGAAATGTTTGAAAGGTTTGCAGAATACCAGCGAAGCTTCTTTTTTTCCATAGTGGTATCAGATGACCATGAGTTGTCAGGCTGTGGCAGTGCATGGGTAGTGGGAATAAACAGGGCTTCCCCCGCAGCCAGGGGACCTAAGTCGGTGCCACAAGGAGGGAGCTAGTGCTGGTGCTGCACTGTTCCTTCGAGGGAGGTGCTGTAGGTGGAGATGGTCCATCAGATAAAGCCCCAGATAGGGCAGCTGCAGTGGCATTTGCTGGGGGGTAGCAGAGGCGCATGCGGTTGGGAGAGGAAGCTGTGAAGAGAACAAGCTCCTTTAGTGCTGTGTCAGGAGCTGAGCTGAGCACGTGTGTTGCCATGGGTTGATGAGCTGTGTGCATGAGACAGGGCCGCGGCGAGCTGACAGACAGGGAATGGCAGTGTTATGCTGAGCTGCTCTGCGGAGGTTTGCAGTGATGTTAAGCAGAGCAGCTTTGAAGTGGGGAGCCGTAATAAAAAAGAGCCCCTGCAATGAGTGTATACCATCTGTTTATGTAAATGTGCTCTCTCTCAACTGGGATACGAGGTGAACTAACTGCTCAGGCCATACCCTGAATATCTTCAACCTTGGCTGCAGCTCCCCTTAGGATTTCTGCTCTGTCAAGCCATTGCCATCCTTTTCATATTGTTAAAGCCTTAAAGTCTTCTGCATGCTGGAACATTTCCCTATAATCTGGGTCTCTAACAAACTGCTGTCATCACAGATGTATCACAAACAGCTCTTGCCCCAGGATAGTGCATGTTTCTGAAGAACTACTTTCCTAACATCATTCCAGTGAAATGCAAGAATCTTCTCTTGTTGTCTCACAATACCTCCTCTTTATCCAGTTTTATTTTTAAATGATCAAATTGGATGTTGTTATCTCTGTGTGTTATTAAATCTCACTTTCATTATATTTTCGCCTGAACGATAAAATATTCTTTATCTTATTTGCATGAAGAAAAAGGGTTATTTAAATGGAGTAAACATGACCACAATCTTTTTATAGCAGTGTCTCGGGCACATATCTGTTTTTATAATAGTGTAAAACTCTGTAAGACTTCCAAACCAGTTTTTGCAACAGAGTCTGAGTGTTGCTTTTATAAACCCAGGTCTTTGTCTGTTATTACTACCTTTTTTGTTGGTAAGAGATGAGGGTATGAAATTCGTCAAATGATTGATACACTGTCACAGCTTTTAGAGTCCATCTGCTTCAGCAGTACCCTGTGCTATTAGTAAGTGACAGTAAAAGTTTTGCTCTGTTCTGAACAGTCATCATTGAGGATTTGATCCTTCCCTTTAGCTCAATGCTGCTGTACCGTGTACGTGGTCAGTCAGATGTGCTTTCTTTAGGAACAAAAGTAAGACTTTATCCCTTTTAGCACTGCCAAAAGAGAGTGGGATCTCCCTCTCATACATACAAATGTGTGTACAGACTCCCCTTGGCAGCACATTAAGCAACTGCTCTGTCAAACTGCCTATTACTGCTCTTCTGAAAAGCCTGAGTGGGTACCAACATTGCACAGATGTCCCTGAGGACCCATGTTAAAGACAGCAGTTTACAGAAGAACCAATCTTCTTGGTTCTAAGTCAATGAGCTAGAATTCATCTAAGCTAGATTTACTTTTGGGGAAGATTCTCACAAATACACGTGTGGGTAGAGATACCTGAAAAAGCAAACCTTAAAGGCTGTATATGGGAAGCAGGATTGAAGTGGCATTCAGCTGTCTAAACATCAGCATATAACATCATCTGAGCTGTTCTTTGATGGCCTGTTTGTCTGGATCTGCTGCTCCAGAAGGTGTAGGCTTTCCATGAGTCTTGTGTCATTTCTGTCTACCTCATGTGAATGTCTTAGATATCTTCAAGTGTCTCAAAATGCACTAGATACTTGTCTGTACCCAACTGAATTGCAGCTTTTGAAACAAAGATACAAAAGCATTGGTAGTGTTCAGACATTTCTCAGAGATATTTTCATTTATTCACCTTCTATGTTTAAATAAACCTGCAGAGTTTGAATTTTACATGTCATTGGTAGTGAATTGTCTATAAATCATCTAATGGTCAGAAAGTAATTGCAGACCTTGTTTAAACTGTTTAGGATGAAGTAGGCTAATTGGAGGGTTGTTTTCCTGATAAAAAGCTCTGGTTTTGAACAACTTAGATTCTGTATGGGAAAATTCCAATTTCACTGGAATATTGCAGTTTTATCTTCAGAAAATCAGAAGAGTATCTTACTAGTGGGTTACTTTGAAGACTCTGGTCCATTTCTCCCATTTTCATTGAAGAAATACAAAGACTTCAAGGCTGCCTGTAGAGGAGCTTGGAAAAAAGCTTGAAGCTTGAAAAAAAGGGAATATCAAGAAGGCAAAGTATATGGGTTCATAGACAATGGAACCTGCAAGGGTGATTTTTTTCTTTTTTTTCTCTTTTCTTTTTAATTTAAATTTTTGCGGTTTTCTTCCTGCATTGAGAAAGCAGAAATGATGATGCTTTCAAGCTGGGAAGCAAGCAAACCACCAGACTCTTAAAATGGAATATTTTAGAATTCCTATCCCATGAACAACGCCTGGGGTTTTCAGTTTTGTTTTGTTTGTGAATCAATATGAAATTGTTTTCCAGTCTCTCAACATTTTCCATGGGATGTTGATTCAGTTTCTCTGGGCCAAATCTATTATTAAGCTTTTGGTGAATAATTTCCAATGGCAAATAAATATGAAAAATAAATGATCAACTACAAAATCAATGTAATTTCAGAGAGTTATGCACTCAGCTGGAGTTTGGGATGACCTCTCTAAGATGTGGATATAGTTTTCAAGAATCTTGACATGTCTTATGGCATGTCTTCTCTGGAAACTAGCCTAGGTTAACCATGCTGCTTTCAGTGTGCACTGTCAGCACTGCATAGCCATGAAACAGGATGGAGCCTTGCATCTGAGGACTTATTTTTTCTCAAAAATAAATTTTGAAATTATGAAATGAGGTCCATGCCTGTTACATTAGGAATAAGGCTAGGGGGGCATAAAAGGTCTTGAAAAGCTCTTCATCAGAAGAAAGCTTTTTGCAGACCCTGCAGGTGGAAGGGGTATTCCTCCTAAGCACTATTTCTCACAAAGGCCAGCTATCAGACTGGCTGCCTCTCTGAGATGCAGCATCTCCTGGCTGCTACTGAGGACTAGGAGCATGTTAGAGGCTAACATGCTCAACCTCTAATTTTGTAAAATAAAATATAATCCAGCATAGCACCCTTGAAAAGACATCAAACACACTTGCTCATCTGAAAGTCACACTGCGTGAAGGAGAACCAAACCACTATTGCCTTGGTCCATTTGTGAGACTCTCAGCATATGTCTATGTCTCGTGCTCTTCTCCGGTGTCTGCCAGATGTGAGTGATCAGGATCATAAAGGATGCTTGGAGGTTTATGTGCCTATATTTCATAATGATCACCTGTTTCCAGCTACAGTGTTGTACTTGCAGGCCTAAAGTGAGGAGTAGAGGACCCTGTTACTGATATTTTATTCTCCTACTTACTGTAACCATTTTGGATTTCAGCCAGCGAATAGAAACAATATGCCTGTGCCTTTACAGTTCTGCATTGCCGTTTTAGCACTCTGGATATTAGCTAGTGCCTATAAAGTGTGTGGCATTAATTTTATTTCGGCTGGTTTCCTAGACATTTACTTTTGATAAATGGATCCATGATGGACATGTCTATCTGAAATAGGAATTTAATTCTGTATTGGAAATAAGCTTTATTTGGTTAAATTCTGTTGGTGACAAAATTACCAGCATTTCGTATTTTAACTCTTGTCTAATGTAATGCCAGACAGAGATGCTTGAAGAAGAGGATGGCAATGAAAATAAATCTTTCCAGTAGGACTGTAAGCTTCATGTTTTATGTTTTATGCCCATGTGGACATTCAGGCTATGATCAAAATGACTTACTGTGATTTACCTCATTCCCATAATGCACTTCGGCATTACAATATTAGACATGAATTCTTCTCATGTAGTCAAAGAGACTTGCTTTTGTATGTTCAAAGTGTCATTACTCATTAATTAGAAGCAGAAACAGTCACAGAGATAGCCCAACAAAGTGGCTGAGTAGTGGTGTGATTGTAAATCATCTCCTGAAGTCTCTTTGATTCATGGACAATTCAGAGGGTATAAATCAGAAAGTGAGCAGCAAAATGACTTTATGAATTGCATCTTGCTTTGTATTTTCAAAGAGATATGGGCCTACCACAACTGCTGCTCTTTCTGGTACCTTGAGCAGAGTCTGCACCAGATAGTACCTGATGGAGATTAATTTACACAGGGGTCAGAGAAGAGACAGGAGGGAGGTTGTAGAAGACCACCTGAATATATGGTGGCTGTCCTTTATGCTATGGAGGCACTGCTCAAACAGCATACTGTCCTCCGAGACTGAGCAGTCTTCTCCTTTCAGCCCTTGCTAGGGAAGCATCCTGCATCAGAGGCTACGGGTACACCAGACAGGACTCTGTGAGACACGTGTGTTTCTGCCTGGGGAAATTCAGCCAACTGAATTTTTAAAAATTAACTTTTATGGGGAACTTTGCCTTATAGCAGTGAAGCTTTAATCAGTAATATTCTTGTGGGAACTGACAACTGCAAAGGTTAGAAATGGGCATGGTCCCTGACTGCAAAATTCAGATCCTGGTCAGAGTCTGAGGAGCACACTGCTCTTTTCAAGGGTGTTTCAGCTGAGAGTGGGAATGTGTATGAGGAGAGGTGGGCTCTTAGGGTGGTGGTATTTTTTTATTCCATCAACTATTGTAGCAGGAGCCCCTGAATAAATTTAGAACAAGCTTCTAGTTTTATCTTCTCTTTTCTTCTCTTAAAAAAATCACAACTATTTTTTCATCTTTTTTACTACTTGCAACACAATAAAGAACCCTCGTGCAGGGGAATCAGCTACTCATTTTCTTAAAACTATTGATGCTGTCCTGTAACAATGCAAAGCTGTGTTAGGGATGGGGCATTTGGGTAAATATAATTTTTTTGTGAGAGGTGCTACAAACCTCTCAAAACTTTAGACAGACTATGTGGAAAAGAGAGGGAAAGAGAATGAAAGTTTGTGCAAATAGTTTGTATATTATTTCAAGATACAAATGTTTAACAGGCCAGGAGATCGAGTTTTTACAATGTTAATACATCTGCATTTCAAATATGCTGTATTGTTTTCCTGCTCCTATCCTCAAACATCAGCCTCATCAGTCTTCCTGTAGTTTATTTATTATTTTATGATTCCAAAATGGGTGAGATTTCTATGAACCTTTCCAGATTGCTACATAATGAAGCAGAGAAAACACAGGGAAAAGTGACACACCCTGGCCATTTGGGTTGGAAATTCTTTGAATCATGGATTTTTTTCTCATTCTCTGTCTTTCCAAGAGATGTGTTTTCTATTGGCAAATACGTGTGCTGTTGTAATAGTTACACTTGCAAACTCAATACCACTGAATGTAGTCTATTTTTAATATTAATTTTATTTACCAATGCTATTCAACAATCTATTTTCTTGTGCTACTCAAAATTTGCTATAAAATCATGCATTTGAAATTTCAACAACCTCCTAAAATGACATCTTCTCTTATCTATGCTTTGTGGCTACCTTTAAGGTTATTGTGCTTATCATATTGACACCACATCTCACGCAGTATTGTCTTGGTCTGCATTTCTTCCTACCATACATGCAGAGACAAAAATTCAAGTTTTGTGATGTAATTAAAAGTTTTTAGCAGATGGCAGATTGGAAGCGTTACCAAGAAAGCAGAGACTGTAATTTTGACTGATTTAGGGAGAGCAGAAAGTAGAGCAGGCTGGAGGTCACCAGTAGGTGAAAGGAAGCATGTTTTTATATGGGCAGAAATTCTAGATATTAATTCACAGATTCAAATGCTAGCTAATTTTTATTTGAAGTTTTCCAGCCTTAGCGAAAAAGGCAGAGCAGAAGAGGAAACAAACCAAACTTAGGTAAATAGATATTCTCTGGCACAGCAAAGGGTACAAGGAATGTAGAGCTGATATGTACTTTTAAAGAGCTGTCAAATGAACCCCTAGATGTTGTGTAATGATTCCTATATTCATTACAAGGGGCTGTGATTTTTAACCAATATTTGCTAGCTATCTTATAGTGAACATAATAGAGCTATGCATGGCATTGTTTAAGATTTACTCTATGTATGTGTCCTAAATTTCTTTTATACCCATTTAGGCACATGTGAATTTTACTGTTTCTATCACTAGTTTTAGTTCAATGAAAGCTATGCTTCCACTATGTGGATCTGCTCTTCAGGCTTAAAATGCTCTCTTGTAGATGTCACCTCAGTGCTCATAATCCTCAAAGCAGGACATAGTGTACAAGGAAAACCTTTCCTCGCAGGGGTCTCAACACTTTCTTTCTTTTCTTTGTGAAGCCAAATCCCCTTCAATGTGGCTCATTCTCTACATTATTTACTTTCTCTGGCACTAGACAGTGCAGATTTTTCTTTAAACGCAGTGACAGTGTGACAGGAGTGAGACCTGTCAAGCTAAAACATTGTGTCATGACAGACCAAAATCCCAATTGACAAACATGTCAGCTGTACAAATTATTGCTCAAAGGAACTGCCTATTTTCTTCCTTGGAGATTAACAATATGGGTCCACAATATTCATATGAATAAATGCCTTCAGGTATTGCATCTCTGACTTTATTGACTGTCAACATGATGCCTAACCAAACATGATACAAACACAATTTTGGAAGGTAATATAAAATCTTAATGCAAATGGGAATTTGGTGGTAGGCTATGATCCAGATTATGCTAATTTTATGCCTTGAAGTTGAATAGTTTATTTTAGTGTTCAAGGCTTATAATTGTTACTTATCTGTAAAAAGAAAATTGGTATAATGATCTATAAGAAAGATTGTTCTGATTAGTTGGAGATGGCTGTAGGGCCAACTGGTTGCAAATTAATCAGGAATTTTCAAAGAGAGGGCAATAAATCGTATATGCTTTGGTTTATCAACAAATATTCTGTTTTGAATATTTAACATTTAACAGAAGATTGTGTTTTAGAAATATTGTAGAGTTCTAAATGCATCCATAGATATTAATGTAATTGGATTTCTGTAACTGCTTCTTTTAGTTGCATCGCTAACCCTATAAACCTAGGTTTTGTAGAGTTTATAAAAGCCTTTAATTTTTGTGAAGTTATCTATTTGGAGTTCAGTAGAAGCTGAAAAGGAAAAAAAATAATTAGAGACCATAATTAGAGACCAAAACATATTTCAGTTTTGAGAACTAACTTCTTGGGTATACCCAGGACTGGAAGCAAATGACATATATTATGTCTCCTCTCATATTCATTAAAATTGTTCTTGTTTTGAGCTTCATCAGATAATTTTTTCATACCAGTCATTGACATATGGTGAATAGCCATTGCTGCATTTTGGGTAGTTCTACACTGAGAGGCAGAAGGAGAAAACATATTAGTTGTAAATGATTTCTTTTTTTTCGTGTATGGCAGCTGCAGAAAACTCCCCAGAGTTCTGGCATGCTGTGAGCAGCCTGAGGGAGATGGATTAGTGAGCAGTGGGCAGGTGAGTTCATCAGAGATGCATGAGAAATTGCAGAACTATGTGATAAACACTTTTTTATCACAGGGGGCTATCTTAAGAAATCTACACTCTTTTCTGGAAGGAGAGCCCTAGCTCATGAGGGAGAACCGCTTCACCAGAAGCATGCTAGAAGATTCACAAAACAGGTAGTAAAAGATGAAAACATCTAATGAGTAATGATGACTTAGACTGCTGAATGTCGAAACTGCACTGGGGGAGGGCATGATGTTCTCAGCTGACGTGTATGTAACCAGAGACTCTCACCATGATCTTTCCTTCCTTCCTCTTCCCTTCACCCCTCCAGAGGATGAATCATGCCCTACCTATAACAAACTTTGTTGCTACTTCAAGGATTAAAAATAAAGCTAGCATCCATGACACCTTTGTGCCCACTTGCAGTTAGAATGAAAACTGAGTTCCACTATTCACCCAATAGCAAGGAAGACTTGAGGAGTGGCTTCCTTCCCTTGCCTCTCCTCCATGTCCATTGGTCCACCTGCATATTTAACATCACACTCCTCCACACAGGCAAATAAATAAATTGGACAACCAGCTCCCTCAACATAGGTGCTACATACTACCTGTAAGTGCCTAGGTTTAAAACTTCAGCCGTTATGACTCAAGCTCACGTTCTGCTGATCTTTAAAGATGCCCAAGTTTTCACCTACATTTTGATCACTGAAGATCCAGCCCCAGCTTCCCATTTGGAAAAATTAGAATTTAGGGCACTTACCATGTGGGATACTCAACTCCAACACCATTCTGGGAGAGTCTCCTATACCCTGGTGAATGTCATAATTGCCACTTACTCCTGCAGGGACATCATCTCTGAAGCTGCCCTTTTGATAGACTTGCTAAATGTTCTTCAGAAGAGGGAGATGAAATGTGTAAATGTAACCTCATATACTAGTTATAAGGGGACTCAGGAGAGGGTGGCTCTAGATTTCTGCTCCTTTTCCTTTGAATATTTATGCATTTCTAGGAGCGGGAAATCAGGGTTAGGTAGGAGTTTGTCTTGGGAAGAGAGAGATAATGATATCTCATGGAGAAGAGGGAAAAGAAGACATGAGAACTGATTGTTAAAAGCCCTCTTTAGTTCTTAGCCCTCTTAGCATGAATAAGGGAGAAGTAATGATTTGAAAAATAATTTCAAGGCTTATCTGGTTTGTTTTCTGCTCCATGGAAAGCCTCCTTTCAGCACAGGTGTTTCTTTTTGAGCATGGACTATATCCCATAGAGTTCAATTAGTTCTATTACTCAGTTGAAACAATTAGTTTAGCTCTAGCATACTCATTCTCTCCCATGGGCCAACACATACAGAAGATATACCCATCCAGCTGCTCCTTGTATCTCCTATGATCTCATCCCTTTACTTGCAGACACATACCCAAGCTGTCATTTAGGACAGAGTGTCTCAGGAAATCACACTGGTCTTATTGTGTCCTCTATTTGGGAATACCTATCATACCCACATCCCCACATGATTCTCACAGTTAAAATGTGACAAGATTCTGTGTATTGAGCAGAAAAAGAAGGAGGTCTCTTCGGTGTGGCTGCTGGGCACAGGTTATTTTCTCTGGCTTTTGCATTCCAGGCCAGTGCTGCTAAACTGTCTCTTTTGCTGAGGAGAAATTTCTGCTTCAGGAAATCTGGAACTTCTATAAAACAAGCTTGAAATAATCAAGACTAATCACTGAGGATAGACAGTACAGGCTGAATATACTAGCTACATCAGAGTTGACTACAGCGCCTTGAGGCTAGGTGATTTCTGTTTAGGAAAAAGCGTGTTGTCTCCAACTGTAAATTGCCACTTGCAAAACACAACTAACCAACTGCACAGAGATAAATTGAAAATTTAAACAAAGCTGTAATTGAGTGCCACACAGAAAAAGTTCTCTGCTGAGCAGGCTCTAGCTGTGGGCAGTATCTGCCTAGCCAACAGCTAATGGTGTCTCTTTGTGGTTTGTGAAGAGAAGAAAAATCCACAATCAAACCCCTAAACCTCATTTCTTTAATGAGCTTCCTGAGATTTCAGGCATGATGAAGAAAGTCTGAAGCACAGTTCCCTGTCTGCTGTCTCTCCTTTTGCTTCTTCTGTTGGAACCTTGTGGGGTCCAAGGTAGTCATGACAGTGACATGTCTGTTCCAAGGGCAGCAGCCACAGGAACTGTTCATCAGGCACTAAAGCGTATGTGGCATATGGTACTTTGAGCCATTTAAAGTCTAATCTCTGCTTTGGGTGCAAATAATTTCTTTTTACTCTATATTCTACACTTTAGTGTAAAGACCAGCAACAGCGTGGCTGAGAGCTCAACAGACCTTTCCTGACCCTAATCCCTGAGAATACAGGGATTTGTTCCAATAAAGGAAGATTAAGGAAAATAGTGATAAAACCTTATGTTCCTGTTCCCTTCACACTATCTCATGGCTGGCATATATAGCAAATGTGACAAATGCAGAGGGGAGCCCACTTTTGTTGACAAAGGTGGTTGAACTGCTGGGGCTAACACATCACTTTCCTACACACGCTTCTCAGAAGAATTGTTTTGGGTTGGGACAATCTGGGTTGTCTTCATCTTTACCTAAAGAAGGCCTGAGGTGGCAAGGCAGCAAGGTAGTCCCTAGCTAAAAGAAATTCTGTATGAGTCATTGAAAATACTTTCTCCTTTTTTCCCTCCCAATGAGTAAAGGCATATGCCAAAGAGGGAATAATTTTGCTCCCATGCTCAACACTCATGCATTTTGTTATGCCAAGTCGTTTGACAGATTATTTACTGTTTGTTTGTCTTCTGGTTGGATCCCAGATGCTGGAAATTTTTCCTTTACACCTCTTTGTTTAGGGAGAGGATAGGAACGGTCTCCTAGAAACAGAAATAGCATGCTGGACTCACTAACACCAAGATACAGCCCTCAGGCACCAGAAGGCATCCAGGTCTTTGATTTTAGAAGTTGTTCTGTTTCTTACCAGATTTCTGAGCCTTAGTGTTCATTCATGTTTCAATGTGAGATAAAGAAAAATGTAGGTAAGCCTTTATGTTAATTTAAAAGAGGATAGGGGCACACAGACCATGTAAGCAAAAGTCTCCGAGAAGCCACCTTTTTGGGAACTTCATGTTTTGTGAACCCAGTAAAATGAATGTGGGATCTTGAACTATACACACAGAAAACGAGGCTCTGGAGGTGACAATCTCCTTTTGAAAACATCTACTACCGGTTGTGAAGATGACTTCATCTCAGCTCAGAGGGTTAGTTTGGGAAACCTGTGTTTGCTAAACTGTGTACAAAGCCAGAGTAAATTTAAGAGGTATGCAAGACACTAGGCAGGAGAAACACACATCTAGGGTCTTAACCTGAAACCTCAGTCCTGCCCCAGCAACCAGCTGGGAGCTGGAAGCCACAACTGGGCTGCCAGAAAACCTTGAACCGTTCTAGATGACCTGCTGTCCTCAAAGTAAAACAGTGCTTGCACAAGCAAGTGTGGAGATTTCAGTCTTCAGTATTTTATATGATGAGGACATTTGATTGCCTGCTCATTTGTTTTAGAAACTGAACAACATCCATGTGCAATGGCATATTTTTGCGCTGACTTGATGGGAGTCATTGAGTGAAAAGTTGGCAGGCAGGAGATGTGATTTAGTCTCCTTGTTGATGTCCCTTTGACTCAGGTGGTGATTCTATTGCCAAAGGAAAGATTTAACATGTTTTAAATGATCTCTGAAGAAATCTTTCCCAGATCTAACACCTAACTGTTAATTAACTTGCCACCTCTCTTACCAATTCCCTCACCCAGAGGTGAATAACTGATTGCTATCAGTCATGTCAGTTCTCCTCATCATGCTGACGGCACAGAAATATCTTCTGCTTTGTAGGAAGATCAATATTAGTTTCTTAGTGGAGGGAGTAGGTCTTGGGAATGGGAGTGCAACACACCTTAATATGTGTAGGGGGGAAAAATGCAATAGCACAACCATTGGCTTTATTCCTAAGTTATGGTTAAATCTAGAGCTTTTCCAAAATAATAGGCTTTTAAATGCTAAGCTATTGTTCTAAATAAGACGGAATAATTACCCAATTTATATCTGGCGTAGCCTCCTCTGATTTCTTTGGGTCTAATGGTTATATTTTCCCCATATTTCTCCTAGCGTTCTGTTGAGAATTCAGGAGTGGGGTTGGGGGTAGGTGTACTTCTCAAAATTTTCTTCTTGCCAGATGGTTAAAATATAAACTATCTGAAAACAATTTAAAATTAGTATTGCTATGTAAAAAAGAAACAGAAAGAAAAAATAGTCCTCATACATTTTTGGGAGGAAGGCTTTTCAGCTATTCTAATTTAAGTCGTAGATCCTACAAAACCAGAATCATGGAGGCTTTATTAAAGGCTCCCTAAACCAGAGCTGTATTGCCTGAGAAGCCTGTAAACATAAATACATCCGTCATGCAAACATACTGTTTCAGCTATTTATTGATAACATTGCATATTCTGAGATTAATTTTTGTTGTTGTTAATTTGTCAAAAAAATATGTCACATTGCTTGACTTGGTATTTGAATACTTAATCCTCACTTTTTGGAATTTATAGTCTAGCAATTATAATAGAGTAGATATCCCCATCATGTTAGGAATTAAGGGAAAAGTTTAAATATACATGTTTTGAAAATAAACTATAAAATTATAGCCTTTCAAAGTCATTTAACATATATTCTCAGATTAGGATTGATATGTAAGACAGATAAATGGGTCATATTTGAAGTTTATAATTTCAGCTGCCTTTGAATAATCCTAGAAAAATTCAGTTTGAAAGCCTAGTAATTGAAGAGCAAATTTGAGCTTACTATTCAGTATTGGACCAAAAGTAATTTTCGGAAACATCCCAAAGAAAATTAAAATATGAATTCTAAATTTTGACAAATGGTAAGCAGCTGATTTGAGGAAGTACTTATTTTTATTACAATATTATCAATATTATTAATGGTAGAATGTAAAACTAGGAAGTGCGTTTTAAACTAACCTGTTAAAAAATTGCCTGTCTGTAAGGAGCTAAGTTTTTTAACATACTACCAGCCAATTTAGACAGTGGACAAAGTAGATAAGACTGCATTTTTTGTAACATGTCAAAGACAGGAAAAAAAAGAGTTTCAAAGGGAGATAATGATAGTGGTTTTAAGAATGAAATGAATCTTCTATAAAGGAATGTTAGTGATTTGAAATTTTTTTGTTCACCATAGCTGATTTAAAAACTGCAGTTCCATCTTAAACCTTTTTTCTAACTTTAAGACAAGCCTCCAAACCTCTTAAAGTTGGTAGTTGTCCTCTTGCTGGTTCCAGGATCTGTTCTAGTGCTGTTTTCAGTTATGATACCTTGTCTGTGATATAGTGATTAGTGCTGCTTGCTGCACTTCCGATGGGTTCTATTAGTAAAAATACATCCTTTTGCTTTATATTCACCCTCCCTGTAAAGATAGCCACGTGCCTTGAGTTTCGTGTATTACTGTAGCTGTGTGGTGGGTCGAGTTTTTCCCTTGGTAACTCCTAGGTTTACTTCCAGATCAGAAAGTTATCTGGTCTGTTTTTATTTCACACATACCTCATGCAATGTCTTTTCTCCCAGATCTGCTGCATTTTTCAGTGTTCTGTGCTTTAATAGTAGATCTCTGTAGCTCTTAAAACCACAAATATTGCTCTCAGACTTCTTTTATCCAGGGATAATATGCAAGAAAAATACTAAGAGGTAAGAAAGTCAGTCTATTTACCATTTCTGTCCAGTGATGTAACAACACTGCCCTTGCCATTATACAGAGCAATTAAGAGCCTCAGTGGCACCTCTGCTAACTGCCAGACACTCAGAGAATATTCCCCTTCTGTTTCTGCTTTTGGCTTCTCTCATTCATCTTTTCTCTACTTGTATTCATTTCATTTCTCAGATACAGGCCTTCAATTACCTGAGTTGGACCTTAGCCTCAGCCTAATTTCTTATCCTTTTATGCAATTAAACAGCCACGACTATCTTTTCTCACCTGTAGATCTAACATTTGTACTATTCATTTTCTAAGAAAGTTACATGTAAATATACACAAATATAATATGCATAAATATACTTATATGGATATATGCATGCATGTATGTGTATATTCATGAATTATTTTTGTGATTACACAAAATAGAATCTAAGTGTTTGATTTTTTTCACTGTCTTCCACCATCTTAACTCAGTGGTATTAGAAGAAAAGAGAAATAGCAGAGAATTTAACCTTCAGTGGTTTCTAAGCACAGGAGTTTTCCCAACACTTGCTATTCTGTACCAGTAGAGTGTCATATAAGGAAGTAATTCCTTCAGGAGTAAAACTTTTTTGGAGGTAATGAGATCTTATTTACTGCAAGAAAACCTGAACGATTTAACTGAGAAATAAAACACATGAATATGTTCAAGGACCTTTCCAAACCATTCCAAACCATCTTCTATCCCTCACTGCCTCAGCCCCAACAGAAAAGTTTTTTTCTAAACTTTTTTGTTTTCTTCTCCTGCATTCCAGGGGCACAGGCCTCGTATTCTGTACTATCATATCAGGTTGTTTTACAGCACACTGCAAGAAAGGGAAAGGACTGTATTCCTGGGCTCATCTAGGAGAGACAGAAAATGAGGCAAATAAGACTGTCCTCTCCTGCAGTTCAGATTCACCTCCTTGTCGTACATGTTCCTAAGGAAAATGTTTTTAGATGCTTGGCATTCTGAGCACCTCTTGTGGAATTAGGAGAGCTCTATCCACCATCTCAGTGCAAAAAGTTTGAATCATCCATTCATAAATACATTTTTCTTCTTGTTGCTGTTATTATTTTTTATGTAATGACAAAATTTCTTCAGCGTGTAAAGTGTGAAGCTGGGAACCAAAACCAGAAAGGTTTCCTTATGTACAAATCATTTCAGTCTGTAAATCTCCTGAGGAGCTCTTTTTCCAGCCTTCTCAAGTCTTTCTAGTTCTCTCACAGAAGTATCAACTCTATAGAAGCCCTGTGGTTTGGAAACAAAGAGCAAATCTCTCTGAATTTATGTGTGTGGAGAGTTAAGATCTTAGGGGAGAAACAGAAGACAGCAAAGTCCAATGTGCATGTTTTACAGCACATCCCAAGAAGGTGAAAGACTTGGTTTCCTCAACTGATAAAATAGAAATTGAATCTCACAGCAATTAGTTATACATGGGTGATAGCTGATTCTTCTTCTCACTGTGTTTTTGGCAAAGTCTGGCTTGGTACACACGTTATGATGAAGTGTTTCAGAGAAGACAGTGTAGTCAGATGAAGAGAGGAATGACCAAATTTGAGGATCCCTCTATGATTTATGTTGTTCTGAGCAGTATTAATGGTGTTGAGACTTTTTTCCTGTTCAGAATGGCTTGTTAAGCCAGGACATCCAGCCTATCTAAATTATTGCCAAATGGTCAGGAAAAAATTGAAAACTGTGCACATTAAAGCACTTTTCCCTGCTGCATTAATTATTTTCACTGCTGTTAATTAAATAGATTCAACAGATTCCTACTATTTGGCATATTTGGAGTTTTCTGTATATTAGAACTGATTTTTTTTTTTTTTAAATGATGAGTAGCATGATTCAAATTAACAATGTCAAGGCTAGAACATCATCTCTGTATTGAGCTGTAGTAAATGCAGGGTATAAAGAAAACAGTTTGCAGTGGTTTCACATACAACTGAGTATAGTATGTAAACCTTGGTGCCAGCCAGACCACTGCTAGATTCCTGCTAAATTCCCAATACTAGCAGCAGGGTAAACAGCTAATCTTGTAAGAGGTTCCTGCTCCCTTTGGTTGGGTACAGCCAGAAACTATAAATGAGGGCTGTGCCCTTGGAGCCAAGGCTAGAGTGCTCTGAAGTCTTATGCAGGGAAACAGCTCTAGCACCAAGATGTATTGTCATCAGCATCTCTGGCCCAAAGTTGGGGCTTTGTAGGTGCTGAGGGGGTCAAGATTTGCATTGTAGAGAAAGCAAGAAAAGGCAAAGAGGACCAAATAAAAACAAGCCAAACAAAAGCCTTACATAGTGTGCAAAATCAGAGAGGGCTTCATGAGGTCTTTCCAACAGGGCATATGGAAGCAATAGAGGGATTTGTTTCCTTCTCTAGGCTTCTTAAATCAAAAGGCTTGTTAAACCAAAAGAAATTCTGGTCAGATAGAAGGACCACCTTGCAAGGGTGGTCAAACACTGGAATAGGTTCCCAGAGTGATTGTGACATCTCTGTCCTTGGAGCTATTAAAAATTTGACTGGATACAGCCCTGAGCAACTGTTCTAATTCAATGTTTATTCATGGTCTGATCAGGGGGCTGGGCCACAGGACTTCCAGAGGTCTTTCCAACCTAAATTATTTCGTGATTCTATACTAGCTTCTGAAGGACTTTGTGTTGTAAACTAAATGCAGGTGCGTTAAATGCAGGTGTGGGAGTGTTACATACAGGTACAACGAGAAATGTCTTTTTCCACAAACCGGTTTGAATCCTCTTTCAGTATCTTATGTTTTGAAGCTATCAGACTTGCAAGCACATATGATCCCTTCCCTACCCTATACCATGGTAGGCCTCATGTATATAAGAGCTTTAACTGATCTTTAATTTGCTATTTCCTACTGAATCTGAAAAGCCATGAAATACAGAGGTTATTGGCAACCTCTGAGCTCTTGACTCAGTGAATCATTCTAGTTGTTACTACAAGGGAGTGGAGTCTGGCAGAGGCCCCGTTTGAAACGATTTAATGGAGTAATTCCCTTAAAACAGATTTTTTTTTTTTTCTTTTTGGCTTTAGCTTTGAGGATTTTTTTTTTTTTTTTTTTTTGAGGATGGAGGATCTTTTGTTTTCCATTGGTTTTAATTCTTCCAGCCTTGTCTTGACAACCACATAACAACTAACTGGAGGATTCCCTCCCCTCAGATGTCAACATAAGATAGCTCAGCATACACATTTAAAGGAGTTGAACATTTGGAAATTGGGAACTGTTGTCTTCTGAAACACTTCTTGCAGCACAACAACTTCCCTGGAAAGCTGAAGGTCCAGAGATTTCAAGGTGCCATTGTAGCTTTTGCAGTCGGGGACTTCATTTTAATATGAACACACCCTAAAAATATCGCTATTAGCAACACTTAGCAGTATATTTGGTATAGTTTGGTGGTTCATAACCTTTAATGAAAAAGGACATCTGCCGGCACTGCCTGAGGAAGAATATTGGCCAAGTCCTGGTACAAATAGATATAGTTCAGTCAGCATAATTGGAGATCAGACTATTTGTACCAGTTTATAATGTAAGATGCTGATTTATTTCCCCCCTCACTTTCCTAATGCACAATAGTAGAACCATATCAAGATATGCAGTGAAAAGAGTGCTAACTGGTCACATTCAGTTGTAAGATCACTCAGCTTCAAAGAAAACAGGAGCTGGCATACTAGTGACCATGAAAAAAGGCTTTTTGTCTTCAACAGAGATGTGGTGAATGTCTCTGAGGATGGCCTACTGGGCAGGTGTGAGAGTAAAGGACTCCTCTCCTTTACATGATTTTTTAAAAAAGCTTTAATCACTTTGAAACTTCATTTAAATGTTATTAGATACACATCATTATTGTGTTATGGACTACCATGAACAGAAGCTTTATCTCACACAATTAATTATTTTTCAAATGCTTATGATATCTTCTTGTATTTGCCCCTCTTCTCAGTTAAACATTTTCAGTCATTTCAATTTCTCTTCAGGCCATGTCATTCTTTGGTCTTTCCTAACTTGGGATATGTTCTCATATATCTCAATGATAAGGATACTGTAGAAAAGATTGTTTCACTAGGAACTCTTTTCCTGTAATTTTACTGCCTGAAAGCAAGGGAGACCTCTCAGTAGAATGAGTAGCAATATTTAATGGTGGGCAAGACCCATACTACATTCACGGAAAAGTCTCAGTGAGTGAAAGACAATTTAAGCCAGCTCTAAATGCAATAACTGGAGCCTTATACATATCTTGGTGAAGATATACAGTTGTTATTTTCATGTGGGGTTTTTTCCATCAGTTCCATATTAAGTTCACTGATAGTCCCTAAACATCATGCTTCCGTGAAGCATGGTATGGCTTGTTCTCAGCACTGTTAAAATGTAGAAAAATGAAGTAGAGAAGAAGAAACTCTGGAAACTAGAAAGGAGTGGACGAGTACAGGGCATGGGGGAAGGATCAAGAAGAGCTAGGAAAAAAGTATGTGCAAATGGAAAAAGTTGTGTAAGTTAATGAAAGATAGATGAATTCCCATGTTGCACACAAATTTTGAGGCAAACTATTTTCTCTTTCTAATACTTAAAAAAGTCTCCTCTTGTCCAGAATCATATTGCTTTCCGTGTTGATTTTCTTTAACAAAATCCACCTGTCTTGAAGGTCATGGAGTGGAACTGATTTCAATGAAACAGAAGAAATTAAGTTAATGATCTTGATCGGTTTCCCTAAAGTGATAAAACTCTCTGTCGAAGGCCAGGGCTGCTCCTGCTCCAGCCAGACCTTGGGAATGCCTTGGCAGGGGCCAATAAAGCCAGTTTGATTTTCTTTTTCCCTGGATCCCAGTGTCTAGGTTACACCCAGTAAAAATCAGCTGACTTTTAAGCAGACTTTCTTTCGTTACAGCCTGGAGTCTGCTGTCCTTTTTATGTGTTCCTGGAAACTTTTTCTCTCTGCTGAGGTGGCATTGGTGGAAATGAAATTATTTTGGCTGAGGGAGAGATGAGAGATAAACTGAGAGTACCATGTGGCTCGTATGCTTGCTTTCCTTCTGACAACATTATTTTGAAGAGGCAGAAGATAAATTTCTAAAGCTATTGCGATTCAATTTGTTACAGAAAGTTTCTATGAAAGAAGTCTTAAAGTCATTTGTAACTTGCTACACTGTCAAATGTTAACACTGTCCAGCAAGGTATAACATTGTTCTGCTTGTTTTCTTAGCAGTTCTGAAAGCAGTGTGTGAGCTCCTCTTTGTATAATGAGCCTTGCCTGTGGCAGGAGGGTGTCTTATGTTTCTTGTTACAGTGCAAACTTTGTTGATTAGAAACAAATGCAGACCTTTGGGACTTGCCCTGTTCAACAGCTACCCTAGAGCCAAGAGAGTTATTTCCTATGTATGTTCACATGGTTCCCACTCACTCATACAGACAGAGCCATCACCTCAGATGTAAAACATAAAAATAGAGGGTACTGTAGCAACTGCCTTTAGGGAACAGCTCTGTGGTATTGGCGGTGAGCAGCAACATTACTCCAGAGAAAAGTCCACGTGGCATTGTGCCTGCAGCTGGCACAAAGTCTTTCAGGGCTCTGCAGCATGCAGTTACTATGGTATGCTTGATGAGAGGGATGTGCGTGTGAATGTTTGGTCTACTCTGTGCCCTCTTAGTGCAGAGAGGAGGGCTGGAACAAGGACTTCTTACTTCAAAGAAATGCAAGACCCCATGATACCTAGTGCTTGTGCAAGGGCTGGTTAGGCTCCCTTTGTCCTTCTGCCCTTTAGGTCCATGCAAAAGCAATCACAGCCTAAAGGGTGTTCAGTCTGGCAGAGAATATTATATCTAATGAGAACTGGCTCTGCAAGTGTTCCTGCACCAAAAAAAAAAAAAAAAAGGAGGGGGGAAGAGAAAAAGGAAAAGAGAGATTAAAAAGTCTCTGTAAAAACAATACATAGAATTCAACAAAAAACTGTGTAGAACTTGTATTTATATTAAGAATAACAGCATTTCTTTGTCAAAGTAGCTAGACAAAAAAATTACAGGTTTTAACAAATGTTTCTTAGGGGAAAAAAGATCTTGGAAGAGAAAACAGATTCACTGATCGTGGAGGGAGGGGCTGGAATTGGTGCTGACACAAAAATGTCTTACAGATCCTCTGTTACTGCTACCAATTATTTCTAAAATGCCATTGAGAATGTAGTGAAATACTTGGAGAAAAATAGAGAACATATTTTTTCCCTAAGAGAAGAAAAAGAAAAGTTGAAAAAGAAGCCTAAGTCCTCACCTACAGGTCTCACCTACACCTCACAGTCCATTAGCTGTGGCACCAAGTAGCTTAAATGATATTACTCTCATTTTCTAGTCAAACTTTTCATTAAGGGGTTTAGTGCAGAGGATTTAGGCAATTACCTCAGGAAGAGAAATGCTTATTAGGTCAAAACCACCCAACTATAAGATGGATGGTGGGCTCAAAAGGAAACTTAAATATGCAGAGTCCTTTGAATCAGACATTTTTATCAGTACGCTGACTTAGCTTGGCAATGACTTGCTCCCAAAGTGTAGGCACTTTGCATAGGATTAGTGAAGACTGTGGTAGATCCCATTGATCTGGACCGTGGTATGCTCAGCTACTGCTCTGCCTAACCCTCTGTGATAGATTGAGCTCAGACTGCAGCCAGAGGCCCACCCAGCTGGTCTCTCATTGCCCCTTCTCAACATGACAAGGGGAAAAAATAGGATGAAAAAATGTGTGGGTGGAGATGAAGCCAGGGAGATCACTTGCCAATTACTGTCACAGGCAAAACAGACTTGACTTAGGGAAAAATAATTTATTTCCATTTAAATAGACCTGGATAGTGAGAAACAAAGAGAAATTAAAACAACACCTTTACTCCACCCCCCACCCTTTTTCCCAGGCTCAACTTCAGTCCTTCACTCTTTCACTCTTTCAACTCCTCTACTTCCTGCCACCCCAGGTAGTGCAGGGGGATAGGGAACAGAGGTTATAGGGTCAGTCCATAACAGCTCCTCTCTGCCTCTCCTTTCTCCTCACACTGTTCTCCTGCTCCATTGTGGGCTCTTCCATGGGCTGCAACCCTTCAGTATAAACCTGCTCCAGCATGGGGTCTTCAGGCGCTGCAGGTGAATCTCTACTCAGGTACCTGGAGAACCTCCTCCCCCTCCTTCTGCTCTCATGTTGGTGTCTACAAGGCTGTTTCTCACACTTCTTCTCCTCACTTTTCTTTGCCTATGTGCCATTTTTTCCCTTCCTTACATGTTTTCTGAGACACACCACTATCTTGGTTGAGGGTCTCAGCTGTGCCCTGCGATAGGCCCGCTGGATCCAGCTGGAACCAGCTGTGTCCAGCACAGGGCAGCCCTGGCCTCTTCTCACATAGACTGCCTGTGGAGTCATCCCTGCCAGCAACTGTACCCTGTACATTCTCATGAAGCAAAATGTTGGAAGACATGGTGTGTAAACAGATTTAAAAGGTGGAAAAGCCCATGAGGACTAAGATGGGTTTAAACCTGCTTCCTGTCAGCTATGATCCCACTGAGGCAGGCAGGCAGAGGAGGCAGGAAGGAGGTCACATCAAGTTTATGTGAACTCTGGGAACATCTTATCTCCCAGATGGCTTTTCCTTGTAGAGGCATGATGCATTGAGTCAGCAGTGGTTCAGGGGCTCGTCTAGCAGCAAAAATATATGAGCAAGGAGAAACTACCTTGGGATACACAGAATGACTAGTTCATGAAGCCAGAAAAAGGGGCAACTGCATTTAAAGAGAAGTGTGTTAGGCCAAGATAATTTTCTTATTCCCACCACCAAGAGATTAATGTCATATCAGCTTCTCCTCAGACACTGAGAAAGATGGTTGCTAAAGAGGATGCTACATTTGGATCATCCATAATCAGAGATAACCTTCTCTTCCATTGTGTGCATATTAGTTCTGTCTATCCATTAGCTCCTTAGAGGCTGAAGGCTGTACTTTGAAGCAGGTGATGACAAGCCTCATATACCCAGAAGAAGCTTCTTTCCAATTTTTCTTACATGTATTTGCATAAGAGAAACAAGAATAGGTTGCCTGGCATACAGTTTATTCTAACAATATTCCAAGTTCAAGTGTAAGGCAATAACTGGGACACTGATTGTTAGGACTTCTATTTAACTTTTAAGTCTTTTTTATGATCAGTATATCTTTCTACAGGAGCATCACTGTGTTGTCTGATTCTGGGCTGAATCTATTGACATTAACTGAACCATTGCCATTAACTTAAAAGAGAGCAGAGTCTGGTTTTGTTAGCTATCTGAAAAAATGCAGGCCATGGGAAATGCCCACATCTCCCTGGAAAACCCAGTACATTTCCAAAAAACATTTTGAACTTGTAACCTATTCAGTTTCAGTTTTCTACCAGCTGCAAAACCCTAGGGAAGTTTGGACTGTAGAAGATTTTCAATTTCCGACTGGCTTTTCTCTGAAGCAGGAACAGTTCCAGTGCTATATCATCAGCTAAGCTCAAAAACTAAAAACTCAAGCCCCTTTTCTTGGCTTGATCCGTTGTCTTTCCATCCGTGTTCAGTTTTCTACCTCATCTGTCCCTTGTGTGTTTTCACATCCCTCAGTCCTGCCACCTGAGGTCCTCTATCCTTTCTTCCTCTTCTCCAGCAATCTTCCTTCCCTCATGAATTCTTGTTTCCTCAGTGACCTTTCTCTACTTCTTGTCCAAGCCTCTGGATTTGTTGTCTTTTCCTTACATCAAACCCACACAGCCAGACCTACTTCTTGCTCTCAGTATTGTTATTCTTCAGTCAGTGTACGATAACCTTTTAATAAGGATTTTGAACAATAATAAGGATTTTGAATGACCTTATAAAAGAGAGTAAATACAGTTTTCCTTACTAGGGATCTCCAAATGGATTGTTAAATTAGACATTTCACAAACAGTAGGACTACTGAAGCCTGATTCCTACTGGGTTTGTGCCATGAGGCTGAACTGGGCAGAATCTCTAATCTCTAATACAAGGAAAAGGCATCTTCTTTTTTCCCCTCAAAGGGAACCTTAAAGGATCTCTTGTCTTTCCCCAGATGCCATTTAGTAGCAATGTATTATGTCCCAATGACTACTACCCCTTAGGATAGTTGTCGGTTCCTGTTTGTGCAGATCAGCTGAGCAAAGAATCTCTTTTCTTTTTAACCCTTGGTTCCCTGGTAGGATGCCTCAGGGGGGATGCACACAGATGTGTGCCCCCAGCACAAGCCTACCATGTGAGGCCAGAGCTTGCAGCCCTGTGCTCCCAGCTGGACCATCAGTACAGCTTTGGAAAAGAAGTCTTTATGCATTTCATTTCGACATGAGCATATGTTAGTTAATCTGGCTTTTCACAAGAAAACAAGATTATGGCTGAAGAGACCTATGCAGCCTATGTTGCTTCTAAATGAGCAAAAGCAAGATTATGAAGTCCGACCTATAAATTACTAGTTTCTTTATTTGTCAGTGATGACACACAAGTGGCTGTGCAGTAATTACTGTAGAGCAGTTTGCTTGTGGTGATAGGGCTCACTGAAGCATTCTGGCCCCTGGCAAGAGCAGAAGAAACAAAAAAAACTGGCCATCAACTTTTAGTAAATCTCCTTCTTCATAGGAACTCTGAAATAGGGAAAGCAGAGATTAGCCAGAGACCTCAAATGAATTACAAAGTGCTGACTTAACTAGTTCTTTCAGGACAGCAAAATGAAATGAATGGGCTAACACATAATAACAAAACTGTGGCTGAGAATTACTGAAATGAAGCAACCTTACTTGAAAATGGGATGGTGATTTGGATCAACATTGCAGTAAATAATATGTGTTTCTAAACTAATGGTTGAGACACCCGTATGCTGCTACCAAACCTAAGAAGCCATGTCTGCTCCATCACAGAGCAGAATCCAGCTAAAGACCTAATACCTTTTACTATCAATGACTATTTCTTGAAGTTGATGTTTTTCCCCTTCTAAAAAAAAGAATCTGGTTTTAGAAAAAAAAGAGTGTGCATTATGTGGAATTCAAGAAAGCACATGCCACAGGAATGTCATCCTGCCCTCAGGCAAATAGCTTAGCAAACCCCAAACACCAGACTTTCAAAAGCGAATTCATAAGCTGCTTTCTGCAGCATACTATATATTAACAGGCGTGAATTAAACATGCTTATCCCTCCCATTGCTTTGCTGAGGCAACTGCTGTTGTATAAGAACAAAACTACCTAGAGGGATATGATCTCAAATGTCAGGTAATAAACCTTTCCTGTTCTCAGTAAATTTTTATGTTTATATTTTTAATAATACCCAAACCTAGGATACTTTGCTTCCTTCAGAATTTTTTAACCCTGCAGGATATATTGTTGATGAAAACCAAGCATGAAAACAGTTTAATATTTGGCTGCATTATTTCATACTATTTGAAGTAATTCTGGGTTAATAGTTGAGACTATCTAAGAATTAAAAAAAAGAGAAGAAAACTTTAAAAAAGTGGCTTTGCTGCAGTTATTCCTGGTTTATGTTATGTTGAACTAACCAGTAATAAAGGACATTCTTTATGCCATTAAGTACACAAATTTGGATTGTTGGCACTCATCTGCCAAGTCTTTCTATTTGATTCTTGAGATGCCAGTCTGTTGTAAAGAACACTGCCTGGTGCCTGGTTCACAAGAGTTTAAGTCAGGTTCAATATCTACTTCATTGTCCCTTATGAGCCTCCATCCTGGAACACTTCCCCCAAAGCAAAGTGAAGTGGTGGCTTGTGCAGCAGGCATTTATGAGTGACGTATATTCCTGCCACTAGAGGGTATAATGTCTCCATCATTTATAGTTGGCCATGCCTCATTGTGTGTGTATGTACACTTGGCTTTTTCAGGAGTTTTAAAACAGAGGCAAAGCTCCTCAGGGAAGCCCAAAGGAATTAAGGTTCTTTTAAATATGAGCACCTAACTTCTGCAGTATGCTTTGATGATCTCAGCCTGAGATTACTTTTCAGAAAGCTGCAAGTGTGAATGAGAACTGACCAATGGACCTAAAGGGAAAACATAGTTCTCAGGATCTGTGGGAAAAAAAAAACATAATTAGAAACCAAAACCCAGAGCTGTTTAGTGGACAGCAAAAAGAAGAGGGAAATCCTAGCCTGTCAGCCCAGGCTGAACGCAGAGGGCTGATGTAACATGAAGCATAAGCCAAACATCCATTAATCATATTTCCATGTACTTGGGTGGTAGGATCTTCTCAGCAGCCAAAACAAAGGTCTCAAGGCCGAGCAGCAGCTATGGCTGAAAATACAACTGAAGAAATCTCTGACTATTAATTCTGAGGAAGGGAGAGCTCTTTCTCACTCTGCTGCAGTAAAAAGCTCTGTGCCTGCACAGTAGTCCCATGACAGGGTCCTAAAACAGAACAGAGAGTACCACAGCCTCAACGAGAGACAAGGGTTGTGCCATGGCAGCTCTTCTTCCAGAAGACATGCATGGGATTCTTCAGGAAGAAAGTCTGTGTGTATAGCTCTCAGATTTCTTCTGCCAGGCCACAAATGCATTTTTTCTTCCAGCTAATGGGAAAACAGAGCTTTAATAGAAAAGTTACTTGTGAACTGTTAGAAGGATACATGCAATTTATCATCCTAATCTCTAGAATTTGGGAACAAGATTTATCTTTGATTGTCTGTCTTACAGTAGACCTTGCTGTACTGTAGTTTCAGTGTCTTGCTGTTCTACATACTGTATAAGCCCAGCGAAGAAAACTTTCAGCCTAAATTATACGTGCGGAAGCCCCTTCCTAACTTCTTAGAAAAACGGGAAAGATAGTAGATTCTCAGTCCAGCTCTCTCTCCTTTGTTTTCTTCTCCCCTACAGAAAAGTGAAACAAAAAGTGCTTAAATCTGTGGGTGTTGTATATGAAGAAAGAAGGACAAGTATTCCTTTAACCAGCAGGAGATACAGACCCTGTGTAAAAGTAAGAGGGTACTACCTTGCTTTCAAAAGGATCATGATATATACAGAGATGCAATCAAACACTACATTTATATAATCAGAATGTCTTTCTTTGGCTAACAGTGCTGGAGCCCCTCGCCAATGCTGTCTGCCTTCCCTCCCCTCAGAGCACAGATGCTGCCCTGCGCCACAGTCCTGGGGAGCCAGGGCATTTAGATGGCACCTGAGTGTTAGTGTAAAAATGCCAGCACTGAGTTCCAGATTTGCCACAGTTCAGTCTTTTATTGCGAAGACATCAAGTAGCCTCAGAAGTATTTGCTCTGCTAATCTGGACTACATTTAATGGCTATCAGATAACCCCGCCATGGTTATTGTTAAGGGGCTTTGTCCCCAGACAGTGGAAGTGCAGATGACCTAGCAGCAAGACTGCATTTCTTGAGAGGGCAGTGCCTGAGGAAAGCAGAAACACAGGAATTCTGTGTTGAAAAGGGCTGTGGATGGGTCATGGCTGCGAGGCATCCATGACTGACCTCTTCCCCTTCCATCCTGCATGTGGAGGGCCTGGACTGGTAGAACAAATCCCTGATGAGAAGCCAAGTTGATGGAGACTGTCTGTGGCTTGCTATTAACTCCAAACTGTGAAAGCTGCCAGTACTGCAGCTCACTGGTAGTATTGGGAACGGGAAGAATAGGTTTAGGCATATCAAGTGTGCACCCATCAACTGTAATGCAGAGTCTCTGCTGCTGCTCTTGTGCAAGGAAATGTTGCCAAAACCCTTGTGAACTTTACTGGACCTAAATTTGGCCCTCTAGGCAAATATGTTATATTGTGTAGTTTCCTTCAGGAATGGGGCAGTTAGGTGTTATAAGTGAGAAATGGAGAAGAGGTATGAGTAGGACTAGAAATGTCAGGCCAGAGAATAATTTGACCTCTGGAAATAAAGGCTAGGTAAGATGTGATTCTTGTCTATAGATTTTGATAGGATATATACCAGGCCTAGCTTCTGTTTACTGGCATAACCAAGAGTCTTTTATGTCTTTCCAGTTTTAACCTGTCAGAATAATACTCCCTGTTTGTTTGGGTTTTTTTTTTCCTCAATTAATTCCTTAAAGAAGTAATTTTAAAAAAGAAAAGCAGTCTCTCCTACTTTCTGAAGATATGGTTATTTATTTATTTCTTAAATATAGAAAGCATTGTGTTACTTCTTTTCCTAGAAACACCTGTATACAGGCAAAATAGTGGGATTCTTTGCCTAAATCTCCTCATAGATTCCAATGGTAGGAATTAGATTATCAAAACCAAGAAGATTATTGCAACAATAAAACATGTACAATGCATTGTACATGCTTTAAGAGGATTATCCTGACAGTAAAGGACATAAAGAAACAGGTTTATATATTCTGCAAAAAATACAGGGACTTGTCCTGAAACTACATATCAATGGAAGTGGGCATTACGTGGATTTTGTGTGAGACTGAAAAAGGCCTGGAAATTAGTGCAACAAGTGTTGCAGGTGTTATCAGTTCTTATCAGACTGTATGATACTCAAATCCTAGTGGGTCCATTTCAGTTTCTGGAGGATAAGATGGCTTTAAATGCAAGTAGCATGCACTTGTCACAGGATAGGTTTATAGCTCATTTTAGCAGACGTGGAAACTTTGAATTGAAGCCATCTGTAGTTCTCAGTGTGTTAGCAGGTTTTGAGGTTGTCTTATGCTCCTGAAGCTACACTTACTCTGCCCTATCTAGGATTTTACCTCCTATTGGTTACCTCATATTAGTTGTTTGGACTAGCTAGATTCCTGTGCAGGACAGAATTAAGTGTTGGTTGACTCATGGATTTAGATATAGCAGCCAGACAACAAATTTACCCCCTTTGTCCATTTGTAAAAGTCCACTGAACCTGAAGAGATCAACTGGATGTAAATAAGGGCATGTTTCCTTTGGCTTTAAACTCACCAAAGTGGATTACTCCACAAACACTACACATAGTCTTCCCTGGAAATCAAAAGATATGTAGTTTTCAGTTATTCTTGAAAAGAAAAACAGCATATCAAAATTGCTCTGGGTAGCCACTTGCTAACTTCTTAACGTTTTCCAAATGTATTGCTACTTTAAAGATTTATGATACAATACTGCTTATTATAGGATTGCATTACAGCACAATTATTTCCTGTCCTTGTAATCCACAAAGCATAACTGAAGTGTGAATTTTGAAAGCTAGAAATACCTAACAGAAGACCCAGAATAATTTTTTGTAGTCTAAAAATGCAGAGCACCTAAAACTATCCGTGTTTACAGATGTGCTACCCTGTGGAGGTCAGACTTTGGTGGTGATGGCTTCTTTTTCTCTTTGATAAAAACTATTATGCTCTCAGTCCTTCTATCTGTACAGTTCCAACATTTAGCTAAGTGTAAAAGCTTGATACAGGTACGTTCTTAATGCTGAAAATTGGAGTTTGTCACTTAGGTCTTTTTATGGATGTATGGAATATTTACTATGAAACAAATAGAGACACGGAGTAACTTGGTCTGTTACCTTAAAAGGAATTTGTGTCTTTTTTTCCTTGGGAAGCATCGTGGAGGACCATTTTCTTTCCTTTTGCTCTCTGTGGAAGAGAGAGTGGGCTGTAAGTTCCTACCTTGCTCTCCAATACTCATGGCAGCATGGTATCTCAGCCATTGGTTGCCTCGTACAATTCTGAACATACTGTTTTCCATGTGAATTTATTTCTGGTACTCAGGATTTGCATCCCACAAGTGTTATTACAACTGCTGTAAGCATACTTGAATTTGCTCTAAATGACATAGCTGAAAATCCTACTGTTATGACAACTGATTATTGAATACTGAGCTATTATGTGCTTACCCAGAGCATCAGGAGATCTTATTCAGCTCTTGTAGAACCAGGTGATTCTGCAGCTTCATTGCTCTCTGTATCAGAGCTTCTTAATTTTAGGGAAGCTCTGATGTATCTAAAGAGCTGCATCCTCACCTCTGAACTGCACTGTGGACATAGTTTTATCTGTTGTACTTTAGTTTTCCAATTTATTTCACTCATTTATGCCATTGTGTGTACTTTCATTTGCACACAAAAATATGCGTATGTACTCTAACTCTTGTTCTGGTTATCACAAATGCAAATATGAGTATCTGCTCTGAAAAAGTTGTGCAAACATAGGTGTTGGCATCTTGACACTAAATAAATATTTGGTGTGCACATACTTTTTCATTTGGAGAAATGTGCATGGGGAAAGATATCAAAATGTTAAGATTAATCGTGCACTGAATTGTCTATTTCTTGTCAGTAATTCAAACTGAGTCTAAAGTGGACAAATCTAAATGTACACTTATACAGGGACAGGCAAATCCCACCTGATGCATGAAAAAAGAAAAATCTTACAAACCACTGAGCTGCTTACAGAAAATAATCCTGCCCATGCACACTTAATTTTCTCAGTTTACAGTACTGAAACTTGTTAACATTAAGTTACATTAACCCCTGTTTCTAGATATAAGGTCTTCCTTTCCACTGTAAGCATGAGCTTAAAAATGTCTACCAGCATTTATTTTTATGAAGGCTGAGAGTGTCAGTCAGCTGTAGATGTACAATGCACATTAATGGAAAAAGGGAGTTGTCATATTTTAGACTGTATTGAAAACCTGATCTTTAAAATACAAGTTAACGTTGGAAGGATAAATAAGATGTGAAGTAGAAGGAAAACTTAATACAAAAGGATTTTTTCAGTGATATATTCCTACAGGGAAAGACTTGCAAGCTGAAAATTTTCCACTTACTAGTTATAGCTCTAACGAGGCTTCTTAGAACCTTTTTACAAGTCTTTGTTAAATCAAAAAGAGTAGTTGTTAATGTGTTTTTTGTATCCCTGTAAAGTATACTTTCCCAAGTCCCCAAGACAGATTCTCTAACAGTAAAAGGAAACACAGCTCATAGGCATTGTTTTTCTTCCAGCCTTCATCTTGTTGAGTTTGTGGTTAATTTTCTATTTGTCTTGTGATTCTCAAATTCCTTCAACTTTTCCTTTAAATTCTCTGTTACTTCTTGAAACTATAATCTAATATACCCAAAAATGCCCTGCAAAAGATTGAGCTACTAACTGTTCTGTAAAGGAGACAGAATGACTATAATAACTATCCTGTTCATTGTTTTGGCAAATAAATCTGGCAATAAAAGAAATTTAATAAAATGAAATTTAGAAATACATAAAATAAAACCTAATATCACTGTGGGGATTACGCGAGACTTGAGGCAATGTGTGCGGTGCCTATTTGTGTTGCATAGATTTATAATCCTGGCTCAGTCTGTAACTGTTCAGTCTGAAAAGGGATTCTTGGCTTTTTAATATCCCAGGTGGCACCAAAGCAGGTTTCTAAACAATTCCTCTTACATGTGATGAAGGCAGCTGAATACAGCAAGGGTGTGAAACATGGGTGTCAAAGTTATGCTGTGGTCAAAGCCAGAAAAGATTTTAAGCTGGGGTCTGCCCACTAAGGCTACTGTATGGAAGATCTTAAACTGCTGTCCACAGCCGCACTCTGTAAGTGTCAGGGGCTTTTGCAGCAAGGATGACCTCCCAACAGGAGGTTGAACTAAAAATGGAGAGGCTTTGAGTCACTGCATGTATCTACCCTACACAGCAATGTCAGGGAGGCAGCGGGGAGCGTGGCAGGACTCAATCTCTCACAGTGGAGCTTTCCTTTTCAATTAAAAGTGTAGAGGGCTGCTACCATGCTGTGCCTCTGTGTTTACAGTAGTGAAAAGATGCACTAATACAGTAAAAGAGTGTCTCCTCTTAACCAGGAATAGGAGGACAAGCAAAGCAGGTATATTTGACCTAATATTAAAATCCACTGTACCTAGGTTCAGCCCTGCACTCTGATTGTCAGAGTTATCACAGTTCCTGAAGGTCCACCATTGCAATGCCAAAGCATCATAGAAGCCTAGGGAACAGTTATTACCCAGTGTGGGCTCTGACACTTTAGTCAGCACAGGAGGGCCATTCAGGAGGAGGTGCTCAAGGCTAAGCAGCGCTGTATTGCTCCAAGGCACAGCCTCATGCAGAGCAAATGACTGGGAATGGAGCAGGACTATATCCCTAGCCTCCAAGTGCCATGTGACTGCAAGTACTATGCAATCAGTGGGAGGTCAGTTATAGGTGGCAACAGCCCCTAAAGCTGTTCTAACCAGTGCTGGGACTGTGAGATTTCCAGCTCCTGATGAGATGAGATTTGAAAGGCATATTTCTGCCCTTTGTTTTACTTCTTCCAAAGCATCAGGACCAAAACCATTTTCAAATCCATCCACTATCCCATTTTGCATGTGTGTGTGTGCTGCATTCCTGCGGAGGTGCAAAGCCAAAACCTTGTTGGTCCTGGCATTATCCCATGGCAATTGAGGCTTGCTCTTCTCCCAGCAAGGAATGTAACGTTATCAAAACTATTGCCATCTTCCCTCCCAGAAGAGTGTTAATTTTTGTACCCACACTGTCACCCTAAAAGTTTCAGTAATAATGGCATAGGAACAGTATCACACATTAGATCACTAGTCAAACTATCCCTATATTCTTTTTCTTGTAGTGCCTTGCACGAAGCAGCTCATTTGCAAGAAGCCATTAATGAGAACATTGTTGAGCAAAGGGGATTTCTTTTGTTACACTTCACTTGAAGGAGACATTAAATCACAAGGCTTTGTTTTTCCTTCCAGTAACTCCTGGGTGTATTTTTCTTTCCCCTATTTCTTCCTCATGTAACTGTAGATGATATTCTTCATTATATAAGTGTCCAGTCTCTTTGTTAATCTTGCTAAATGCTTGACTTCAATGCTGTCTTGTGACTAATTAATCCTATGCTAAATGGTACTGATATCACATGTAGATCGTAGTAATCTGCACCAGTGCCAGGTGAGTTCTCCCTCCCCTACTAGGGCGAGGTAAACATTAGTACAGTACAGAGTTCCTCCATCTGTCAACATGCTCTATTCACATCAAGTGACTAAAATCCTTGATGCTATATCATATAATTGCTAATCATGGGAATAAAGGATATTTTGAAATCCAGAGTGTTTTCTAGTTCTCTTTTCTGCTTCCCTCCTTCAAAGTTGAGCAATACCAACATGCACTCTGCAACAGATTATGTTTGCTCCTGGAGGTGTCATTTTGATATGCTTAGATCTGTTTGGTTTTATAATATTTAAAATTTACTCCAGCTCAAAAAATTACACTTTGCTCTCTATTACTTGCCATACAGTGTAATAAATAATAATATAAAAGATTGTGCCAACTGTCTTTGGGAAAGTGGAGGAAAGCCACTAAGATAACAGGCACAGAAAGTTTATGAGATCCTCAGGAACAAAAGTTATTTTTTTTGCACTGAGTGCGAAATACCAAAGAATGAAATTGGGTGTGAAGAGTGAGCTGAATATGATGCTAAACATATGAGTTTCACATGAATGCTTTCCTGTGCATAACACCTTCTCCTTTATGGGACCCAGCAGTGTTCTTGCAGCCTCATTTGCACTGCTGTTGTTACGGCTGTTGTCAGTGTTTCCATTGGAAAGCCCTATTTTCAAGGGTATAGAAGCTGACTATAAAAAGCCTTAATGGGCAAAAATCTTGGCAACCCTGGTCTCGGTATGGGAGAAAGCCACTGGGTTTTAAGAGGGTTTATTTTCCTCTAAGTTGTAACTCAAATTACTTCATGGGCTTTCATTAGAGGAAAGTTTTCCAACTATCTATGTCCTCTTGTGGCCTGGTCTAAGGAAGCCTCCTGTTGCTGAACAAGAATAACACCTGTTGCCCAGTGAGGAACTTCATGGATGAATCTCTAGGGACACTTTTGTCCAGACCTCCCAGCTGTAATACAGTCCTGGCAATTCTTAACCAAGGAGGGGAGAGCAGATAAAATTCAGGGATAATTCAGCATGCTTTCCTCGTTCCCATCCCAATATATTCCTGGTGCCAAATCTAGAGATTTCATATCCTGACCAATTCCTTTCCATCTGTGGAGGCCATAAACCAGGGAGATATTTTTTCTTTTCCCAGTTCAGAGTTTAATTTCACACTTTGGACCATCTTATGTATACCACAGCCATTTTACCTTTCTTTGACCACATGAAGGAGAGATTAAAAATGCATAAAGCTTATTGACACTCGCTTTAAAAGCCTCTTCAACTGTTCTACTGATATAAAAGGAACGCTAATAAGAAACAGAGGCAGCAATATGTTAGTAATAAAAAAATGGGAAAAAAAAATCTCTTAGACTTAGAAGTGGGGGGAAAGGCTAAATAGTTTCCTCCATTCTTACTTCACCAGCCCTGGCCAGGCCTATTTGCAATGGTCAAATGCCCCTTCCCTGCTACCTGCAAGCTATCCAATGAGGAAATATCTTCTGATCTCGACATAAGCCTCAGAGTGACTGAACATACTTCTTATCATGCCATGACAGCACTAGCCCTGGGACAACTTTGCAGACACACTCTTGCTGCAAGCAGAAAAAGTTACCTGGTAATTGCTTGTGCTGTCATTTTGGTTGATAGTATTGCAGTTGTGAATCTTTTCACTGCAGTTGTTTGCAGTGAACCTTTATCTCACAACACTTACGCTACAAACAGGGTTGAAAGACCCAGTCAGAACTTATGTTCATGGTGGTGTGCAAACAGAACCCCCCAGTTTATTTTCATTTCTTACCAACAGGACTCTGGATGTCTTGAGAAATCATATTTGAAAAAAGGAGTGACAGATCTTCTACAACCCCTTCTGGGGTTGGGGGAGGTTGCAGAAGACCTTCACACTTTATTGTGAAGAAAATAAAACATCTCTCACCCTCTTTTTTAGTGTTTATAGAATCATAGAATCATTTAGGTTGGAAAAGACCTTTAAGATCATAATTTCCAATGATTAACCTAGCTCTACCAAGTCCACTGCTAAACCATGCACCACATCTACATGACTCAACCACTTCCCTGGGCAGCCTGTTCCAGTGCTTGCCAACGCTTTCTGTGAAGAAATTTTTCCTAATATCCAACCTAAACCTCCCCTGGCACAACTTGAGGCCATTTCCTCTTGTTCTATCACTTGTTACTTGGGAGAACAGGTCAGCCTCACCTCTCATCAGCCTCCCTTCAGATAGCTGCAGAGAGCAATAAGGTCTCCCCTGAGCCTCCATTTCTTCAGACTAAATAGCCCCAGTTCCTTCAGTCACTCCTCATAAGAATTGCTCTCCAGGCCCTTCACCAGATTCATTGCCCTTTTCTGGACCTGTTCCATCAACTTGATGTCCTTCTTGTATTGAGGTGCCCAAAACGGAACACAAATTCTTGAGTTGTGGCCTTACCTATGCCAAGTACAGGGGTATGACCTCTTCCCTAGTCCTTCTGGCCACACTATTTCTGATACTATATATATATATATATATATATATAACCTGTAATTTTGCTGAAGAGTAGGGATTAATCAATCTTTTGTCTTTCTGCTCATGGAAATATAGACTGACTGATTGGTCTTATATAAAGTGATTCACTTTGCCCCTGTACTTTCACTTTTCTAGATTAAAAGCATGCAGCCTTTCAGGCTTTTCCATTTCTGATCACTTTGCTGTTTCATTGTTTTTCCAGGAAGGTTACACCTTTCTTGAGCTGTAGCACTAAAGATGACACATGGTGCACCTGGTGAGACCTTGGCATCATAGGTATGCTGAAGTGGTGTGTTACCCATCAAGGACCTCTGAATATATTATACAAGGAGACTTATCTTTTCCTGTTGTTCTTACAGATTCATGTTGTTGGTGCTCTGTCTCTCACAGTGATTCCCCCTTTCTTTGGTAGTACTTCTGCCTAGCAATTATTTCTTGGTTTATGTGCATTTGATTGTTCCTTCTTAATTGGATGACTTTGTGCTTGGCTTTACTGAAATTCTTTTTGCTTATTTCAGACTAGCTTCCTAGTTTTTCAAGATCTTTTGGATTCTGATCCACTCCTCCAAAGCACTTGGAACTTTTTTCTTTTTGTGATATTCAATTCTTTACAAAATCTATTAAGCTTTTAGCCTCAGTTAATACTTTGTGCAAATAATGAATTTTTCAGTTCTTAGTCCAAACAAACAAAGCATTTATCCTTGAACATAAGTGATTTTTTTCTTAGAGAAAAAAAAGAAAAAAAATCTTTATGAGTCAAAGGAAATATTTTCATTGCAGGCACTTCTAACTAAAGCGAAGTACTGGAAATTAAAAGCTTCATTAAATAACACTTAAAAATAACAAAGAAGTGTCAATCTTTCTACCTAACCCAGTGCTTAAGCTGCTTACCCAGAATATCAAAGATTTTGATTCACTGCATCCTCCCACTGAGAAGTTTCAAATGCCCAGCTCCCAGAAGAATGCTCTGGCCTCCAAGCTCTATGCCAGAGCTGGATAGAGCTAATTTTTACAATATGCTTAAGTGATCACTGGCATAGAGACAAGGACCAAGGTATTCTGCTTTCCATGTAAGCATCCTAACCACAACAGTGAAAGCACTAACCTACAGTTACTGCTTCTCATGTCTGTTGACCTCAACAGCTCTTATGCAGTGATATCTATTTGTGAGCAGGAGCCATCCAGACTAAGGGACCTCCTCCCATCACTTTGAAACAGAACACCCCTATTGTGGTGATGCTCTTTGACGTGGAACAGGAGAAAGGTAAAAAGTTCTTCACATCCAAAATGAGTACATGAGTATTGTCACACAGGATAAAGATCCTCACTGCATTTGTCTTCGCCTATCTACCCAAGCAGTTTGCTTTGATTAAAATTTTCAAACAAGTTTTGCCAAAATCACTGCATCATTTCAGTCCAACCCCAAACTAATTCTTCAGTAAGCAAAACTGTCGTGGCATAGTACATGTATCCAGGCCTTGTTGCAATATCCAAAGAACTGGACCTGCCCACAAGCTTCTTCCTTGTCAAACCTAGGGCAGTTCTCTTTGACCCAAATAATGGTGTTAGGCCTCTCCTGTGCTGCCACATACTGAGCCTGGAGATAGAGACTCACTGACAGTGCAGCTCTGAGCTGTGATATGCCTGGGATGATAGAAGCATGATACAAACTTACTGTGTTACTGTTCCTTTCTGCACTGAAATCCCGAAAGTTAGTAGAGGGTGAAGTGAACCAAGCTTCCTGGATTGTATTCCTGGCATATCCCTCTTTGTGACCTCTTACAGATACTTGATGCCTACAGAGAACTCATAACAGGTGGCAAGAAAAGCTACTATATGCTGTATTCTCTGAGCACAAGCTACAGAACTAGCTCGATTTCTCAGTTGCCTGTCACTAGCCATGATGAGTCTGAGGCAACTAGTTGTGGTGCATTATAGGCTGGTCTAAAGACTTGGCTCCTTTGGAACAGGTACCCTTTGCAAGACTGGTTCACCTACACTTCTGTTGTTTCTCAGCTCTTCCTCATTCTCTAGCACCTGTCTCCATTCAGGAGGGTGCAAGACTGATAGGCGGGACCTCAATTATCTTCTACTGACAACACTTGAAGGACAAATTTAGTGGCTCTGGGAAGCCCAGCACAATGTTATGGCCTCAAGCCTAACAATAAATAAGTTTTAACTGTTTCCTCTTTAGGTAATGTTACTCTGAGCTTCCAGATGTTGTCAACCAGAACAGTATGTGCTGCTCTGTTCTCTACTGCCATGTGGAACTGTTTCCGTCATCTAAACCACACCATGATTGAGATGTTTAGAGAGCATATTATAGAAACAGACATGGTTTGGCTGGAAATTCATCAGTAACAAATGTTATAGAAGAACTTTGCTGCTAAATTACTTATCAAATAGAAGAGCTCAAGGAAGCCATGATAGTGACTGGCTGGAGCTGTGAAGGAAGTGCTGAATCCATCAGCTCGCTGAGTATTCCATTCTCAGTAGAATAGAAGGCTTTGCACATATTATGGTTGTGGTAGAAGAAACCCTAGACCACTCACAAAAATCAGTGTCTGTTAGACCCTTGCTCAGTGCTATGTTTGAGTGGAGATTACAATGCTTATTTTCAATTCTTATGTTTGAAGCGTAAATCCTGAAGAATATGTTCTTGAAGATGTTTTGATTCCTGGCCTAAATCTCTTATTAGATGGCAAGACTCCAAAAAGGACTGCAGAAGACTCAGAAGTAATGCAGCGTAGTGTCATGAAATTCATAACACATACAGCAAACCAATGGCTCATCATATGGCCTTAAACAGTAGGATTTTACCATGATAGCAGGGTAATAGCAGTCTAACCAAAAGGCTAAAGAATTCATGGGGTTTTTTATACATGCCTCGATTTTTGCTATATGACACACAGCACATAGTGATCTTTTTTGCCTATACCCATCACAGACTTTACTTATGAAAGACTGTCATTTCAGGCCACCTTTCCAGAGGTGTAAGAAAGGTTTCACATAGTTTGGTGCAAAAGAGCAATCTGCATCTACCAGTCAGATGTCTATGTTTAATCAATGCTCATCATTATTTGATCTTGCAAAGCTGCAGGAGCAGCCCTGAAGTATTAGGATTTTACATGTATCTTTCTGTAGATTTGGCATTGACCAGCAGTAGAAAAGAAAGCTGATCTGGCTCATCAAATGATGCAGTCTAGAACCATATTTTTCATGCAATATGATTATGGAACTGTTCATAATGATGTTAAACTCATATACATAAATTTAACCTAAAAACCTCAGGAGATTTTCAAGCCTACAACAAAAGCTAGCCTCATCAGGAACAGCAAGCACAGAAAAATAGTACCGGATTTTAGAGTATAAGCATATCTGAAGAAGAATGTGGTGGGGACTATATTGAATACTGGAACCAATATTTTTGTGCTCTTAAATTCTTAAATATTGACATTTTCAGAATATGGAAATGGAGATTTTTTCAGTTGTGATGAGTATCATACAGCATTCAATGCTCTAAAGTTGTCCACATCCTTGGTGAGATACATCTAAGAAATGCTTTCTAAAGCTTGTGTTAGTTTTCCTAAAATATTTTAGCCTTTCATAAAATCTCATAAAACAGCTATGATTCTGTAACTATTCTGTAAATATAACTTTCCTATGTTCCCTGGACCAAATCATAACTCATGAGAACAGGATTATAAAGATGTGTTAGCAAGACAATAGAGTATTAGTGAAGAAAGGTAACTAGGCCCAGTGTCTAGCAAAGTTGCAACATATCTTAACCTTCTTGACAAACAAGAACACAAGGCAGTCTGGGAAATTAATGGTCCATTCTGATGAGTCCTCTCTTCTCTGCCTGTCCTCACATCTTTTTCCCATCTCTTCTCATCTCTCACATGTAATAACTCTCATTTCGCTTCCTCTCTCTGTTGCGTGGAGCAGGACTAAAGCAATTATGTTCCTAGGAGGTCTTGAGACATTTCCACTAACTCAAGTGAGTAATTGTTCTGCAGCTTTCTAGGCTTTGCTCTGCGCTGCTGACAGCAGATTTTGAAGTGTACAAATGAGAGGTCTCACTGTGCTGTGTTATTTGATCTCAGTAGTTGCTGCTTAGCCAGAAAGTGCAAGTGGAGAACTACTGCCCAGAAACTAAAAGGATCATGATGGAGTCCCACTATGAGTCCTACTTTGCACAACTATGCCACGCATCACTGTTAGAAGAAAGAGCAGAAAGGTGGAGGGAGGGAACCTGGAGAGCATGTGGTGTCCAGCAGCTGCGTGATTTCTTTTTCTGCTCAGGATTATTTGCTTGTGCAATCGTAGATTAAGTGCTCTGTCCCAGGAAAGAAAGGGCCCGAGGTCCAGATTCATGATTTTTATTAGAACTGATGCTTTTGTAAACAACTTTGGAAACATTCTGGGCAGAACCTTGTCCTTGTCACACATGGAAAAGCAGGCTTTTCTTCCCCGTTTTTCTTTCATTTTTGTATCTTCTTTTTGTGCTACCCCTGTATCCTCCATCTTTCCTCCTTTTCTCTGTTCCAGGAACAGAATGTGGGTGCTTCAGATGAACAATAGGTGCTTAAGAACTAGTGGAGCACTTTCTGGATATACTATTTGAACTGGTTTAAAATACATTAACCTGGGGCATACCTCTATTCTTTAGCATATTGCATGTTTAATCATCTCATGCACTGCTGCCAGTTAGAAGGCTACATTAACACGTTAAAAGATATACAAGCCCAAATGAGCATAAACTTTGGCAGATTGGTATGAATTGGAAAATTCATGACTAATGTATATGCACGCATGTGCAGATAATTGAAGTTTAGAGATGTTTTTTTAACATATTTCAGTGAGACTGCACTAAGCTTGGGGAAAAGAAATCATAAGCAAATTGAGGGCACCATCCCAAAAGCAACGTGTGGAAATTTAACTGACATAAATGAGGGCTTTCTATGCTCAGAGCAAGGATTCTGTAGTCTGTTCACGCATGACACATTGACATCATGATGGGCAATACACAGGTATAAAGCAAGAGGAACAATAAGAGATTTTGTGTTTCTGTATGACTCTTTTTTGGGTCATTTGCTTTGTGGCTTGAAAGTACAAGAAAAGTTCAATACAGAGTAGTTTAAATTTAGCCATCATCTCCCCTTGATGTGGAACAACACCATTTTGATATTTACGCAGGTGGCAAATTCTTTGGAGTCAGTTTTGTAGACACTGAAATCAAAGTCAAACACGCCCCTGCCTTTAGGTAGCAAAATAAAGGTCCTTTACGCTTGCAAAGAGCTTTGTTGTACTTTAGGTCTTCTAAATACTTCAGAAATGCTTTTGGTTGCTAAAATATAAAACATCATGACATCTGTTTACAAGTCTGCACCCTTAAGCAAGATCTGGATTGACTTTTTGACTCAGTGGGGGCAACAGAATTTCAGCAAATGGAAATATTTTAGGCAGACTTTTAACTTAAAATACTAACACTTTTGTTTTACATTTTAATGATACACTAACATTGAATTGAAATGGAGTCCCAATGGTAATGTGCAATATCTAAATCAATACCATGTGATTAGTGTCATGAAAATGAATAGTAAATGATATAATAGCAATGAGGCTCACAAAACAAGAAGGATTTTTAAGGCAATCAAGCCTTTGGTGTCCATGAACTCATCCCTGACTACAAATATCTGCAAAATACTTGAGAGAGCTTCTCTAATGCCCACAAAATGTATCTTAATTAATGTTATTATGATAAATGCTGAAAGAATTAATTATGGCTCAGGACTTCTAAGAGATAGTTACCCATAAACTTCATCTCAACAAACTCTAACATTATCACAACCACAGTGATGACTATTACTTCCACAAAGATGCAGTTTAAAGCCTCACATTAACTGTGACCAGCCTCTTTAACTAAAGTCTGCCAGTGACTGATTTTTCTGTTTGACATGTTTCTACTGAAGCTTTCTACCATAACTTGAAATCAACATCTTGCCACGTTTTAAGCAATGAAAGCTCAGTTGTGCAGCATGAATTACACAACATGTTTAATGGTCAGTGCAATCTCTAAGTCCATGTGGTCTTAAAAATGAATGTGTGCTTATGTGCTTGAGGCAACTGGGGGAGCACAGACATGAATATGATTTCAGTCTGAAATCAAGCTGAGCATGACAGCATATGGTATGGAATATCCCTTTGGCCAGTTGGGGTCAGCTGTCCCAGCTGTGTCCCCTCCCAACCTCTTGTGCACCCCCAGCCTACTTTCTGATGGTGTGGTATGAGGAGCAGAAAAGACCTTAACTCTGTGTAAGCATAGTTCAGCAATAACTAAAGCATCCCTGTGTTATCAACACTGTTTTCAACTTAAATGCAAAACACAGTCCTATATAAGCTACTATGAAGAAAATTAACTCTATCCCAGCCAAAACCAGTACAGGGTTCAGGAGTTTGGTTGCAATCACGGGGAACTATAACTAAGACTAGGAAATCTGTCTTGTGAGATGCCTTGTGTTCATGTTCAAACACTTGTAAGAATCTTGGCTTTCACTCAAAATGCATGTCCAGCCAGGACAACATTTTTAGAGTATATGCTCTCAGGATTTATGATTGGATTAAATCCAGAGAACTCCAGCCTATGTGTATTCTTCTAAGCAGGACTGCTTTCATACATGCTTACATGTTTTCCTAAGTCAAGGCCTTTAAGCATATAATACTTTTTTTTTGCATTGCGCAAAACCCTCCTCTCCATTTAGCCTTCATATTTATTGATAAAAAAATTACTCACCAAAGTAACAAGCATCATCTGCAAGTCAAGACAAAGTTATACCAGGATTATTTCCGTGTTGCCAGTAGACAGAAATGTACAACACAAGGTCTATTCATTGTTTGTATGTCTGCTCCTTTACATTTTTTTTAATAGGCTATGGTCCTCATTTGTCTATACATTGCTTATGACACTTATAAAGAAATTTAATATCACAAAAAAAGTTACTGATTTGCTCAGCTCTTCCAGAACTGAATAAAAAATGGATGCTACATTTTGATTTGCTGGAAAAAGAAATTGCAATTGGTCAGATTGATCCCCAGTGTGTGCCAGAGATTAATTTGGTCTCAAGCAATAGATTTAGAAGGTAATAAAATGTGTTTCTACTCTGGAAACATGTAATGTAAAATGGCAGCTTCTTACACAGATCAATCCCCTGTTCTGAACAAACAGAATAAAACTGCTGACTTCAATGACAAAGTGATTTTTTAACTGATTTTTTTCCAAAGTACAAATCTGGCACTGTAACTGAAGAATGTGCTTCTGCGTACGGTTGAATTCAACATATTCAGATAGCAATTCAATCCTGAATTATGTGCTAAAGTGCTGACCTTGAAAAAGGTATTTACCTGCACAGTCAGGAGAGGGAGCTATCTTCTGACCCATTCAATAATTTAAGAAGGTCAAGAAGCAAATATTTTTTCCTGAAGAAAAAAGATCTTCATACAAGATAGTACTACCCCCAACACTTTTTTTTTGCTAACAACTTTCTGTTTTCTGATTTTTTAACTGCTCAAGGTATCATATTAAAACAGTGGGAATGCAAATTAGCCTCCTTGCAAATAGACTTGATTTTCAGGGAATTAAAAGGATATGTTCTTATCTGAAAAGCATAAAAAGGCATTTAAATTTTCACACCTGCTACATATGGGCATCCATAATTCAAATCAGATATGGATTCTTTCCCCTGCATTGCAACCTATGCATTGCAATACGGTTGCAGCACTGTGACAGATCCTAATGCAAGAACTTACAGGGGAGGAAGGTGATTTTATTCTGAAAGAACATGTAAACAAAACCTATTTTAGTCACTCACACCCAAACCGTCAGACCCACATGCTGTCAATCACCATGGCACGTGTATCTAACTAGTCTGTCCTGTAGTCAGGCAGCAAGACATTTGTATCCAGGTGAAATGTCCACTGCAAATGTCTTTGCAGTGACACAAATAGTGACTGCTGTTGACTTCTCTCTGTATCTCCAAGGTTCTTCTTAGCTTAGGATGCCATGTATCACTTTGGGAGCTCCCTTTTTTACAGTCTGTAGGACCTGACAGTGATTGTCATCTTCTGCCTCTGCATTCTGTCTCACCTCTGTGAGATGTTATGATTTATTTTGTTTGGTTTTGAGGTTTTCCTGAGTCCTTGAATCAGCTCTTCCCTCTCCTTCTGCACTAGTCTTCTAATGCTTTTACAACCATACAGTCCCATCTTTCTCATCATCTGAACATTGCTATTATAAACTTTTGGGGAACCTAGATTATTTAATTTGTTTTATACATATATCTTTTTATTTAATTTTTCTTCACTTTTTTTTTTTTAATATATATATAGTCTAAGCTGGACTCTGCTTTTGTTTCAAGCAGAGACATCACAAGGCCCTGATTTTCACAAAGGTAAACCCTTTCTGTCTTTTTCCCTCAATGTATGCTTGCTTGATCTTTTGCATGTATCCACAGATACATGTGTGCAAGCACTCACATCAAAATGAGGAAATCAAATTGGTGTTTCAAGAAAGCAATCAGGCCTGCAGCCTGCAGATTCAATTGTCAGGCTTCAGTTAGTCCAGACTACTAAGTGACATCTCCAGCTGTATTCACTACAAGCCTAGCTCACTTTTGAAATTAGACAGTAATTTGTTCAAGTCAAAAGATGGCTCTTCACAGCTGCACTGCCACTGTCAGGAGGTGTTCTTTGCCATATCTCATTTTAAAGTGCATCCACATGGATTATACTCTAAGGTTTGCATGTCTGGATGCATGCTGCAGTCATCACTACGGTACCAGTGGTGCTGTTACCTGAATTGCTGACAGTGCAGTAACAGCCTCACTGCAAAATCAGCCATGTGTTGTCCAAGTTTGTCTGAATCTGGAAATTATCGCCAAATGCAATACAGATACTTCAGAAAAAGAGAAACCTTGGTATAGAATGTCTCCTACTCTGCATAACGCACCTTTGCATTCAGAGGTTAACTATGAACTCAAGGTAGTTTTCATCTGGTCAGCTCTTCACTGTTACTCCAGCACATGCCAAAGCACAGAGAGGAACTTAGGCTGAGCTGAAATTCATGTTGAAAAAACAACTGTTTACAGATGGCAAGTTAGTGACATTTCAATTAGCCAAGATATGTCTACATGAATTCTAGCCATACCTTGTGTTCCTCTCATACTGTTGTAGACATATGCTACAACAAAGTCTTTATTCCTGCTAAGCTTGATTTTCATAAGATCAAAATCATTTAGGCAGTCAAAATATCAAGAACTCTGAGTTATCACCTTTGTTTCAGGTAGTCCTCAAGCTGATTACTTCATGCTGGGATGGTATATTGGGGAAATATAACTTGATATTTCCTTGATTCTCACCTGTTTTCCACGGAATGTGTTATTGACCTTCCCCAGGGACAGGATACTGAGCTAGATGGATTTCTGTCCTGGACTTCTTCTTTACTTGCATCCAAATTTAACTTAGAACCAAACAACCCATATTCAAGACCTGAAGTTACAAATAAACAACATAATAATTAACATAAACAGGTATTTATCTCTTTGTTACCATTAGACAAGCAAATAATTCTTCAGGATCTTCTGGCCAGGCTGGGAACTGAAGCTCCATGGGACTGACCGTCCTTCAGAGCTGTCTATTACACCTCTTCAGCTGGTAGAGAAGAGGCAGGAACCGGGGCAGGATTAGTCCCACTGAGTTTTAGCTATCTGGAAATTACATATCTGGCTCAAGCTAATCATGTGGGGTTCTCTTCTGTCAATGTATAAGCACCTCTATAGGGTGATTCATCTCTCTCATCTGAGACATTAAATTGAGGACAACTAAATGTGGGTGAAATTAATCTTGTTCTCAGTTTCAATCTTTCTTGTCTTTCCTTCCCCTTCAGTGGTTTTCCCCCACTGATTATATTTTAAACAACTAGATAATGATGTATAACAAGTTTAATAAAACTTATTAAATAAACCAACTCATTTTTAAAAACTTCTGAGTCTGCCAAGGTATAACAAAATTTTTTCACATATTTCCATTTCCTTGGAGTCTGAAGGAGAAAGAAACAGACATTTGGAGAAAAAAATCCTTTGAGATCAATGGAGACTTTTCCGTTCCCATGAGAAAAGAAAAAAAGCAAAAAAAAAAAGCTACTAATATTCATTTTAAGGATTTTGCTTTGCTTAATTTTGTTCAGGTTCTGGCTCAATCTTTTTCACTTTCTGAAAGGGAAGGTTTCATTTTCTAATGCAAAATTATTATACAACCACAAAAGAATAACAATTGTTAAGAAGATTAAGCATCAGGAATTTTCAGAAGGAAAAGGGCCTTATGGGTCTGAAATTCCATTTTCTTTTGAATCATGGGACCTGGGAAATTCTGAATTGTTTGCTTGCTTTCATTTCACTGTAGAAATAAAGAAATTTTGATATTCCAAAAACCACTGTTCTTCTACAACTGTTCTTGCTTTCAGTTTCTTCCAGAGGACTTTGACTGGTTGTGAATGAGGAGGAAGAGTTTTCAGAGCTGTCCATCAGTAATATCTAATCATTTCCTAGAGCCAAAACCAGGCTGTTGTCTCTGGGCAATGCCTTCCAAATCAGATTTAATTATGTTAGAAAAAAATGTCCTCTAATGCTGCCAGCAACACCTGTAAGATGCATGTCTGCATAGGATGCTTCCTGAATCAAAGCCTCCATCTCCATCTGTGTTATAATTCCGTTCATCTGTAAATGGGGATAATATTTACATTGACCTTGCAGAGGTGTTGAAAGGTTCACTTCATTAAAATTTGCCCAATATCATGTCCTTGGAAGCAAGAGGAGGTGGAATTACAAATAATTTATTTTTAGTATTCATAAATTTATCTTTTTACCTGCCAAAACAGAATCTCTGTATCTTTCTCTGTTCCCTACAGGCTGTTGAGTTCTGATGAATCATGAGCAGAAATTAGCTCCAGACTTTGCCTGCAGACATGGTAAGGATTGCATCAGACCTCACGGAAATAACAATATGTTCTCAAGACCTGTTGGAGTCCTTTTTAGTTTTAAGGCTGTGTTGAACAACTTCATATCTAATTCTGCAGCTTTTCAAAAGATTGTACTTGCCAGAGTCTTCCATTGAAATTGACAGCTGTTTAGCCCACTGAAGTTTTACTTTGTTTGCTGAATTCTGCTGATTTTTCTATCAGTTTCCCCTGTTTGGAATCAGTAATTTTCAACACTGTAATTGCAGAGTTTTCAAATGCATGAAGTTAAACTATATGACTAATGTAAAAAAGTAGTTAGTATCAGCAACAACAAAAAATTTCAAACCAAACAAATGAAAAACAGCCATGTCCTTAAAACTAAAACTAAAGCAAATAAACAAAACAAAACAACAAACCAAAACAAAACAAATGAAAAAAAAGAAAAGAAACTGCTGAGGCTTTAGGATATCTGGAAAGGAAAAATGCATCAAGAGAAAATAAGGGAAAATTATTTATTTAAGCTTCTGTTCTTTCTCTTAACTATGTTTTAAGAATGCTTCATTTTAATTATGAATATGAATGGTTCAGTGACTCAGCTTACAGACCTCAATAATTACAGCTCAACAACATGCAAAAGCTGTTCCTTCCACTATCCTTTTCTCTGATGCTCTACCACTACTACTGCCATGTTTCCACTCTGTGTGTGTTACCAAAAATGGGAATGTTATTGAGAAAGATGCCTGCAAACACTAACATTTCCTTTGCTGCATCATGCACGTCTGCTAAGAAAAATGCCACACTGTCAGTAGCTTACTGTACTGGCCACACTGCAGAGAGTAGCTCCATACAGAAACCCTGTGGGCCTCATTGCTTCAAGCTGTCAGTACTTGGAAGTACAGGGAAGACCCTGTGCTGGAGGTTGCCAGGATGACTTGATCTAAAGTAACATCACCGTATTCTTGTCCATATCTTATACTCTTTACCTAAGCATCCAATGGCCTCTGCCAGAGACATGTTAATGGGCTAGATGATCTGAGCTAGTCCATTCACGACTGCATAGCACTGTGGTAGGATTGAATGAAGTTCAAACCTGGGACATGACCATCACACTAGCAGGGTCACTTTGTTCTTCAATGCAAGTTAGTGCCTCAGTGTGGTACTGTGCTGCACCAGATGGACACAGCAGTGCTCAGAGCTAGCTTGGTGATTTTGAGTATAGAGCTGCACAGCATTGAAGGTGCACATGGGTCCATGAATACACCGTTACACTGACACTACCGGCTGCTGATGTGACATGCAGTTGTGGAGTTATCACGGAACATAACCAATCAGGCCTTTCAGGTAAAAAGAGACATGGTTCAAGGATGGGAATTATCTCATTTGTGCTGCTAAAACATTGCTAATAAAATGTGATGACAGTTTCAGTGTTAATACTGCATGCACTATCTCTGTGATCAGTAGAATGTTTACTTTAAAGAATGGTGTTTATTCCTTCCATTGCCTGTCCTAGTCATTCAAGACTGCACAAAAGATCATTTGTGTAGCATAGAGCTGGACTTAATCCTACAAAAGGGCTAAGCATTCTTGCAGCAGTGGATTTAATCGCGTGCTTAACTTTAAGCATGTCAATAGCCTCAGTGAAATTGGCAAGACTAATTATGTCCTCAGAGTTAAGCATGTGCATAAGTGCACTTTTGGATCACAGCCAGAATACTCAGCACCTTGCAAGGCTGATATTCCAAGGGCTGAGTTTGGTTTTGGAAGAATTTGTATTCAGAGAAAATAATAATTAAAAAAAAAAACCCAACAAAACCTCCCTTGCATCTTTCTGTATTATCAAATTGGACCCAGGCCAAAGCTTTACCATTCCCACCAGCACATGCAGCTGTTCTCTGAGAAGAGTGTAATTCCAATCCCTGGATAAAAGTGTACATTTCAGTGCATTTGCCATAAGCAGAAGTTTGCCATTTTTCTCAGTAAAAGCAACTTTTTTGTGGTTAGTAGTAGTTTCCTTGTCTCCAGTGAAAACTGCCTCAATTTCCTATGGAATGTTTACAGGCAGGAATAGGAAACAGTTTCATTTTATTGCAAACCCAAAGTGTATTTCCCATTTCATCAAGCCTGAGAAGCATGCCTTTCAACCCTGCGGGCTGATCTGTGGCTAGAACACTGAGGAAAAGCTTTCAGGTACTGTGAGACTTATTTCAATACCTCAACAAGCTTAAAAGAGGGATTTCAAGAAGCAACTTGTATCCCCAGGGAAGGCAGCACAGTGAGGTGCTATGAAGTGCCACTGATGTACCTTCATGTACTCTGCCTGCAGGAAGAGAATTTCCTGAAATAACATTGACTGCTCTTACAAATGCAGTGAAAGATGTTCCTCTGGTTTGGGACTGCTCCTTCCTTGGTGACAGCTCCCAGGTTCTGCAGCACAACATGACTGACCCACAATATTCTTTATGTCCAGTACCCACGTAGGTTAAAAATCAAACTTACAGATCTGTGAAGAGCTATATTTGCAAGCATAGATCATTTTGCAGTGAAACATAGAATAGTATAAAGGGAATATAGTTTAAATGAGATTCAAGCCCATTGGCCACTCTTGTATGAACTTTACTATAGTACCCCAAAATATTTATCTCCAGCTACATCCCTTGTACCTGAATAGTCTTCGTGGTATGCCACTGTTTGGGTGTATATGGACTTGGCCACAGTGCAGAGCAAAAGCAGTATTTCCTACCCTTGACAGAGTAGAAGTCACTCTGTTTCCAGTAATCTAGACATTAAAACACACCACAGGGGAACTGCACTTCCCCACTGCAGTGCCTAGCATCTCCTCCAGAATGAATCTGACTTTCAATTACTGCTCTGCTGTCTTTTTCTTTCACTCATACATTCATTTTTCCCAATGCAAACCAATTTTTTTTCCTTAGGTTGCTTAGATTCTCAGCTTTTCTCCTACTGCTTGATGCTGCCTGTTCCTGTTCCCTTGTACCTCTGGAAGTGAATGTATCCCAGCAATCAGTTTCTCATAGATGAAATAAAATAACTGCTCTTGTGGAGAGGAAATGGGCGGGGGAGGGAAGCAGGAAAGAAGTAAGTCCCTTAGCTTTGAGGTCTGTAGCCGCCAGTGCTTTTCTAGCAATGCCCTCCCAACCTGCCAGAACCTGTCAGTCTAGCCTTCCTATTATCACTTCCACTTTGAATTTCTTCTGGAATGTACTCGTTTGTTGATTTCCCATTTGCTGTTTGGCAAGGTTAATGAGGAGCAGCTGCAATACCTGTCCTAACTCCTCCATCTCTCCTTCTCCCTCCAACCCCCTCTTTTGAAATCCGTCACAAATGTACAGCTGCTCTGTCTTGGAGACCCTACACAGAGCTTCCAAGCAATGTTTGTTAAACAGATCTTCAATTAGCTCTAAAATCCCCAGGTTTAGCTCTGGAAACACTCAACTTAGCAGCTGAGTTTTCAGTTCAGTCACCTATCAACTGTCCTAATTTTTAAACCCTAATCTTTCTCTAAACTCTGAGCACCAAAGGAGGGTCTCACTTTCTACAGCCACCTTTGCTGAATCACACAAGAATGCCTGAGGTGACACTTTCTTCTTTCTAAGAGGCCAAAGAGTATTTTATTGTAGTATGTTTGGTCCTGCTTTTAATGCTTGCCACCTTCAGATTCAAGTGATTTCAGAATCCACCCCTATCCATCATCTATCCAAGTCATTATATTAGGTATATCACAGTAGTTCAGACGAAATGAGCTCACTTTCCTGGAAGGAGAGTAACTGCTGATTTATTTAATAATAATAAAAAAATAATCTGTAAGCACAGAAAACTGAGTGGGATAGTGTGAGTGCCTCCCTCTGCTTGCTAGATATTTTTTGTTTGAAATGTCAATGATTACTTTTTTCCCCAGGAAATCCCTTTTGCGCATTTATTGCTTGTATGTAACAGGACTAAAAGGAAAATCTGAGGGTCATGTTTGTGTATGACTGTATAAAAAATTCTACTGTGTTGCTATGTCAAAGCATAGGTCCTCTCCAGACCCATGTAAACACATCTAATTATTTAAATATGGAGCACAAATTCAAGCAGTCTGGAAAAAAACAAGCCTTTGGCAGTGTAAAATGTTGCAGAAGGTCAACTGTAAAAGGCAAAGAAGTAAGGTAGCAGAGGCAAACTTGCCATAAGACAGCAGAGTGAGTTATTTACTATCACAATGCATGTTGGCAAAATATTTTATTTTGCCATTAAAAGAAAAAAAAGACTAAAATAATTTCTACGGTCTACAAACCTGCTTTTCAAAGTTGCACAGGCATTCTAGACATTCTAACACTACTAATGCTGTCCTGCAAACTCTAAGGCTTTAATGGTTCCCATGTCCTGTTTAGCAGTAGAAGAGTGCCTGGAAACTTACACATTGTTAAAGAAACAGGAGTCTGAAATCATGCTTAGTGCAGTGCATATTTTCTTCTGTGATTCAGTACAGTCCCTTCCTCTGCACACATCAATGACTGTGTGTTCATGCTAAGCAGGATGAAACGCTTGCAATTCCTGGACAGCAGATTCACACAGCATTTGAATGTCATGAGATGTCCGAAACATTCAAAGTTTATTAAAAAAATGTATGAGAGTCATCATGATAAATATCTGTTTAGTTCTGATGGAGGAATCTAAGGATGTTTTGAGGAAGTAGCACTTAGTAACAGTGCAACATTTTTGCAGTCACTGTGATATGAACTCAGTTTTTCTTGAGAAATTGCATAATCTGGAAAACTATTGATGCAATGAGAGACACTATATCTTTTCCTGTTCAGAAAATTATACTTTTTGGTGTGGCAGAACTGCTATGTCACAGGGATATTTTTAAAAGAATTATAGTGAGGAAAAATCTAATTTATTATGGAACAGGCAACAGGAAATGGAGTCAAAGCTTGTAACAGCATATTGTCATCTTTGTGTCTAGAAGAACATCTCTGTCGAATGCAAGTAAAATTCTAATGTCTTGTAGAAAATTTGCAGACAGGAGAGTCCAACCTTGCTTTGTAAACTGTGGTATGAATTAGGTATTAAGCTCTCTTGAAAATATTTATTAATCTTTGTTATTTTAGACACTTTTGTTACTGTAGTATCTGAATGCTTTACATATTTGTATTTCTTCTCTATACATTTCTGGACGTATGCTGATTTCAAGATGAGGAATTAAAACAGAGAGATTGTGGCTTGCCTGTATTGGAAGCTTGGAGGCTATCATGGTCAGCACGGAAGAATCTTATAGACAGGTGCTGTAGCACTTGCAAATGGGAGCCACAATAATTTTCTGTCACCTGGATTCTCGGACAATATATCTAAAGTGATTTCAGTGCTGTGATGTGAGATCACTCTCAGATCCCCTGCTGGCTAATAGGCTTCCTCTTATACGTTTTATTTAATGTCAAATACAATCAGTAAACAGACAAACATAGTAGAAAGTGATAATCTGCATAGGTATATATCTCTCTGAGCTCAGTGAATCTTGAGTTCTTTGCTACGGACTGGCATAACTTTGCCAAGAGTGTTTTCCTTGTCTTTGAAAAGTGTTTTCCTTGTCCTTGAAAAGCTGGATGACTATATGCTACAGATAATGGTCAAATGCTGTAGGGCAAATGATGAAATTCAACTTGAGTTTTCCACATCTAGGAGGAAGCCCTAAAGCACTAAGGTTCTGAACTGAAACAATAAGCAGCAGAACTAACAAAATGTGTTTTGTCATATAACTCTACGGCTACACCTCACTTTGTACAGTGATTTTGGCTCTTCCCACTCCCTATTCTCTTGCCTTTCAAGGCATTTCTGAACTTTGATACATGAAAATTAGCTCCTTTACTTTGAGATATGCACTGGAAAAATTTTAGTGAGATAAACAGATCAGGACTATCCAAATCAGAACAGAACATGTACTATTTCTTTCTGTGGTTTAGAAGATGAGTCACCTTTTTCATTGGATGAACAAGCTGAGTTGTAAAACCCTGGCTAATGCTGGAGAAATCTGACTTGAGGCCAACCTTTTTCCTCATCAAAACTGGGGCTCAGATAACACATAGGAAAATAACTTTTAAAAAATATTTAGCAGCTGGTAAATAAATAAATCAGAACTGTCCAGCCTTAGATTGTCTTACATCTTAAAAAGCATGGAAAGGATAATGTCTTCTTAATTAAAGACTGTCAAACATCACCTCTTTGTGGTTGTAAATACAGGTGACATTTATCCTTGAGTCTGAAGGAATATGGCATCTGCAGAAAGCATGTTAGATGTCTATTATTCTAATTCGGTTCTCATTTTTGCTATGACTAGTAAATCAGATCTGGTTTATTCTTGGGCTTCTTTCCTATTCTTTTATTTTTTTCACCAAGTTTTCACTATCTCTGCCAGCCTTTACAAAATTCCTCAGAGACAATTAGGAGTAGCTCACAATAAACATATAATCTTAGAATTGATATAAATGTGTGTACATGTGTGTGCATACATATAATCTGTCTCATCTTATAATTCTGAATCTCCCTTTCCTATTTCCTAAGACCAGACCATTTGTGGGCACTGCAACAGCAAAAGAGTGAGAATTGTGCAAGCTAAGGGAAGCTTCAGATACTGTATTTTATTAATTCAGTAAGGCTGTCATTAACCACCATCAGAAGATTTAATTTCAAGAGTTATTATTATTGTGTGTCATGAAAACTTTGGTGATGGGGGAAATCACGATGGTTTTGTACTCAGTTGTTGAAAGAAATTTGGTCTGCTAGTGGCCAAAGAACTAAAAATTAATATCTCAGGAAATGAATTGGATATGATTACTCATGTGTCAGGCAACAGAAGAAATCCATCTCCCATTGATTCTGGACCGTCAAAGACATCTTCTGTATTTCAAGAAAAGCAACTAAAAGAAAGATATATTTTATCTATTTTTTTTAGAAACCAAGCCAAACCAAAATAAACTTTGCAATTAAGTTTATATTTTTGCATTTACATTGCAATTAAGAACCTAGGCAGTTTGTTTTTGCAGATAGAGCAATAAAGAACACAGACACACATCTTCATTCAAAGAAAGAAATGACTGAAGAATTAAATACAAGGTTGGAAGAGTGAGGAGTGGGAAGAGTGGTAGAAGCTAGGGAAGGACCAGAAGGAAGGACTACATACCTTCCTAGACATTCTCAGCAGTGATAAAATATCTGGCATTATTTTCCAAACCTCATTAAAAGGGAGAATTTCCCAATGTACTAACAAAGACTGCATCTTTCAGTAGGCAGTGCCTTATCTTAGATTTAAGCTACATTGCTACATTGCTGTATATTGATTTGTTGACTCTAATCAGGATGTTCTTCTAAGCAATTAAATCTTATCTGAGTATGTAGGAGTTGCTGCTTGCCTCTACTGATCCTTAGATTTCAATAATTATTGACATACAAGATCCAACCACTACTGGACAGAATGTACCATGACTGTCCATTTTAATGGATGTTCTGTCCGTTGTAGGACATACTAACTCCCACACAAACTCATATCTTCAAGTGTAGTCTCCTGCCTTGAATCATGCCCTGGAGGAACCTGTTCTCCTCCATTGACTGCAAAGGGAACCTGCACTGACTAGTCTCTGATTCTAGCACTCAGTTTGTTGTTAGTCACACCACTTCTTTTCATCCCTAATCATACTACCCAGAGCAAGTCTACATGGGCATTGATGAGAGGGACTCTTTTGTTTCTTTGGCTTCTACATCACAGAGGGAATATTATCATTTACGTCTCCAAGGAACCAGCAGAACATTAGTACCTTCCCTGGCCAGAGGAAGGGGAGGGAGAAACTGTGACTCAGATGTGCATCTGAGTCACAGTCCTCACAGCAAACATCAGGGTGGTGCTGCTTTCACCACACTCCACTCTCAGAGCTGCACTTGTACTCACAGCCTCACTTGCTCCATGCCTGCGTAAGACTGTTCTCATGAGGGACTGAGGTACCTGCTCTTGCATACTCAATTTTAAAATTTGGACCACATTCTCTAAGCCATAGAATAAACGTATAATTATTTCTTTGAAAGAAAAAAAAATAAAATGTACCCAATAAATGATTCTAAAATATCCAAGTCAGCCCTTAAGCTGAGTCTGGTTAGACTTCAGGCACTAAACAAACATTTCTACATGCCAAAAAATCTTCTTTCAAATTGGAAAGGGAATGCCACAGAGGAAATTTGTTTAAAATTGACAGAAAATCCAAGAACAACACAGAACTGGAGGTTCCCCAAACTGTTCTTCCCTTTTCTTACATCAGAAGCAGAAAGTGACATAGGGGCATTCTTAGACACCAAATAAAGACCAAGTAAGTGGTCAGCATAAAAGCAGTGGTCATCCTCGCACCTTCTGCAATGGCCTGCACTGCAGATAACAGACTTTTCATAGTAAGAAATGACAAGAACTCTTACAGTTACCCATAGGACATTATTTTCTTTTCAGGTTGAGTAAAATAAAAAGCCATGTAAAAGCTATAGACCAGGTATGAAAAATACTTATACTACCTTAAAAGTTGCACTGTTTCTGCAGTATTGTTATGAGCAAAGCTGGGAAGGACTTGGATCAAACCAAGGAGAGAATTGTATTTCATGCAAGATGTTCCCATCTGCCATTGATCTCCAGTCATTCAGACCCCTACACAGAGGCCTTTACTTCCAGCTGCTCTGGAGTCAAAGCAGCCCCAAGACCCAGGAGTGAATCTGGGCTTTGTATGAAGGTTCATAAGGATGAAAAAAGTAATAATTATTTGAGAACCTGCTGCAATTTAAAAGAATGAGTGTGGTTATGGTGGAGTTTGTGGTGCTCCTACAGGAAATGGATCTATTTCTACCTCAGAAGATTTCTGTGTAGGTTCTGAAATTTGAACAGAAAAATATTTTAATAGGAGCATCTTTGGCAGCAATTTTCTCTTTTTTCATTGACATATCCTTTAAGAATTTAATGCATTTTTCTAGTTAATCAGTCATTACCATGTGCCCATAGTAAAGTTTTTATTCTCTCACATTTTGAAGTAGTATGGAATGAACATAAACAAGATGAAATAAATTTAAACTAGAGATTCTGCTAAGATACCAGAGGTTATGTATGGTATGTGAAAAAATGCAGTGTTGAACTGAAAGTGTTAGCTTAGTCAAATGATTTTTTTTCTTCTTGGCTGTTCCTGACATTATGTAAAAGACAAGAGAAGAAGAGAAGAAAGCTCAGGTTTATAAGAATCAGTCTGCTGCATCATCATCTTCAGAGTCATTATGCTTGGATTTTGTTTTATACAGCACAAACTTATAGTTAGGTTATCAGTGAAATGTGTATTCATTCAACTGTTCCCCCTTTTTATGGAGCTATATCAGTTCACATACTAATAAGAATGTATATTTTGAAAAAGAAGTAGAAACAGAATGGATCCATGTTTGGGCCATTTGGACCCAATAGAAAATGTATTGCAAACACCGTTTGCAATTGGCACAGCGTTTACTGCAGCAGGGTGATGCCCTGCTGACACAGCTAGCTTGCTCCAGCTCTGGATGCCCATTAGTCAGAGATGGTTTAGGGCTTGCTATGGGGCACTCAGCAGGAGGTGGAGACAAGCCCCTGGTGCTGCACAGGGTTGCCACTAATGCGTGTCACCAGAAATGTCAATTTAGGCCATATAAGGATTAGGCTTGGGACAACCATTTGAAAAGCAGGACCCTTGTCAAGCAAGTGGTGAGGCAAGATTCAAGACAAGCCATATTGGGGGGAGTGGTTGGCCAGGCCTAGGAAGTCTGTATCAGATCACATTTCTATCCCTCCTAGTTCAATGTCCTATTTCTGACTGCAGGCAGTGCCAGTTATTTCAAAAGAAATTCAGCTGCAGACTATTGCAATTTATCCCCAGGGAAAGCCTAGTTTTATATTTATGGCTTGTGTCTTGAACAGAAGATTTATATCTATTTGAAAAAAAAAGCTTGATAAACATTTAGGTTTTTGGACAAGACACTCTCCAGTCCCTGGGGAGAAGCATTTTGAAAAGCCCTGGAAGGAATGATGGGGGCCTCAGACAGACTCATGCCTCTGGGGTATGGGAGGAGCTTATGAAAGAGCAAAGTCACTTTAGACTTTGCAGGCTTAGGCTATAAACAGGATAATTTCCAGGGAGATGTGAAATTCATAGTTTCTGCCATGCTAAAGGGAAATTTCTTTTTCAGACAGCATTCACTCCACTCTGAAACTGAGTACTGATAACCACCTCAGTTCCCACTGATGTGAGGTGCTCTGCACTTCCCAGTGAACAACCAGCAACTTCCAGTAAATTTGGTTCACCAGTTTGTACCTCTCCACCCTGCCAAACCCTGTGTGTCCCTGTAAAGCAGCAGACCTGTGTCATCTGCAGCTGGATTAATGGTGATATGCCTCAGATGAATCCTCTAAACCTTCTTCCTCCTTCAGAAGCACTCAGCTAACTAAAGATTTACTAGACTGTCAGGGGAAAACAAGGCATTCAGGAGACCTTCCTGATCCCATCCTCAATCTTATTAACTTTCTGCTTTCCCAAGTGCCCTGGTGTCTGTGTATTAACGAAGAGCTGTAATTGGTAAATGAAATTGATTACACAACTGTTTGAATGAGGCAAATTGTCCATCTCTAGAGAAAAGGTATCATTTTCTACTATGCATAAATCAAATGCCGGTCTCTTAAAAGCACTAGGTAAGTAGAGAGCATTTCAAATTGGCTACAAAGTGCTGGACAAAGCACTTGGCAGAAGGAAGGGCACGGACAAAAATGACCTTAGCAGCTCTTTTCTATCTCTAGTTTCTGTAATTCTGTGAATTTTAATTCTATGCTGCACAATTTAATTACCACTTCAAAGAGCTGCAGAAAATGGATAGCCATTTTCTATTGTAGGCAGATCTTTTCTGTCACCTGTTAACTGTGAAAGTGCTTAATTGTTCCTACAGAAATGTCCACATTGATTCATGTCTGTCCAAAGGAGTGTACATTAGGGCATCACAGCTAGAAAAAGCTGTCAGAAGTAGTCCTAAAACAACCCAAACCTCTGTTCAGTAAAACAATCTGAATGCTGCCACACTGCAAGACTGCTCAATATCTTGTCATTTAATCATCCTAATATCTTCATATGTCTCATTTTGAATTGCTGCAGAGTAGAGGAATCAAAAGAGAATCAATTCCTTTACCCATTTACTCAATTCGTAATAGCCATTTTACTAATGCCTGGCTTTGCTCTTTCCTTCTTAGAGGAGAAATGTGTTTCTAGGCTATTTTTGGAAACAGGGAATAATTCCCTTTCCTTGCTGCCCTTGCAGCAGCTCTAATGTCACATCTTCCACTCTCTACTATCCTTAAAGAGCTCCTCCAAGCCTGGTATCACTTTTGTTCTGAATATTCTTCATAGTATGCAGTTACTCCTGAAGCTGTAATGACCGTATAGAGACAAAAAGGTCTCAGTATCTGGCCATATAAATTCCTAAATTATTAGCCTGCACATTCATGAGATCATGTACTTTACAGTTTATTGAATGTGTATCCCTTAAAATTTCTGCTTGCTGCTTGTTTTCTGTATTTTTTGGTAGTTTTTAATGGTTTCAGAATTTCAGATGTTGCTCTTTGCTGTTATATATGTGGTCAACATCTGCCTTGTCCATTCCAGTGTTTCAAACTTGGTGCATTCTAGTATGTGAACCTGATGTAGTCTACCAGCAGAGCTTTCATTCCTAGATCAGCCAACAGTTTTGTTATAAATGACAGGTTTCATGATTTAACAATTCATGTCCGTAAATATGCATCCTATTCTCATGCTACACAGGGGCAGTTTCATCTCACAAATTCTCTGTTATTGCAGGAATTAAGGAACAGGTGGTATCTCTGATCTTCCTATGACAAGTCATACTTTGGGGGTTTGGTCTGTGCTCATTCTAAGGTAACAGAGTACTCTGTGATATGTGATGAGGAGTACTGGTGATGGATGTTTAGGGTGCTATGTTCTTTCATTCCCGCTAAACTAAAGGCCTATCACCTCTGACAGCTATGAGATAGATTTTACAGCTCAGATGATACCCCCAATTATTATCTTATTTTTTCATAAGAGGAGATACTACTTTTAAATTAATAACCTGGGCTCAGCAGCAGCTTCTTATATTGTGCTTCTGTTAATAATTTTTTCTTGTTTGCATTGCATTGATTTATTTACATAACGCTTGATATGTTATAAAACCCAAAATAATCCTAGACATAAAGTCCCTTCATCTTCCAAGATTTCTAAGAACACCCATGAGTGGCAGGTGTCTAAGATTTTAGTCAGTATTAGGAGTTTAACTCCATTTGATAAGCCTAATAGAAATGATTAATTCAGCATGGTTCATTAGTCCATAAAGGTAACTAGCCCACCATTCATTATAACATGAATTCAGGCAAGAGGATTAGAACCTCAAGCAGCTCAGGTTAGCTCACAGGAAGATGGAGTGAATAGGTTTTGCAATGAGGTGACAAATAATCATTTTTATTCAAAAGCTCTCAGTTTTAGCGGCCTGACTTATTCCAACTCCCTGCACTAGAAAGGAAAGCGTTATGTTCTATGAATGTGCTGAATAATGAATTCTTCCTAAAAACTTTGCATAACAGACAAATAAACACTTATGCCATGGGAAGGCAGGAGCAGAAGGCTGTTGAGACTTGCCTAAAGCCACACAGGGTGTTAGTGTCAGAGATCAGATTAGGATTTTGCAAGTCACTCATCAGCAATCTCACTTGACTTGGTATCTAGGAGTTAGTCACAAAGAAACCTGGCAAGCTTTACCGATGCTCCTACCATTAGCACTGAGGTAGGATCTGAGAACGTGTAGAATAAAGATGCCACAACAGCTTCCTTTCCCTGTAGTGCGTATGTGAAGACACAAAGGATCTAGCAGAATGGTGCAAAAACTTTTGGTAGAAGCTGTGGTATATATTCTGTGAGACTGAGTTGTGCTGGGTGGGGACTATGGTTTGCTAAAAAATCATTGTGAGCAGGGAGGTGCCCTTGCAATTTGTTACTCCACCACCCAGTTGTTTTGTTTCATTTTTTTTGGTCAGAAAATGGATCTTCATGAGCTATCTGAAAAAGGCAAAGCTTGCAAAGTTTCAGTCACTCTTACTCTCTTCTGGACAGGATCTCAGAACCTACTGGTCTAATAAGTTCCCTGGAGCTAACTGAGGACCATCATATCAAACTTACCAACACAGTTCCTGACTCTGATTTCATTCCTGTATTTGGTATATCTATGCCCTAGCTGCCCTTCAGGAAGACTCACTGACCTAGGCTTCCTGAATTGGTTGCTCAGATAATTTCCTCTAACTGAAGGGAACCAAGCAAATTGGCTCTGTTTTTTTCTGGTTACTTTCTTTAAGGACTGTGTTCCAGATCAAATAATGGAGATAACAATTTCTTAAAGGGAGGATCACATCCATATACCTTCACACGTCTATATTATACCATTCCTAGAATCCCTGAGAAAAGTTATGAGTAGGATGTAGGGGGATAAAGAAAAACTTTAAGAGCATTCTGCCTCCTTCATAATTCTTATAACTCATAACAACCTGTGGACTTTGATCAGTATCTTCAAGACAAAAGGCAAAGATCCATTTTCTGTTCACTCTCCAGCATTTGGTAACAGCTCAGTATTTGTAGCTGAATGTATGCCATTTGTAAAGCCTATTGCAATGTAATTTTTCTCTTCACATTGCAAAAGTTTGCCCTCCCCAGCTCCTTCTGTGGATGAGTGGGCAAGGATGGACAGCAACAGTTAGCATAACTAGTGGTATTACCCACTGTCACACCAGCATAGATTGAGGTTCATGGTGCACCGTTCCAGACGCAAGACTTTGAGACCTGCCAGTTTCATGCTCAATGAATGACTTAATTCACAGTAATTGCAACATCTAAAACAATCTTCCTTAACCCAAGTGGAATTCATAATTGGACACAGACGTATTCCCCCAGCTGCACAATTCCTACAAAAGCACCATTTAAAACTAATGGGTCAAAGTAATTTTCAGTGTAATTCCGCTGAAACTGATGGTGTGAATCAATCTGAAATTCCGTAAGTAGTGCCGAAACCCTTTCCAGCTATGGACATCAAAGCCCATGGTGTGGTATAGCAAGGGGGAAATAGAGGCAGCAGTGACAGTGTAGGAGCACAAAGTCTAAATGAGGAAAATCTAGGCCTGACTAGCATTTTTGTTTGTGGTCCACGATGATTTGTCACACGTATATTGCACATGTATATTTTAATTGCATATATACAATGCAATTATACTGTTGCACATAAACATTTGAAGGAATTTTTTGCTTTATGTTAAAGGTTTCCAAAATGAAAACCTGGGAAATATTACAAATATGTCAGGCAGATTGGGAGCCACCTTACTTTTAAAAATCATTGCAAATGCAAATATTAGATAATCAGAGCACATTTCAAATAATAAATCTTTTGCTATCTCTAGCACTTAGCTTCATGGACAATATTTAATTTGTTGGAAACAAGAGCATTTTACTCTGATGGCACTCAGTCTGAACACTGAGTTCATGGGCACATGAAAGACAAAAAAGAAGCTATTTTAGTGACTAAAACACAGCTACAGTGAGAAAAAAAACACTGAAGCTCTAGAGAGTGTTGAGATTTGTTATTCATGTCCAGGGACTTTCACAAGGTAAGCAGCAAATGACCCCAGGGGAGATGGTCAGCACTAAGGGAAGATGGTGGGGACTTTGAGAGTGTTTTTTTCTCAGAGTCACTTCACATGTGAGGCAAAAAAATCTCAGCAGCAATTCTCTGATGAGATAATGGAGTTACCAATCACTTATGATCACTAAAAATCTACTACTAGCTTTCATAAAACTGGAACTGTCTTGTTGCACAACGTATAAAAAGATAACACCAAACACTTAGACACAGTCTTAAATAGAGACTCTGCTGGTAGAAAAATTCTCAACGTATTCAGTGAATAATTATGAGCAAAAAAGAGCGCGATAAAAAACAATAGGCAAAAAACTACATTTGTCCAAAAAACATTACAAGATTTACACACTTGTTTCCAAGCATGATGTTGCTCTACTTGTAGACTGTGGGGATCCTTTGGGATCAAAAATACTACGTCAGTCTGAGAATTTGAATTAGAATTAAAATTTTAAGAATTTTTGTTTCAAATGCTGTAATGTCTCAGTGACAGCACCAAGTAGAAAATCCACCTCACACAAAGACTTGAAGGGCCCTCCCAAAACAGCATCCCATAGAAGCGCAGCATTATTTCTCACCATTATGTTTACTATCTGGAATCTTGCCACAGGGAACTGAGCACACTTGTCATTGCCTTAGCTTTGATCTTAGTAATGAAAATTGTTGATATTACATACAGGCTCAGTTCTACCAATCAATCAACTGAACTAGCAGCACACAAGCTGCTGGACCAATTTGGATTTCCAAGCCTACATAGCTGCTGCACTGGATTTTTTTTTAACACGCTGTTCATAAAATGATCACAAAATTCACCTGATTTGGAGCTTTCTTGTGCTGAATACTCAGTTATGCAGTTTAAGCTAGGCCATAGCATTACATTACACTTTGTGTTGAATGAACCAGGGTCTTGGTTCAAATAAACATGAGAAACTGTGAGTAGTTGTACCCTGAGGCTGACCATTCTCTAGAAGGTTTGTAAAGACAGATGAAGCACTGAGGTCTGAATTATTTCTTTATTTTGTAGACTTTTGGGTTTTATGTGAAACATGTTACAGTGAAACACATAGCAAAGCTGAGTCCTGGATGGAATCACTATAATCAGAAACTGGAAAATAGTGCCTTTCAGCCAAACACAATTGTGCTCTGGCGCATTCAAAACCTACACATATATCAGTGTTTTGCTTGGAACTCCTCTTCTTTGTAGAAACAGAAGCAAGGTTCCAAGCCTACATGCTCCAGACTGTTGCCTTTTTCCAACTTCCATATTTTTTCTTTGGCCTGTATCTTAACGGCTGGTATACACAGCATCGTGGACTGTTCCCTCTGAGTATTTGAAAGGGGAATAGTTAACTGTGTAGGTAAGTTGGTAGTAGATAGGTAGATGGGTTGACACAGTAGTCAAGATGTGCTTGAGAAAATATGAAGGAGAAAAAAAAGACAGCCCAGGACACTTGCTGCAGAGGTATATCATGGCTGTAAAGCACTCAGTTTCCAGTGAACATAGATCTCTGCCAAGTGCCTACTTAAACATTTGGTCCCATAATCTAGGCCTACCTTGAAAAGAGTTTACCATTAGAAAAACTTTCTATCATCCAATTGCTTAGTTTCTTCTAGTCTTCGCCTTTGTTTTTCCAGTTAAAATTGGTTTTCATTTAAATGCAGTAAACATAAGAAACCCTTCATGAAATTGTTAGAGGTCAAGTACACTCCCCATTTTATTTAGTATATATTTCTATACTTCATTTAAAAGAACAATAGCAAAACCACAAACTGAAACCAAATATCATCAAGCACTGAAAACAAAAGGGTGCTCATAGGATTGCAGAGCTGGAAGAAACCTCAAATTTTATTTCCCCAGGCATTCAGAAAAGTGCATTTGATCTTATTTTATTCTCTGGTGCCTGATATTTCGATCATCCATCTTGGGTTTAGTTCTGTGTGGTTCTACCAGCAAATCTGAGGTCTGTTCCTAGTTGTATTGCTTATCTACTATGTGACGTACATTAAAGCACATATCCTTGTGGTGCCTAAAGGCATCTGAATTTAAAATGACTGCAGAGGTGTATTTAAGAATATAGCTTGATGCCAAAATGCTTACACATAAACAGCAGTATCTAAATAGGAGACAGAGTGGACCCACTTTGTCTTAATTGTAATTTTGGGGGTTTGGTGCAGATGCAAGGTATGCTCTGGGATTGTGAAATGCAAGTTACTTTGCATCCAGCCTTAGATGCTGGAGCAAGAGTTGCTTGGACCATGAGCATCACTTCTGTGAATTCTCCATCAGAGAAGTACCCAGTCCTACTGCTCATGAAAGCTCCTTCTCCCTTCTACTCAAATACTCAATTTAGACCTTTCTATAGGTGCCTGCTGTGAAGGAAAAGGAGGACTAGTAATCACAATTTAAGATGAAGAGGACCAATAGCAGTTCCTTATTATTCTGCTCTAAAAATATCATAGTATGCCACTGCTATTTTCCAGTACCTTTAGTGCCGCATTCATGGCAAAACAGTGTTCATTTAATTTTTACCTGCCAGTTCTGCTGTGTATCAACTCTGAGTTGGTATTTGGTCAAGAGGAGAAAGACTCTGAAGTTTGAGTAGCTATCAGGAAAAGAAAGCCAAAATAATGAAGTAAAGGGGTGCCAACTACTTCACATAGGATACTGGTGCATGGGACACTAACACATTTTATTTATGTTCTAAGAAGTAATATTATCATTTTTTATAACCTAATTTCCTAAGGAAATGTAATGCGATAGTATGTGTTGGGAGTTCTTGAATCTAGTAGCCCAACAAAGGCAAGGCTGTCACAAATCCATGTCTCCAAGTCCAGCCAGTAGTAAGGTTGAGCATGTATTCCCATCAAGCCCACATGCATACATATGCATGATATACATATGCATGCACATACACACATATACACATACACACATATATTGACGACTGGCCACCCAGATTAACACAGACAATGTTTATGTAAGTGCAAAAAATGCCAGTGGCCTCATCAGCTTACCAGATGTCTGCTGGAAATACAATACACCAGAGAAGAAACAGTCTAGGAGGTTCCTGGAGTATGTGGAAGATAATGTCCTGACACAGCTGGTGAGAGAGCCAACTAAGAAAGGCACCCTGATGGACCTGTTGATTTTGAGCAGAAAAGGACATGGGAGTGATGTGATGGCTGGAGACCATCTTGGGCATAACAACCAAGAAATTAGAGTCTTTGATTCTCAGAAAAGTAAGGAAGGGGGTTAGTAGAACTGCCACCTTGGACTTCCAGAGGGCCTGTTTAGGAGCCTGGTTGACAGAGTCCCTTGCAATGCAGTCCTAAAGGGCAAAGGAGTCCAGGAAGGCTGGACACTCCTTAAGAAGGAGACCTAAGAGCAAAGGAGCTGGCTGTTCCCAGGTGCTGAAAGATGGGCTGAGGGGGGGGAGAAGACCAGCCTGGCTGAAGAGATGGAGATGTGCCACAAAAGCAAATACTGATTTTAAAACTTCAGGTGGCTGGAACTTCTATTCTACGAATACAGGCTGAGAGAATTGAACTTGTTCATCTTGGAGAAGAGAAGGCTCTGGGGAGACCTTATTGCGGCCTTCCAGTATCTGAAGGGAGCCTACAAGAAGGCTAAGGAGGGACTTTTCACAAAGACTTGTAGTGATTGGACAAGGGATAATGGGTTCAGACAGGAAGAGGGTAGATTTAGATTGGAAATTAGAAGGAAATTCTTTACCCTGAGGGTAGTGAGACACTGAACAGGTTGCTCAGGGGTGTTGTGGATGCTCCATCCCTGTTCAAGGCCAGGTTCGATGGGACCTTGTCTAGTGAGAGGTGTCCCTGCCATAGCAGGGGGGTTGGAACTGGATGATCTTTGAGATTCAGAGTCTCCCTCGCAGTTTGTATAATATTATGGCTGTGTGTATTTCTGTTTTCTTTGATAAGTACTAAACTGCACTGTTTTAATTTATGTGCTGTCTATGCATTTTCTTATTTGTTCCATTCACACTGAAAAGATTGAGGGAAATAGTACAAAATGGCAAGATACGGAGTTCTTGTTATGCTATGATTTTCCCTGAAGAAGCAGATTTGCCACAGCAAGCAGGATTATAGTAAGAGAGGCATGTAGTATTGAATTCAAGAAGGGTGTGTACAGGTATGCTTTTATGAATTTGATTTCAATGAGGACAAGTTCATGTGCAGGATTATATTGGATTCAAAGCAGTGCTTGCATATCCTCGTATTTCAGTGTTACAAAAACCCCCCAGATGATTTCCTATCACAGAGCTCTGATAAAAACAGCTAAATATGGTTGGAATGTAGCAGATGAGATTAGTTGTTTTTAAAGGCTGCTTCCTATAGGTTAAGTGGTAGAACAGCAGTTTTTCATTTATTCCTTTGTAGATCTGCAGTGAAGAATTCCAGGGAAGGATATAGATTTAGCAACAAACAGATGAAGTGGTTGGGAAGTCTCAGTTTAATTATAATTTGCATTAATTTTTTTTTTTAAATGAAGGAGTTTATACCAGATCCTTATCCAAACATTTATTTGTTTAAGCACTTTCCACAGTAACTGGCTGTTGCAAACACCCAGAGACTTACAGGGCTGGCATAATGGGCATGCTCTTGTTTTATAAAAATAAATCATAACTTAGATGTCACTTTGTAGTTTCTTGTAAGGAACTGATAGCCAGCTGGAGAATGTTAACAATATGGCAGTTGATTTTTTTTTTTTCATACAGTGGCAATGAAATTTGTTTTCAAGGTTGACCAAAACCCCAAGACAATATAAGAGCATCATGACACAAGCCAATACTTTGGGTCCTCATTGTTTACAGTGTGGAAAACAGCTTTGGGTGAACAGTACATCACAGAGCTCTTCAAATTACATACACACATACACAGATGCCATATAGTTGGAAATCTTTCCAATGTAAGGTTATTGCCTGCTATTAATTTCCTGAAGTTGTATGAGCATCTTCCCCAAAACTGGCAACAGGCAACAGCTAGAACTGCTTGGAAGGCAAGGATTTCCATTTTTATTAACATCTTAGAGGCTTCAGAATTTGTTTTGTCCTGATATTTCTGGAAAATAAAGCACACTAGAATAAAATTTTCCCCGCTTAGGAGAAAGAAGAAAGACTAGCCCTACCATTGCAGTACGTATTGTGGGATACGCAGAACAACTGTGCCATTGAGGGACACTAAGGTTCAAACCCCTGCTTTGTATCTTTTTGGCCACCTGGTAACTGCTGTGGCCTCTAAGCTAAAAATCAACCTGTTCTCCTTAAAAAACTTTAAATTATTTATATACTATTAAAAACAAAGCGAACCAAAACAAACATCCTTTGTTAAAGTAATAATTTCCAAATCTACTGAAATACCTCCACAACTACAATAATTAATAGTTGCTCACAACAGAGCCACAGAATCCCTGAACCTTGTATTTGTGCATGTAAAATAAGACAAAATTTATCCAATGCACTAAAAGCTAGCTAAAAAAATAAACAAATCTTTTGCACCAGTATGAACTCTTCAACAAATAAAGGATAGAAACATCCATTATTGACAGACCATTTTTCACTAAAACATAGTTCTATTTCTTAGCTAATTTTGCAAGGAAGCACATCTTTAAAATGTGCATCTGGAAAATTAGCATTTGTTATTCTATTAGATATTAAAACACACTGACTTGTTATAGGTACTGGTTTTATAGCTCATTACAATCTTGTCACCCACATGCTGATCTCTATGTCACATACACAGCAAAATAACCCTCTTCTCCAAAGATTTTAATTACTAGTTTTTTCTTCTCAATTCAACTAAATTATCAGTCCAAATGGAATAATTTAAGACCTTTTGAAACCTGTATTTAGCTTTAAGTTTCATGACAGACCCGATTGTATCTTTTATTTTTTTTCAGTAGATTGTGTCTCTTTTCCAGCTATGACTGCTGGACTAAGAAGCTACTATATTTCCCTATTACATTTGCTTCTGTTTCTCCTCAGGGTATGTTACAACATTCCTACTATTAAGTTGTAATTTTCAAATATCATAGTATTTGATTGTTAGCAATGAATGTGAAATCTGGTGTTTGAAGCAAATATGCTGTATCATCCTCTTAACGTGTCTTGCAAAGCTTTTCCATAGCTGTTGTAGTTGCTCTCGTGTTTAAGATACCAGAAAATGCCACGTAACTCATCTTCTATATCATTCTTGTGTACTTGGCTAACTAAAATGATCCAAAAAACCAAATGAAAGCCATGTGCCATTCTGCTGCTGCTCCGAAGATGCTGTTCTCAGCTGTCTCCTCCTCTCGCTGAACATGATATAATATTTCTCGGAAGGCACCCAGTGAACACTTTATTTTGACACTTATAAAGACAAAGTGACATCTGCAAGGCAGACTGGAAATAGTAGGTCTGTGGATTTTAGAGAGGTGCATGAGAAGGGATGCACCAGAAAGGACTGGCATAAAGAATGCAAGCCATGCAGTCTTGTTTATTTTGACCTATAATTCAGGAGCAGAGAGAAAGCAGTAGAATTAAAATTCAGTAAATTTTAAACTAATAAAAGGGAAGGGATATTTCAGCCAAAGTCCAATTCAGCTACATCTTACCTGTATCTGTTTTGCATAGCTAAGTGTAAAAACCAGTAACAGAATACTACATTCTTTTCATGTTAGAAAATATAACTGAATATACCCTAGAAGTAACTATCTTGAATAGAAATATATCAGACTTATAAAGCTACTTTAAAGCTTACTAAACCTTACTAAGCCAGTTATTAATAGAATTGCTCAATTTAAAAAAAATGAATGACTATGTATTTTAAAATATATATTGCACAATTTATAGTTGCTGTGAAGAGACAACTCTAAATCTAATATAACCTTTAAAGTCACTTGTTTCTGGACATAAAATGCTCAGAATAATGAACAGTCAGGATAATAGTCAGTCAAGACAATGATGGTTTGCATGCACTTGTGCATGTAAGTGGTAATGTTGTATGTGAGGAAAGAGAGAATTAGGCCCCATCCACTTTAAAAATATTTTAAAAGATTAAAAATCATTATTTTAAGCAATGGTAAAAAAATATGACTTACTCTGTAGTGTAACTGAGATAATAAAGTAGGTTGCCATAGAATTTAAGAGGTCATCCAGTCCATTCACCTACCTTAGGCAGGGTTACATATAAGCAAACTTCAGTCTCATAACTCACCTTGCAAACGTTTGTCTAAATTGCTCTTTAAATCTCCAGTGAAAGACTCCACAGCTTCCTGAAGCAAGCTAATCCAGCACTTCACTATCTTGCCATTAAAAGGCTTTTTTTGCTAATGCCCACCCTAATTCTGTTGAGGCAATTCAAACACATCATGTCTTGTCCTGTTCATAGTGGCTATTATCACATCTCTCCACATTCTTCTCTTCCCTAGACTAAACAAACCCAACTCTTTTGATTTTTTTCTCACAAGTCATGCTTTCTGGACCTCTAATAATTCTTGTTGTTCACCTCTGGATACTTGCCAATCGGTACAGATATTTCTTGAACTGTTATCTGCCCTTAGCTGGACACAGTATCCCAGATGAGGCTTTATTCTTATGGCAAAGAAATATTACCTCCCATACCATACGGCCAGTACAAGGATTCCTTTTTTTTTTTTGCAGTAGGATAAATCTACTGACTCACAGTCAAATTCCCTTTTGCAGGTCTACCGCCTACTCAGTTCCACACCTTGTATTTGTCCCCTTGACTGTTCTTATGAAGGTACAGCACTTATTTTTCCTCATAGTTTCCTTCTTGAATTGAAAAAAAGAGCAGTTTATGAGTTCAAAAAGAAGACATGCTCCATTCTAAAAGAGGGATTGTACATAGGTTTATAATGATGGAAAGAGGGGAAAAAAAATGCTGCCATGTAAAATTAGATGGGGTTTTACTTCTCCATAGTTATCCTTAACACAGTCTCTAATCTCTTATTGTAAATGGTGACAGCAAAGTCACCTCTGGTACAAATTACTTCATTCTGGCAAATTTGAATTTTGACTTGATAAAATGAATCAGTAATTTCTTACTTATAATTTGCAAATAATAAAAAAGTATGTGATCTTTACGCAAATGAATGAATGGGAGGACTTCAGAGAAAGGTGAATGGATATGTGGGATTTCCAGTCTTGTCTATAAAATTCAGGAAAAGAACTGCATTTCCTTCACTTCCTGTTAAGCTTTTAAAGTTATCATTCTCTTCAAATGAAAGAATGAGAAAAAGTCCTTATCTACAAAGAAATACTTCTGTTGCAAGTCATCTTCTTTCCTAGGAACATGAATCCTTCCATGATCAGCAGAATACCTGATTCCCTGGAGCTCCAGGTTTTGCGGTTGAGCTCTCCTCTGAATAATAAATTCTAGCCAAAGTTTTTTTCATGACTAGAGTACTAACATTGCCTTGCTGGTCTGTTACCACTCTGGTTTCTGATATTATATTTGAGCTTCTGCTCCAGCTTTTTTCTCAGTAAAGACTTTGGATCTTCTGCTTTCCCAACCACCAATCTATTTAAATTTACATTTTAGTTTCTCTGAAAATGGAAGTTATTTGTCAGATCTAGCTGAAATTGGAAAAGGGTTTCAAGATTATTAAGAGAGAGGACAATAACAGATAGCAAAACTGGTTGCTATCTTCAATCCAATTTCCATAGAAAATCAAGCTAGAAAGCCTGCTGCTGTCTGTGCGTTATCACGTCTTCCTACAAGATACTGCTTTCTTCAGGCTTTCTAGAAATAAATGGGACTAAAAAGAATATTTTGCTATAAAAGAAAATTTTGAGGATCTGGGTTTGAGAAGAAACCAAGGAAAAGGCTTCTCTTGGCCAGAGAGAGTTTGGGTAAAACTCATATGAACAGTGAGACAAGGGGCAAAATGAAAACTGAAATTTCATGCTTAATTGCAGCTGGCATCAATGAAATCCCCTCTCTTAATTCACTCTGTAGCAACAGCAAAGACATTATAATGACAATATCATTTTAATACCAGTTTAATAGCACACAAGAACAGATACGATAGAATTTGAGCTGGCCAAAGCTTTTAGGTTTTTCCATTTTAAATAATTGATACATTCCTGATACTTTCCCCTCTTCATTTAGAGCTGTTGAGAACTCTCAAGTGTCAAAATCAAACTGTGTAAGAACTGTGGAAAACACTTTGAAAATGTATGAGATCTTAGCCTAGATATTTTCTACAGTCATGCATCTTAAAAGTGAAGCAGTAGCCTGCTTGTCAATTTTCAGTTCTAATGTATTTTCTTTTCTGAAAAGTAAACAAAATCCAGTCCTCCCATCCTCCCTTCCAAACCAAAGAATTAACAGGGTCATAATTTCATATATTTCTGTATTTCCGAAAATTCATTTTGAAGGAAAAGGATTTTTAAAAAGAAAGAGAGAGGAAATAAATTAGCAAAAATATCTCTGCTCTGTTTTGAACTTGATCATTAAATTGGTAAATTTTCCTACCTTCTTGCTTTTCCAAGGTCCTCTCTGTCTTTCCTTCGGAAATTCCTTGCATTGTTTCAACAGCAGTTCCTAGTTCATTAATTCAGGCTTAGTCATCCAGTTCTTTTAAAACGGGGTTCCCTCAATCATTTTCTAGTCATGCAAGTAACCTTCTTCTCAAATAGTACTTTTTTTTTTTTTCTCTCAAAAGCAAATCCACCAGTATTGTATTTCCCTATCAGAGAACAAATACATGAATTACAAATTCTTCCTTCTCCCCCCCCCCCCCCCCCCCACCGACAAGAGCCCATTGATTTCATGCACACTTTCCCAGAAAATCCAGCAGCTTCACATTCTCCCTGCCCCCAAATCCATCAGGTTTCCCATTCCCACAGTCTACTCTGGCCTCTCTGAACACACCATGCTTCTTATTCCCAAGGACTCAATAAACAGCCCAGAAGCAGGGTGTCTTCTCTGGCAGCTCTTCCGTATAACAGCCCCAGCATGACAGTCACAGCAGATGGGCTGCCTTGCAAGCCTCTGCTAACAGCACAGTGTGACAAACCAGCCTTCCCGTGGGTCTCTAATTTTTGGCTGGTTGGCAGGCTAGGAAGTGGGAGAATCCGATCTCCCTCACTTCCGTACATTAGATAGGAAACAAAAGCCTTCCCCTCCCTCACTGATTTCAGAGAGAGACAGGCTTAAGATCTTCACATTGTGCAGACAACATAGATTGCCCCATCCTCCCTTACTGAGCTCAAGAAGGTAAATGCTTCCTTGCTGCCACATCACCTGTCTTTCCATGGTATGCCAGAAAGATGATTCCTGCTGCATACATCTGCCTCTCTTGCCTCCAAACCACAGAAAAAGGACAGATTGCTAGTCCCTGGTCGCAGTCATGGGCAATGTAGAGTGTGTGTGTGTATGTGTGATAAAGCTCCTCAAGCCTTTTGGAGATATTCTGTTTGAAAAGAATAGTAATTTCTATCATCCATACCTTGACTGTAATTAGTGAATTTCAAAGTATTCTATTTCTTTACATTTTTTTTCTTGTTGGATTTCTTAGGTTCAGGCCTCTAAACATTTATGGATGTTTTTATGTTACTAATATTATTATATGGAAATCAGCTCAGGCAAGTTCACACAAGTCAAAGAGAATAGGTATCAGAAAATTTTACTGCAAAAATCAAGGTTATTATAATGAAAAAGAAGCTTTTTCATTAATCTGCATGGCAGAAATAAAGATCACCATTTGCAATGTTGCTTTGGGGAACAACTCCCAAAAGCTGCCTTTTAATACCCTTTCAAAGTAATTAAATTCCTTATTTGATCATCCAAATATGGCATATGGAACTCCATAATAAACCCAGGGTGCTGTATCCTGTTAATAAAAATAGATTAACTAGCATTTTCATCACAGTAACACTAAATATTTACAACACAAAAGGTAATTTAGCTTAGAGTAATAATCTAAAATAAAAATAACTGATTTCTCACAATAGCTGATCTATTACAAATACCAATTTGCTCTTCTTTCTCCGCTTTAGAAACACACTGCAGTTGCGATAAACAGAGAGACCGTAAAATAGTTAGAAGCTAATCCCTGAGGACTGCAAACTCCCCAGATTTCTTGTTCCCTTCCCCCTTGGCAAGAATTAAAGACTTCCTCTTTCATATGGCAAATCTCCTTTCCCCACATTTTTGCTGTCAGAGCTGTGTTTCACTAGCCCTTTTACCTTACAAATCCAAATTCTTTCTTTTTTTTTTTTTNTTTTTTTGAGAAGACTGAAATCCATATGTACAGGCAATAGGAGTAGTAAGAATACATATACTCTTCCTCCTCCTGTCCTCTTCTTTCAATGGGCCCTTGCTCTCCAATGCCCAGAGGTATCTGGTTCCCTTCCTTGCATCCAGTACCGTACAGAAGAAAACTAGAAGCCTTACTTTTGTAAGTTCATATGTACCTTACAAATGTATAGGAAAAATGCTGTGGTATCTGTCAGATCACTCATCTGTGTCATCTCTTCCTTCACAGAACATTTTCATCTATTGCCTCTTTGCTGCTATTGCAAGAGAGAACAAACAGGAAAGACGTGAGTTGAGGAGGCAGCACAGATGTGGAAAAATATAGGGTGGGGGTGTTCTGCCTTGGTGGAGGAAGTACAGCAAAACCAACATTATCCCTAGTTTAGATTACTTCATGGCTGTGAGAGACCCTCTTAGTTCCTCAGCTGACACCTCCTTGCATCAGTGAGGCTTAAAACTGTAACAGTTCATCTTCCACATGAAATCCGTCTGTAAACATTAGTGTTTCTGCATGAATATATCTCAACAGTTTACTTATAACAGTTCCCATCCTTTTCCCTTGGAAAAATATGTTCATGTATTACCACTCCAACTGCACATTTATAATTCTCCAACTGCAACCTGGAAGAATCTGATTATGTACAGATCTATACAGATGTATTCTATGGGGATTCAAAACTGCCCTGTAAAGGCAGGTAGATGTTACCCTAACTGATTCTAAATGCCAGTCCAAAAGTGGAGCCAGCTTTGGCTTGAGGCTTTTTTTCCAGGCTGCTACTCCCCTCTTCAATAATACTTTTAAGAGGCTTGACCTGGTGTTGAGACTGAACTTTCAGAACGGGTTGTCATGTCCAAGATGATAATGGATTTTACTGTAAGAAATTGCCTCATGTACCACCTTCTGCATTAAGACCCTCACAGCCAGCACCTTTAGAACACATCACACGTCCATCACATGGTCTACAAACTATGAGCGAACTCACTCGCTGCGATGCAAAGATGCTGGCAAGGAAAATCCTCAGTTGCTCCTTTTAAAGCGCAAGGGCTGTGCCTGAGCAGGAGTCTTAGGAAGGACCACACAGTTTAATGTCTTTGAAATGTTTGCTTTTAGCCTAGTTGTTACTTATCAGAAAGCACTTTCATTTCTTCTTGTAATTCATCAGCATTTTTGTTTGAACACAATGTTTAATAGTACACTGTTACCATCAACTTAAGACATCAGCTTTTTTTTCTATTTAAAAAAATCCTCCTGTGTTGAAATAAATGGTATGATGTCCGAGTCTTGAGGACACATTTTTTAAAGGTGCATTTTGTTTTATGTGGTTTGGTGTGCCAAAAATGCATGCATCCTGATATACAACATATATATTTATATATTTATGTAAGCAGCAGACTCAAACACTAACTTAGGTACCTCTACAGTGAATGTTTAATGGTAAATACACTCCCTAGGAGACTTTTTGCTCAGGCCAGCTATCCCTGGTGTGGTTCAGGGAAGGGCATATCTCAAAGCCTGCATCCAATAGGCACTTTAGATGCAGCCACCCTGTTTCAGGGAGAAAATTTAGGCACTTGGACACAGAGCCAGGCCATGGCACTTGGCCTGTGAGCCAAGTCCGGGGCATCAGTCTGGGACTGCTTTGTTTAGTAGTGCAGATGAAATTACATCTTATGCAATGTCTTTTTGTATTTCTCCTGTGAAATATGACATATTGAAATAGGTGACTTTGATTAAAGGATCAAATTAAGACACATAAGTTATTCATGCTTTCCTGCTCTGTTCTTCTAACAAATTTTTCATTAGAAATGAACAAGAAATTATGAAAATATCATTTTTCCATTTTTGAGTGAACAGCTGGCAAAAGAAGCTCTTACTAGCACCGAAACAAGAAAAGATGGGGTTTTTTAATGCTAGCATTAAAACTCAAAAATGGTCAAATAAAAGTAATCTAGTTATTCAATTGCTACTTTTTCTAATTGAAAAAAATATCCCTTAATAACAGGTTGGTGCATGTAAATTGTAATTCAGGACAGATACTCCTGCTAATTATTGATGATGTTTTCTACATTACTTTTTTGACTTCAGTTATTCCAATACTGAATGTAATCCAGGACTATGCAGTTAATATTCAATTGGCTGCATTTTAACTCTGCTCACTTTCAGACTTTTTTTCACAAGAAGCTTTAGCAATGTCATCAATACACTGCATTTTGGGAGAATGTGGGCCGAGTTCTGTACTGATGTACACGCTGAAGAACATTGGTACCAGTTAGGTTACAAAAGAATGTGTGGAGCAGAATTTAGAACCAGTATATTCTTATTGGTTGTTATCTATTAGCCTGCTTAATGTCCAGAGAAAGATTTTTCTTTTTTGCTCTGAAACAGTTTTATTTAACTAGATAAGTAAGTTTTACCTTCAGATTTTTTATTTCTTTCTTGTATACAGTGTAAGAATGCTAGAGAATCAGTGACACTACTAAGACATATTTTTGGTGTGGTTTTGGGGTTTTTGTTTGTTTGCTCATTTCAAAAAAGCATTTCAGACAAAACCTTTTGAATACAAGGCATGGCTGTATGTGCAGCATTTTCTGCAAGAAAGAACTTTGGAGAAAAAAAATGCATCTGAGTCAAATTCCTTGGGCAGCAGAAAAGTCCTTTGAAACATGGTAATGACTATTTGTGAGTGCTAATCTTTCTTTTTGTTCCAGCTTTGTTGCTTGGTCTAATAAAAACATTATCTGTCCCTGCAAGGTTTGCTTCACCTACAATACTGATGTCACTGTAAAAGTAGAGCTGATATACACTGCGTACTTCAGTTAAAGACTCATTGATGAATCAGTATGGTGGCTGAGATGAAAATAATTTAGACTTTACTTAAACCATCCAGTGTCTAAGATTTTGAACTACTAATGGCTTTGAAATAAAAGAGTCAGTTAGTCCAGTTAGGCAGTGATGAGAATTTCTACTTCTGGTTTTAATTGGAAACAAATCTGGCATCATTCGTGGAGATGCAGAATGCAGCTCTATCATCTGTAGAAAGAGAGTATTTGGGTGATAATGAGCTACCTGTACACACATCAAGAATGCATTGAGGAATGAGACAGCTTTTGGTCTTCCTGTGCTCATACCTACTTGTGTATGTTTTTTTAAGGGTTTCCTGTGATATAGAGTTATACATTAAGATGTATGATGAGTTCAAGTAAAGGTGTTTTACCTTTGGGTTTCATCTGGAAAATCAGCTGGAAAAGAATAAAATTCTAGCATGTCAGATAAAATTCCCTAGCAACACTGCAATTTTGAACTCCTCTGAGAGTGGTTTGTGTGTCATCAACACTTGTATCTGCTTAAATCAGTGAATCAATGTATACATGTAGGTATAACTGGGGACCTCTTGTTATCACTAGGACCAATATAAACCTTTCAGGTTTTCAGCCCCTGCTGCATAATGAAGAATATAGGTATTTTCTAGATCGAAGTGACATTTGTCTATTATTCAGTTTAAATAACACAGCAGGTAAAAATGGTTTAAGTGATATATCAATTAGCCAGGATATTTATTGTCTAAAAAAACCCACCCAAAATCCCAGTATTAGGACAACGCCAGTAATTCAGGACATTTTAGCAGACAGGTAGGGCCTGATGAGTCATAGAATGGTTTAGGTTGGCAGGGACATTAAAGCAGTTCCAACCCCTCTGCCATGGGCAGGGACACCTCCCACTAGATCAGGTCGCTCGAAGCACCTTCCTCAACCTGCTGGCCATGCTTCTTTTGATGCAGCCCAGGATATGGTTTGAATTTCACTAGGCATCCTTCTGAGATAACAGGTTTTGGGTATTCTTCAGATTCTATTTCTGATTCAGGATTGGAGGCTTCCTCTTTTTTAAAGAAACATAGATTAAACCTGGGCCTGTTCTAAACCCTGTGCTAGATCTCTTTTCCTTCATAGACACACACATTGAAGTATAGGAGTTCTCAGATCAGATATTATATCTACATCCACTGTGGCTTTCTCCTCAATCTGTCTCAGTGCTTCATACGTGAATCAATGTCACATTCAAAAACAATGCCTGCTATCTTCTGCTGACTGCTCCGTAGGAGAGCAGAGCATTGACTCTATTACCATTCCCTCTCTCCTTTTCCAGTAAAAATTCATAAAGGAATAAAGCAAATACTACATGCATGCCTAAAACGTACCTTTTGGGCTGCCTGCTTTGTGGAATCTCCTCACTCACCACCGACCTGCATGAAAATCATCATTTAACACAGTGGAAGCAACTAGTTGGCGTTGTGCTTTCTCAACCATATATCTCAAGCATCAGTTTCACATACCAGATCCCTAACGGTGCTTGATCAGATAATGTATATCCACTTCATGTGTTGCTCTCCAAGTGATATGTATCTTCACTAATTCAGATCTCAAAAGTGAGCCAAGAATCCTACAGAAATATAGGCCTTACTCAAATAGCTGTGAAGCTATGACCCAAGGGTCCAGTCTTACATTTATCTTCAATATGGATTTTAGTACTACAGGCAATTTCATTGATGACTTAAATATGCTCACACACAGTAGTATCTCATACTCATGGCTGCATGTATCTGGTTGATCAGGTGCTTAGATAATATGTGGACTAGGAGAAAAGAGAGAAATTTTTCTCAGCCAACTCACTTTTAGTACATAAGCCCAACCAGCTTTAAATACTTCTCTTTACTTGCATTTTAACTCTGAAAAGACAGAAAATATTCCTTAGTACTAAGTCAATCTGTCCCTTCAGTCTTTATCAAGACTCCTAATTCCACTAGCCATGGTTCTTAACTTCAGTTTATAATTAGATTATTAGTGAGAAATTGGTCTTCCCCTTATCCATGTTTGGACTAGATCATATATGGTACTTTTATTGTGGCTGGTTTAGTGTTCCCCTTCCTGTAGGAATTTTCTTTCCCTTTACCTTGGCAAATATGATCTACCCTCATGTAACTGCTTTATTTTTGACCCTTTGACACTCACTGATGTGTATTCAAGGATCTTCAATTAAATGTAACTGGGCTAAGCAGAGGGCTGACCTCATATTTTTACAGCTGTATCACAATTTCTTCTCCCCAAGGATTTCAAATTATGTTTGTTATTATTCATCACTTCTCATTAAAGATACATCAGAAAAATCTTTTATAATTATTGCAGGTCTCCTGAAGTTTACACTCATCTGCTCTAAAATTCTAAAATTTACACTGTTTAGTAACTCTACCTATCTTCAAAGAATTAACTGGATTCTGATCACTTTCCTTTGAAGGGCTCTTATCTGAAAATTTTCTGTCTTCAACACTCTAATTCTGTAAACCTGAAAGATAATTTTTCCTAATGAGCTTTTTTATTAATACTGTTTCTCCACTCTACCATTGCATCTTAATAGTATAGATCTACAAGCTTCACTAAAATTGTGCTGATATGGAAGCATCGTGAAAGTAGAGGAAGAGACCACATCAATTTACATCGTATGATTTGGGATAATTATTTCTGTTTTTTCATTTTCACAAAAAATGGCATATGTTAACTAACAGCAGTAGAATTATATTGGTCTCATACCTGTATAAGATGAGAATCAGTCCTTACATAATATGGTCAGACAGGTGGAAGCTGGGGAAAATGCAACTGCTCAAATTTACTATTATCTGTCAATCACTATATATTACTCTGAAAAACAGGTAGCAGTTGTTACCTGAAGTTAACCAGTTAATAGACTGGGCATGTAGTGTACACAATGCTTTAATACAATGTTATATTCTTTTCTGAGTTAGTTAAGGTTGATATTGGTAGTGTTACACAACTCTTTGATCTAATCCTTCCATCCACAAGTCACTTTCTGGGTTTACTCTAGCAAAGAGGCTGCTAGCCTCCTGTGAACTCTATGCTTGCACTGCATATGCTGTATTGCAACATCTTGGGGTTGTTGCACACTAAGGTTGATTTAATGTGCTTTAAAATCAGCCCACAGGCTTGCATTTTCTTGATTCCTTCTACCTATATGCTTGTGGATGCATGGAAGACCGGCTCACCCAGCAATGGTTTCCTGAGGCAGACACTCCGGTACAAAACAAAACCCTCTGGATGGTCTACTGCCTTCCTTTGCTGCTTGTTTTGGCTCAACTGTGGCTCAGACAAGGGCCCTTGTCATGCCCAGTCTGTTTCAGCTTTTCAGCATTCATTTCAGCTCCTGCACAGTCCACATGTCATTCAAGAGAAACCATTAGAAAAGGGTTGCTAAAGTGAAAGTTTGGATGATAAATGTCCAGAAGATACAGGCTGAAAACAACACTTATAGCAAGCCTGTGTCAGTGTATTCCCAGACACACCACTGTCATGGTAATGGGATGGTTGAAGGAGGTTTGCTATGTTCACTAGTTCTAGGTCATAGTCAAAACCTTTAGGATGAACATGCCAAAAGAAGAAGTGGTCTACAGCCATCCTTGACTCTATGTAGACATGTTGCTAGAGGTTTTGCCTTTAGACTGGAAGCATCTAAACTGGTGGACTCTGACCATCTGTTGGGCATGGCTGCAAAACTCCCTTTTCTTGTGCAGTCAGTGAACAGGAGTGATCACAGCACTTGGGGAATGGACAGTGGGCAGGCTGGACACAGTGCCTATGTATCTTCATTGGCTATGTCCAGACACAGGGTAGTTCATGGCCTCCTTCCACACAAGCTACCACTGCAGCTCCCTGGTACAGACACCATGCCTGATGCAGGACCCAACGCCCACCTTATACAGATTTTAGGGTGGCTTTGCTTCAGTGAGCTCTAGCCTGGTCCCATGGCCTGAATTTGTAGCTGGCATGCATTAGGTATGCTCCTGGACTTCTTCCAAGCTAATTTAATCTGAAGATAAAGTATTTCATGTTCTCATAGAAAAACCTGTGATGCAAACCATAGCATGGTATTAAACTTACTGAGACCAAACATCTCTGGTACTACTGACCATAATTTGACTAAGACAGGGAAAAGACAGGTGCACCTAGAAAACAGAAAATGCCTCTCTTCCTAGTGAATGTTTCAGATGCCCAAATTATTGCTGGTTGTGAAGAATAGTAATCCTTTCCGATTTAAAAAAAAAAAGACAGAGTAATAGAAGTCAGCACCAAAACCCCCAAACCTGTATAAACGCACAATTACTTTTGTTTGGCAATTCAAGTCACACAGTTCAGCAAATCTCAAGCCCACAAAACCTAGGAAATGAAGACTGATGGTACACAGCTGCAGTTTTGCTGGTCCCAAACAACCTCCTAAAATGCCGAAATGCATATACTCTCCCTCAGTCTTGGTATTGCCCAGGCAGTTGGACATTCGACCACAAGGAAGAGACCTAATATGCAGCACCTTCACCATGCTAAAGCAAAACTGGTGCTTGAAAGAAATGTAATGAGCTGCATTTGCTGTACACTTTGAGCACGTGCTTAAATACGAGCTCCATACCTATTCCATTTTAGCACCCTTTCATGTGGGTTTCCATCTTTACTTGCTCACAGCTGACAATATCCCTGGTAAAATAACCCCAGGCACCACTATTGAAATGGACACCAACACAGCATCAAAATGCAGTAAGATGAACCTCTTGAAGTGCCCATGCACCTGTTGCTTTTCATTCAGTAGCTGTGAAAGGTTGCTAGACACGACCCCAAATAACCTTGCCTCACAATTCAAACACTGTCAAGGTTTTGCAACTAATGCCTCCCTTTGCCATTATTCTACTTACATGTAACTTGGTGAATGCAACTCGGTTATATGTAAGTATTTTTTAGTAGGAATTGATAGCTTCTAGGTTGAAAGAACGGAGTTATGGTTCATGGAATGGTTCATGGATATAATATTGCACTCCCTTGTTTTCAGAAACCCTAATTTAAATTACTCTAGCTGTTAAGTCCTGAAATGAGTATGAAAAGAAGAAAGGAGAGAGGGAGTTCATTTACTTCTTAGGAGAAAAATCTTCTTAGCAGAGAGAAAGACTAGGGAAGAGACACCATGATTTAGGAGAAGGTAACTTAATGCTTGGTTCTGCTGTAGTGTTTTTTTAGTTTACATCATTTACCTTCATCAAGTCACCCAAACCTTCAGGGTCACCATGACCTACCTTCTGCCTGTTATGCTTGCTGCTGACAGGAAAATATAATTTCCATCTCTAACAATCAGTCCATGGTTCAAAATTTTTTTCAGAATTTCAGTGAAGTTTTAATCTGTTGGAACAAAATCTCTGAAAACTGTCAAGTAAGAAACAGTCCAATATTTCACTTGGTTAATGGCAAATGCTTGTTTCCAGAACTAAACAGTAGAATTACATTAAGAACTGAATTAATCTCACATAACTTCAGACATATAGGTATGGAATTCAGGGCACATGGGCTGCCAAGACTTGTTCTGCAGTTGATGGAGAGGATGCTTAAAGATCCAGCTTATCCCATTTTCCTGGGCTGAACAAATACATTCCTGGAGGTGCTACTTCTTAACCACAAGGGGTGACTAACTTTGACTGGATACCTGTAAGAAACCAGTGTGGAATAATGTACAATCTACACAAAGAGAACTGGAAAACCTTGGGAAATGAAACGTAACTAGAAAATTAACCCCTCCAATTTTGATGCTATATAAAGGAACAGGAAAATTGAAGGAGTTTATCTAGATTTGTGTATTGGGTCTGGCTGATCTGATTTTCCCCATAGCAGCCCTCATGGTGCAGTGTTTTGTACTGAGAGCTAGAAGGGTGTTGGTAGCACACCCGTGTTGTGACTACTGCTGAGCAGCGCTCGCACAGCACCGAGGCTCTTCCCAACATTCCTCCCCCAGTGGGATGGGGTGGGCAAGATCTTGGGAGAGGACACGACCAGGACAGCTGACCCCAACTGACCAAAGGGATATTCCAGACCATATGACGTCAGCTCAGCTATAAAGCTAGGGAGAAGGAGGCGGGAAGGAGGGGGGGGCGAGTATTCGTTTTTGGGCGGGGAGGTATTCCTTTGTCCTCTGGAGCAACTGCTACACTCATTGGAGCCCTGCTTCCCAGGAAGGGGCCAGACATCATCTGCTGATGGGAAGTAGAGAATAAATCTTTGTTTTTTTTCTTCGCTTCTGTGTGAGGATTTGCTTAGCTTCCCTCTGTTATCATTAAACCACTTTTGTTTTACCAACAAGGTTGGGTTTTTTTTTAATCTTATTTTCCTTCCCCTTTTGCTCTTCTGAGGAGGGAGAGGAAAGGGGGAAGTGATAGAGCAGCTTGGTGGGCTCCAAGCGCTCAGCCAAGGTTAACCCACCACAATTTGAAATGTCATGTACGTGCTTATTTTTTTGAAAAATAAATGCTGCGTCTTCTCTGGTCAGGTTGCCAAAATAAGCTTTGGCGGCATTTTTTGGCCAGTTCTAGTTACAGCCATTTGTACCGGCTTGACAGAAGTCTCTGGTCTTTTCATGCCCAATGTTTGAATAGTGTCTCATCCCAGGAGGGCTATAGTTCAGCAGGGTTTGTAGGGCACTCTGATCAGCCAGGCAGTGATAACTAGTTTACAAGCTGCGGAATTACGAATGTTATAAGTTCCATGAGGACAAGATTTACAACATGCAGAAGCTGACAAGCACTGAAGAAACCACTTCCTGTGCTCGGTACAGATTCTATCACATGATATATTTTTTTACTGCTAAAAAGTTACATACTGGGTTTCTTAAGCTCTTAAGGACACATTATTATATCTGTATTATCTTCATCTCCTCTTTCTCTCTCCAAGTGTCTAATAATATTTAGTGTTCCACAGTGGGATTAAAATTTTATGTTTTAATTTGCCAATAAATTTCAGAAAGTGTCTTCCATTTGTCAGAGAAAATTTCTATAGCTTTAAAATACTACTGAAGTTTTATGTCATTGCGTCTTTAAGCAATTTTTGGATGCTGTAATGAGCCAGGGAGAGAGATGCCTAGAAAACTCAGAAAAAAAGCTCGCATTGTGGGAACTTTTCTGACTTACTATCTTATTAGACTGTAGCTGAGGTTTAATGTAGTCTGCTTCACTTCGGTGATGCCGGCTGTATTACTGTTTTAAACAACGATTTCATAAAACTATCTAGCACCAATGTCCTATGAATCATTAAAGGTGTTGCTTGCAAGATGACTTTCATCTTCCTCATGTTTTGCTGTAGTAAATTTCCACTTTAATACAAGCCACAACTATATCCTTAGGCAGAAATTCATTTCCCTTAAGCTGAGTGGAGATATCTGCAAAGAGAGCTTAGTTTTTGCACTTGTTGTTAACTATTAACATTTAATAGGTTCTGACAACATGTTCAGCCAAGTGCAAGACAGAACTGAGGGCAGCCCTTTGATTCTTAGTGATTCAAAAAGTGACAATGGTAGCATGTCCATTCAGACAGCTAGGGACAGAACCTAGAGTTACAAGTAGCTGTGGACTTTATTCAGATACTGATACTATAGGTGACAGGATCCTGCCAGAAGCATAGACAATAAACCCCCTCAGATTACTACTTTTGTGGAGACTTTTTTGTAGCTTCAAAGTGTGAGCAATAATGTAAGTAAATCTCTTTGATAGCACAGAGAAGGAAAAATGGGATAGGGGCATGACAGGAATAGAGAAGTCCATGGCCATGTAGGAGGTGATCCACAGAATTGATCCACTGAATTACTGATTTTGAAGTGGACACATTTGTGTTTTGTAGAAGCTTGGGCTTCTGTGATGGCTACTCATGAACCACACATAGAGTGAGCTAAGACTGCGAGCTTTTCATCTAAACTTTGTCTCATGGCTGAAGTCACAGCCATCATAGATAGCTACTATTGTGTTTTGTCCTACACTGTTTGGTCTTTTGCCTGAATCATACCATCCTTTCATTTTACTCTACAGACTGGATTGTAACAAAACACCGAACTTCAACAAGCCCAGTAAAGGCTGAGTGCTCCCATTCTTAACCCTGAAGAAACATCCTGAACACTGAAGAGAAGAGATGGTGAGAACAGAAATTGGATATGGCAGGTAACGGAAATTGTGTTGCGGCCACAGCAATTCTATATTTTTAAAATGTTAACATGTCAACAGAGAACAAAGGATATAATGGTAGGTAGCTTAAAGCAATAATGGAGTTTTGCAATAATTTTCCAAGCATTTCTGCAATTTCAAAAATAAAACATGAAGTACAAGCAAATCTGTAATTGGTTAAAAACAACTTGTCTCATTTATTTTTTATGAACTTGAAAAATCAGTCAAAATTTAGATAACCGGAAACATTTTACCAGCTTTCACCAGTACTCTTACTGATGTTCTTATTATTTGTATTATAGCACTAGATAGGAGTTCAATTTACAAACCAGATCACACTGTGTAAATGCAGCCTATACCCTGGTCCTGTTGTTTCTGTGTAATACAAGGGAAAACATCACTCAAGAAAAACAGGGTGCCACAAGGAAGCAATGCAGCAATGCCGATTAGTGTAGCAGACAGATCAACATGTTAACCACTAACTTCCTTGTAAACTAAACATCTAAGCAAAGGAGAGGCTAAAAGTGGAATGTGAAGAAGTGGTAATGTTTTGCTGGAGGCAACGCCACCGAAAGGGATTTGTGGAGACTGGCATAAAGGAGAAATGGAAGAGTCAGCACCTACAAGAAAATAAGAAAAGAGAGTCAGAATGGGAATATGGCACTAAATGCACTGAAAAAAAAGATAAAATCAGTGCCTTACTTAGGAAGACAGGAGATGAAAAGAAAGAAACAATATTCTGATAATATCTTCTAGGAATTGAGGATCTTCAGAAAAGAACAAAGCCAAGCTTTCCTATAAATCATTTCCCAAAGAAAACCAAGCAGCTTATTGCTGTGAGACATGGGATAAATAAATGACCCAGCAGGGTACGTGCACTCAGTGTTTAGTGCAATACAAGGACTTGTTTTGAATTAACCAAATGCATTTACAGAGAGGCACATCTGTCACTTCTGAGAGAAGTTCTGGGAGGAATATCTGATAGCAACTGTTTCTTTAAGTTGGATATCATCTTCCAGGTGCTACTAGGACATATGACTGTACAGTTTCTCCAAGTACAGGTTGTGGGTTGTTTTGTCTTAATGTCAAAAAGCAAAAGAGAGCACAGGCAGCATAACACGACTGAGCTCAGTTTGCTAAGTGGGCCACCACAGGGACAGGATGCATCAGGAAAAGCTTTACACACAAACACACACACAGTTACGGTTAACTGAGACCTTCCCCAATCACTGCTCCAGTGAGACTGCACTGTCAAGCCTGTGAGGAAAAAGTGACACTTCCTCTGATGAATCTCAGTGTTGGGTGGTAGCCTGATCCAACATGTGGTTCCATCTTCATCTTCACCTTCAACCTCACCACTGCTTCTATTAAGTGTTAAGTGTTAGACATCTATGTAACAATATTCCCCCCTGAACAGATTGATGAGGTCCCCCTGCCAAGCCTCCTCTTTTCCATGAAGAAGCCCAGCTCCTTCAGTCTTTCCTCACAGGGCAGGTTCTACAGTGCTTTGATCATCTTTGTGGCCCTGCTTTGGACCCTCTTCAGTCTGTCCACATCTTGTTTGAACTGTGGGCACCAGAAAGGGACACAGTACTCTAGGTGTGTCCTGACAAGGTAGAGGGGGGTGATCCTGTCTCTCTCTGTTAGTAATGTCCCTGCAGATTCATACACTGCTAGCTAGGCTGCTCTTACAGCTTGCCCTGGTCAAAAATAAGGGAGGCGGGGGGGGGGGTTGGGGCCCTTGTAGGTGCTGCTGCCCTCCACACAGCCTCCTCACTGGTGCCCGCAGGCCCTGAGGCTGACTTGGCATCAGGAGGAGCCAGTGTGGACTCTGCAGTTACCAGGCAGCTCCAAGTTTCAGAACAGCTAAACTACAAACTGTCCATCATAACCATGGCTTTAAGAACTTTAAGTGAATGAAGTCTAGATGGTTTTTGCAGGTTTTAAATCTTTAGGGACAAAATTCTCAAAATATCTGTTTTAATCAGCAGACAAAATGATTGCCAGTGAAAAAAGATTAGGAAGAAAAGACTTCCTCTCATCTCTGGTCATTACATCAATTAAGATCATTAGAAGAACCTTGGAAATTTCTTGCATCGATGGCAATTTCCATGTGTTCTTCAGAAAAGGGGAACACAGAAAGGATAAATAATCTGTTTGTTCCAAACAATGGTTTGAAACTCTGAGGTATATGACTACTTTCTATTAAAAAAGAAAATTAGCTGAAAAACATTCTTCTGATGTGTCTCTCAAATATTCCGTAAATATATGTATCTTGGACAAAAAAATATACAGATAACTAACACCTGTGATCTGCCTCATTCCATGGAACTATTTTGGTGAATATTTATTAATGAAGTATATATTTGCTGATGCAAATAATTCATAAATACTTCATGAGTGGTCATAAAGCAAATGAAGCTAGACATACTTATTCTACTTATTGAAAAAAAAAAACAAACCAGGAAGCTCATTTTCCAGCTAAAACTTTTGGTATAAGAAATGCTACCCCTTTACTCTATGTGGCCTAGAGTAAGAGTATATTTTAAATCTTCCTTTCTGAAAATCTTTTAAAACCTGGTTTCATATTTCAGAGTTTTCTTATAAAGGCCTCCACTTTTTTGTGTCTCTCTCCAAAGAAACAAGAATTAAAAAGACATAAAATTGTAGAAAAAATATTGAATTTTAAATATTTCTAAAAGTCTCTTAAAAATTCTATATAGAAAGGCCTGTGCCTGTTAAAGTTTTAATTTGAGGTGCACTTTTCAGCCAGGCACATTTGTATGCATATAGACCCCGGTGCCATACGTTGAGTTGTATGTAACCTAAAGGATGGGGTGGCAGATTTAACTTTACATTCTAACAGTCTCTGTGTAATGCCCTTCTTTCATAGTTCTCTTTTCTAAGGTTTCTATTCTGATTTTGAATATAGTACACGCAGGTTTCCTCTTATAAATATAATCAAGGAGCAATAATAACTGTACCTGTTGAGATTAAAAGAATTCAGACAAACCTATAGGATGGGATGGATTCCTTAACTTATGGCAAATTTTAGCACTGATCATTCTCTATACACTGGGATAGGCATTGGATTAACTTCAGTGGCACTACTTTTAATTTAACACAGTGGGAAAACAAAGTCAGGTCTCTATGTGCAATGACTCGTCACAGGTATTATAATACATTATCCTGAAATCTGCCTGTTATGTCAACAGAGTGGCTATTGACTTAGTCGAATAACAGTCAAAGAGGTCCTTACTGAGGTAAAAGTTGTTGAGTGTTTTTAAGAAAAATTTGTAATGCTATTTATGATTAAGTGAAACATCATGAGAGCAAGAGAGATGAAGAAAAACCCAAAACTTTTTACATAATAAGTTTCTTTTATTTATCCATTAATTTGTTCATCTATCTTTTAATATAGTCATCCTGGTTTTAATTATTGCTTGATTTAAATGCAACAAAACCAAAATAATCTGCTGCTGAAGTTTGCTCTGTTTATTAGCTAGGTTTAACCTAGAACTTTGTATGAAATCTGTCATGAAACATAAATTAGTATTATTTAGCTGTTTTTAAAAATCACCAGTTATAATCAATATTACCGTCCTCTCCCATTAACTTGTGGTTTGACTATAACCTGGTTCTACTGTGAATGTCCTGTGGCTTTTCCCTGAGGGAAATTTTGTTCACTGCCTGTCTTAATTTTGGCTGGGATAGAGCTAATTTTCCTTCTTAGTGGCTGGAATAGTGCTGTGTTTTGGATTCAGTATGTGAATTGGTATGAGAAGAATGTTGATAATATACTTATGTTTTTAGTTGTTGCTAGGAAATCAAGGACTTTAAATTTAAACTTCCCATGTTTAGCTAATGTGCAGGTGCACAAGAAGCTGGGAGAGAGCATGGCTAAGACAGCTGACCCAAACTAGCCAAAGAGATACCACAGGATGTTATGCTGAATATATAAACTAGAGAGAGTTGGCTGGGGGAAGCAGATCGCTACTCGAGCATCGGTCAGCAGGTGGTGAGCAGTTGAATTGTACATCACTTGTCTTATCTGGAGTTTTATTTATTTTTTTTTTTATTGTTGTTATAATCCTTTTCATTACTACCATTATTATATTTTATTATTGTTGTTGCTATTGTATTTAATTTTATTTTAGTTATTAAACTGTTCTCATCTCAACCCATGAATTTCACTCTTTTTTTCAATTCTCCTTCCCATTCCACTGGGATAGTTAAACAGAAAAAGAGAATGGGATACTGACTCTGTATGCAAAAATAAATCTCTTTGGAAAACCTAATTTACCTAGTGTGGGTCGAGAGAGTACTTGCATGAGTAAAGGCTACAGTACATAGGAGAGAAAGTAAAAGTAACTGTTAGATAGTAAGACCTAAAACATCCTTTTTTAGATCTGTGCAAAGACCCAACTTGGACATTTCTTCTAACTTTTCTGAAACCAGCCTTACGTGCACGAAAAGCTACATGAGGACATATGTGAGGAAACGAAGCTCTGTTTCTTTGTGAAGACAAATGGGTCCAAGATAATGACAAAGCAGGGACTGAGTCAAGACACTGTGTAGCAGCAAGAAAGCGGACAGCCTGGATTCCCAGACATATCACAGGATGGTGTCCTCAACCTCCAGGTTGGTCAACACTGCTTAGGGAATATAAAGTTCTGACCGTTTAAGAGCAATGTACTGGGTAGTTACAGAAAGAAGTGTTGCTAAGTTTGAGAATTTACATTGGAAAGGCCATTAATAAGAAGCATTTCCATTTAGCTGAGTGAAAGATGTGGCGATGGTCTGAGGAGGACCTTCTCGGGGTCGCATATGTGAGGATGTAGGAGCCAAAAGAAGAATTTGGAGGCCTGAATGTATATCTTGTGAATTAAACATGACAGTCATATAGTGGCACACACACACCCGACAAGAACCAACACTTCTTTCTCATGGCAAAGTAAACTGCCTGTTCCCCATAAGCAGGGGGTGGCAGAGAGGGAGAGGGGAGGAATCTAGATGCTTACAGACAGCCCAAAGAAGAGCTTTTCTTTATCTTAAAAGACTGTAGTACTCCAGAAATCAGCCAAGGCACCAGAAAAAGAAAACTGTTTCTCAAACCACTTTGGGAAATGAAACTGGCCATTTAACAAAGGGCCAGGCCTAAGCTGCCAGAGTTTGGGATAAATTACATACTACGCTGAAGTATCAGATTGTAGATAGGAGCTGGCATACTCCACAACAGATTGACTGGTCCACTCTTTCTTATCAGAAAGGCTGGAAGCCCTTGGTGTTTCCTCTAGCTGTCCCAGTGCTTGTTTGTGTTCAGAATGACCCATAGGACACACTAAGGTCAGGCAATCTGGCACCCACTGGAGAGGGTGCTTCTGAGAACCAGTGCTCATATCTTTCTGTAAAAGTAGCTACAACCATTGCTCACGCCTCAAATCCAACAGCCAGTGTATAAGCAAGGGTGAAACAGCTGATTATACTCCATAAATATGTAACATTTAACAGCATCACATAACTTCTGAATTTGGAACTGCTTAGCAGCTGCTAGCAACCCTTTTCCACGTCCTCTAGGCAGAGTGATGTTGGAGTTGCTTTTTAAAGTTTTAAGTAAATGTTTTCTGTCAAAATAAAAACACGGTGAGAGTGCAGTCAAAACTAACAACAAGGTCTTTGTGAGCTCAGTTTACTCTACTCGCTTTTCACAATTGAGAAGAGCTGTAAACCTTACTGAGAAAGCTTGCCTTGGAAGAAAGGTTTCTAAGAACAGTGTTCCCTCCCATCTTCCTCCGACAAGGCGGGCTGTAACAGTTTTTCCTGTGGGATGTAAAATAAGCTTAGGCATTGCCAAACAAATGGGACTAATACTGCTGTGCTGTGCATTGTGTGTCTAGCAAGATTTCTCTTCCCCACAGTTCAGACACTGGATTATGAAATCAGTGGAAAAATGCCACTAATGTCCACAAATGCAAGCATATTCTACCTTAAGAGAAAATTAGTTTGTCTAGTTGTATGTAAAAAATTCCAGTCAGTAACAAAATTGTCCAGGGGCAATAGCAGCAAATATCAATTCAATGATTTAAGAAAATAAGGAAAACTGTGTGTCAATCACAACAAGTAAAATACACCTGAGGGGGAAAATTACTTTCATTAGATAAAAAAGGCAGTTGGATGACAACAATTCTGCTAGTTGGAGGTGATGATGCATGTGAAGTTTTAAGTAATAATATGCTTTTATCTCTTCTCTGTTTCTTTATTTTCTCATTTCAGTTTGGACTGAAAGTTAGTTTCTAATATTGACAGCTTCATAAACTTACTTGATGTAAATCAGCATAGCCTTACTAACTTCCAAGCTGCACAGTTGATTTGCATGAACCAAGGTGCTGGCTTAGACTTTTTTAGTGTGTTCGCATAACTTTATTCCTGCACATCTCCAATTTTTAACTGCCTGTTTGTGTTACATACACAATAGCTTTCAAGTCTCCAAATAAAGGTTTATTGACAGTGCCATGGAAAGGTTTATTAACTCAGAGTTTGTATTTGAAGATGGTAACCACAGACTACCCAAACAAAATCAGTGCAACTACATGAATTTAGAGCAGTGAAAAACCTGATAAGCAGTGACCTCTTAGAAATGTTCCAATTTTTGTTTTTCCATGGGAAGACCACTTTGGTTTCTGTTTCTACTTCTTACATTAAATATAAATTCTCTGAGGATTGCACAGTAGAGAACTCTGTCATGTTACAGAGACTGAATTTCTTTTTCTTTTCTTATTTTTTTTTTTAAATTCAAAGTACAAAGCCCCAAGTGCTAAACTTTATGAGGCCTGTAATAGGTCCTTGGCCTGAAAAATAGTAAGGAATAGAAATAATTAATAATAATCTAATACCAAGCACTTATGTCATGCCTTTCATCTAAGGAAGTCAAACCACTTTATAAACAGCAATGAATTAATAGAGGAATGTTTTGCCACAGGCAAAAAAGTGAAACAAGAAACCATCTCTTTCCTCCCTGTCGCCTGTCTAACTCCACAAAGGCAATAATTCTGTGAGTGAGAATCATACCACTTTTTAGTGCTTGTTTCTTAGCACTTCTGGAAACTTGGATTGTGCTGTTCCTCTACACAAAGTCTCCCAGTGTGCAAGGAGCCACATGGCGGGATCAGTTCAAGCAAATGTCAGGCCTCCATAATTTTCCTTTTCTAGGTTTTCCTGTGGTGCCATCAAATACCGGGGAAGGACATACAAATCACCAATGCATTGATTTGTTATTGATTTGCTCCTTTTTTGTTCTTAGTTGCACGTGGGTGGAAATAACCATTTCATGCTCATGAAAGAATGGGGGCAACTGAAGAAAGTCCACAGTAGAGCAGTAGGAACAACTGGATGTTTTAAAGACATGATCTGTGAGCAAAGATAAAAAGAACTGGGGGTGTTCAGCCTAGTGAGGAGTAAGGACAATCATGAAAGCAGCCTTCAAGTGTAAAAAGGTTACTGCAAAGAAGATAGTCATAACTTAGTCATTCTTGTAACTAGGATCAAAAATAATGGACAGCAAAGATGGAACACTATCCAAACAGTGATGAGCTGTGTGACAGCTAAGCCCTGGAATAGACTGTATTTACTGTGAACTCTCCGTTATTGGGAGTATTTCAGATTAGACAAATATCTCTTGTGTAGTGTTAGTGGCATTCCTGATCTGGCCTTTGAGTAGGGGAATGACTTTGGTGGCCACTTGAAGACTCTTACAGGCCCTGCTTTATATTAATCTGGTTTTAGGACAATAATGGGTTTTACTTCCAGGGTCAGATTAAACACAAGGACTCTAGAGGCTGTAATCCTCCAATTTCACAGTGCTGAAGTGAAGTCGATGAGAATTAGTTGCTAAGTCATTAGACAAGTGTTTGAGGAGATCTGCATCTTTTCTTTATGAAAGTTCTTAGAAGCAGCAGAAGCACTTTATAAAGCATTGAAGGAGGTTATATTTCATTATAAAGCAGAACAGTGCCTCAGCTTTTTGAAACAAAGTTTTTAATTAATACTTTAACAGAAAGGCTCTAAACATATTGCGTCTATGTACATTTCAAGAAACAGTCAGTCAACAGAGTATTCAGCACATTTTTTCCAGTATCCTGGCAAAGACAAATGAGTCAAACCTAGGGAGATGTGCCAGATGCGGGTAACAATGCTTCCTTCTTGCATAGTCATGAAAACAAATCCACCACTTTCACAGAAGTGTGACCATATTGCTCTTAGTTCAGTGAGTTTTTCTTACTTACACCCTCTGTATCTAGTGAGGCACTTTTAGGGGTAGATGATCATCTTGGTAATGTTTGATAATGAACTTTAGGTGTATTTGTCACTTGAGACAATATATACTTAAAGCATTGCAGGCAGCTAATCACACCATTAGAGTTTTCTCAGGTGGTTTTCCTGAAAACAAATACTAAATTATGGCTAATAAGCCATTTATACTCTGCTGAAGCTGGGGGGGAATAGGTATGCTGTGTCTTCATTTTATCTCATCTGTGTTAGATATGCCACGTAATTCAGAAAAGAAGAACAAAGGAAATAGTACAGGAAGAGAAAATAGGGTGACAGATGCTGGACATGGCAAAAAACCCCTGTTACTGTTTAGCAAAATGGGAAAGAAGTACGACATTAAATATATCTTATTCAATCTACTAACTCCAGTCCTTTTCCTTCAATGTTCTTAGAGAAGGGCAATGTGGCAAAAGGTTAACTTAAATGCAGATTTTAGGTATGCTTAAGTTTGATCAAGAGAGTCAAACACCTTGTGTACCCTGCATAAAGCAAGGTATTCATTTAAGTACCACTCATTTCCCCTTAAGCTCTCTTCCTGACTAGGGGAGAGAATAACACTTTTCCAAATAACAGTTTAGAGAATATAAGACAGACAGTTGATCCAAAACATCCTCTGGGGGAGTATTTTTCTTTTTAGTGGTTATGGAAGGAGTATGAGGTGGCTAGCTTCCTGTTTTAAACACCTGAATGAGGGAAATGCCCTAAGTATAAAATCTTCATCTTTGTGGCTCTAAGCATGAAATATCACAGACAAATTTACTACCATGTAATTAAAAGAATTAGCTAAATACAAACATGACTTTTTTCTCCCAGATTTGATGAGAGGTTGTTTTGCCTCCACAAGCTTGGACACCAAAGTGCTTGCAATGCATAGAATCAGGACCACAATAACGTACTTGTGTTTTAAGGGGTTTCCAGTCCCAAACTCAGGCCTGATCCTTTTGGAGTCTTTTATCAACTCATAAAAGCAAGAGGAATTTAAAGCTGCATTTTCAAAATCTTTTACCCTGTTCAGAAAGCTAAATGTGCTTTCTTATTTGCAACTTTGTGCTATGCTGTTTGCCATATACAGACATTTGGGAAACTCCAGATGCAAACTTCAGTGGTACAGATTTTTTTCTGCTCATGTATGAGGAGTAAGGTCCCGATCCTCTTGCTCAAATGCACTAGCTTCTGACATCAACTAAAGAATGTGACTGATGGCTCATAGATGATGGAATATTAATGAAATGTTCCCATTCAACAACAGATTGCATACCTTTTACCTAGTACTTTCCATCTTTTGTAGTTCTTCAGCACATAGGTTTTTTTCTTTGAACAATTCTAAGAACTACTTGATTGTGATTTCTAACCACCTTTTACTTCCAATGCAGCACTTTCTAACAGCCCAGATCATCATGTTTTCAGAAGTGCTTAGAAGTCCTTCTAATTATGATATGTTTATCCACATTTTCAATAGAAACATCTATTTTCTATTTACTGTTGCATGCCTTACACTGGATGTGTTTGAACTCAGCTGTGAAGACTAAGGCATGCATTCAAGACTACCATTAATTTCCATGAGAATAAAGGGCAGAGTTAATAAGGGAGTTGCTCAGGGAAACTAAGGAAATGTTCTTTTTTCAATATTTAGAGGATTTTCATTTTGTGTAAGAAGTGCATGAGAAAAATTTGCCTTGTTAGGCACAGCAAGAACCCCACATAACCTGAGCCTGAAGATTAATTTATCTCTTTTTCTTTGAGTGGCCAGGCTGAAAACAGTAAAAGGATTTTTAGATCTAAATCTCAATGTTATCAGAATATACAGCGAGTAGAAAGCCTCTTTTTTAATGGAACAGAAAACTCTCTGGTAAGACAAAATCAAAATTAAGGAGTGAATAAGTAAAACTCCCTTGACCAACTGACCGGTTCTTTGTGAGGCAGATTCTTCCCTTTGGATATTTTCTCAGACCAGCAGATATTAGTATCTTCCTTAGTTTCCATAAATTCTTCTCAATTCCATAGAAAATCTGTGCCTTTTGACCACCTCTGAGGCAAGACTCTGCTGGTGCCTGCCTTCCTCAAGTGTGTCCCAGCTTTTTCCTCCTAGATGAAGTTACTTCTCTCTCTTCCATGGCACTATAGATGACTTCCAGCTGTAGATGTGTCATGCTTCTCATCAAGGTTGCAGATTCCTCTTCTTTCCTCTGATGCTGAGTGCAGTAGCTAAGATAAGGTGAGCAAAGTCATCTCCCTACCTCCTGCCATAGTCTGTCAACACAGCAGGTTATACAGCAAATGGTTGAACACAGAAATAAAACAGATAGAATTTCACAAGAAACAAAATCCAGGTTTTGTGTAATACTGCTTATCACAATCCCCACACTGCTGTTTGTTGGGTTGATTGTTGAGCATATTATAATCTATTTGGAGAAAACTTCCCACTAGTCTTAGTTAAAAGCATTCAGTTCCTTGTCATTGTGATACAAAGATGCATATGGCTGAGGCCCAAACATATCGTGACATGTTTTGGAAAATTTTGGCTAAATAACCCCATACAAAGATTACCTCTAGCATTTAAAAGGTTAGTGCCTTCAGAACTTTCAATTATAATATTCAGGACAATAAATGACATAAATATTTTGTGTTTAATATCACAAAAAATAATCGTTCAACAAAAGGTCCACATTTAATTAATGCCGAGCGGGTGCGAGGTTGAGGCACTTTTTTCAACATAAACGTCAGCACAATTGTATTTGTTCAAAAGGCAGGCTGGAGAATTAGTTTGCTTTATGAGTAATATGAGCTATCTCCAAAGGATGAAGTGTGCAGAGCTGCATGATTTATCTCTGCTTGTGGTGAAAAAGGATTCTGAGAAGAGTAGTGAAAAAGCCCTCAGACATGTTGGGAACGCCCCTAAACAAATCAACAAATGACAATAGCCATGTGTCTAAAATGTCACCCCCTACCCAAGGGTTGAGACACCTGAACAAGACCTATCTATCAGTACAGTAACTAGCCTGTACTGAAGTTTTTTCTAGTTCTGTTTTCTTCCAGATGAGCAGAATGATGCTTGTTCTATTAAGTTAAGCTACATGGAGGGTGGGACATTTTCTACTGACATAAGAGCAGCCCTCTGCAAGGTAGGGAAGTAGAGTTCTCTGCTTTTAATTTGTATTTCTCACAAATGCTTCTCAGCCACCAGCTTAAAGGTGCATTCTGACCCATTTTCAGAATTCCCCTTGTCTTTTACCAAATGTATGTTCAGTGGGGATAGAAACTATCCATTAGCTAGACTCATGTATATGACCAGGAGTGTCTAGAGTCTTGTTCCCTTCTACAATACACATCCTGAACCCTATAAATCTCTGTACAATTACAGAGCTTTAAGAAAACAGGAAAAACATTCCTTCCATTGCTTATAACCTAAATAGTGCCCTTTTCTGAGCATGTGTATGTTCGAGTCTCTTATGTTAAGGCAGATCTTGGAGATAAGTCTTTGGCTTCCTGGGTCAGCGTGCTACGCACCAGTCCATAAAAAGTGAACCACATACAACTGCCTTTGAATGACATAACATTCTAAGACTAGCCATATGTGTTAGGAGTGTTAATGAAATTCACACAACTTGGCATCTGGACACCTGCACCCTAGTCTTAGGGTTGTTGTGTTTCATCAAAGCCAAATGAGAACAGAAAACACTCAAAGGTATCTCTACTGATAACACCTTTGTAGGCACAGAATATTTCAGTGGTATTTTCTAGCAGTTTTATTCCTTCTTCTGGCTCTGTGCCCCCAAACCATCTTCATGGCACAGAAAGATAATTTCACTCTGCCATCATTAAGACGTGCTTGGGGTTTTTTCTTCCAAGAGTACCAAAGCCTACTAATCAGGAAGCTTTTTTCATCTATCCCTCAAGCAGAGAACAGAGGTCAGATTTGAAGTAGAATATGTTGAGTACCAGATAGCTGTCATTGAAAGACAGCCTTAACATCATCCAGATGGCCAGGATCTTGAACTGACTAAAGATAAAAAGACATTTTACCCCATCTCCAAATCTTCTTTAAGGCTCTTACTCAGCAAAGCACTGAAACATGCCAGCAAATTTAGGGTTGTGCTTGATCCCACTGACTTCACTGGGATTATTGAGGTGCTTAAAATTATGCATATGGTTGAGTACTTCGCTAGATTGACACTTAATTCCTCTTCGGCATTTCAAAAGCTCACAAAATTATGTTCTGAACTGGTGAGGAATAGAGTGTACAAATATATTTTTTTCCCATAATAGCAAAAGTAAAAAAGCTTCGTAAATAAATCATAGTGTCCCTGAATAATTTCTCCAAGTTAATTTTATGGGTTATGAATGGTCCTATGTAACTACAGGATTTCCTGGGTTTGTGCAGAGGAAAAAAAATGAAAAAGAAAATAAGTAAAGTTTGTGTAACCTGTTCCAATATCTCACCAGCCTCATAATAAAAATTTCTTCCTTATATCTAATCTAAATCTAGCCTCTTTCAGTTCAAAACTACTGCCCCTGGTTCTGTCTTTCTTATAAGGACCCTTTAAATACTGAAAGGCTGCAGTTAAGGTCTCCCCAGAAGCATCTGTTCTCCGGGCTGAATAACTCTTACTCTCAGAGCCGTTTTTCCTAGGAGAGGTGTTCCAGTTCTCTGACCATTTTTATGGCCCTCGTCTGGACCTGCTTTAACTGGTCCATGTCTTCCTTGTACTGAGGACCCCAGAACTCCATGCAGTACTCCGGATGGAGTCTCACAACAGCAGAGCAGACCAGGAGAATCACCTACCTTGACCTGCTGGCCACGTCTCTTTTGATGAAGCCCAGGATAGAGCTGGCTTTCTGGCCTGCAAGTGCACATTGTCAGCTTGTCCAGTTTTTCATCCACCAATATCCCCAAGTCCTTCTCTGAAAGGACTGCTCTCAATCCCTTCACCCCCCAGCCTGTATTTATATTGAGGGTTGCCCTGACCAAGGTGTGGGACCTTGCACTTGGCCTCTTTGAATTTTATGAGATTCACATGGGCCCACTTCCCAAGCCTGTCAAGGTCCCTCTGGATGACCTCCCTTCCCTAAAGAGTATCCACCACACCATCAGCTTCGTGTCATCTGCAAACTTGCTGAGGGTGCACTCAATCCCACTATCTCTGTCATTGTTGAAGATATTGAATGTATGCACTGCTTTCCCCCAGATTGTTCTCCATAGTCAAATAGTTACAGGAATCCTTATTGTATTGTGTAAACTTTCTGTCTGTGTCTTGCTCTGACTCATGTGCACTCATACATACACACACATGCAGACAGATACAATATGCAAGACAATATATAGAGATATGAATAGAAACTCACTCTATTTGTCAGATGTTTTTTAGATTTTGTACCAAGTCCTGTAGACACATTGCATACTACAACTGCATGTAATGTCTTACAGACCTTTTATAGTTTTGTGAAAGGGTTAAGAGGCAAGTAGGTACAGGAAGTTACCAGCAGAGTCACTAGCAGCTATGCTATGCAGTAGGTTCACAAATGATCCAGAAGTGAGGGGGTTAACTGGGAGAAATGTTGAAGTGAAATTTTGATAAATGCAGAATAATGTCCATGGGAAAAATTACATTCAGGATTAATAAATCAAGGTAGATTCTTACTCCGTGTGACTGGTATCCCCTGCTTCTGACCCTAGGTAAGACACCTGGGTGATACTGAGGGCTTTGTCTTGAATGCCTCAGAGAACACTGAGAATAAAAGAGAAATCTTTATTATTTCACTTGTATGTATCTGATACACTGTGCACTGTTCAGATCACAGCACCTCAGGAGGAACTCTGCAAGGACTAGGACAGATCTGGAGAAAGCTGGCAAGGGTGGTCAGAGAAACAAAATGACTTCCACATATGTTAAGACTGAACAGACTACAACTCTGCAGTTTGAAAAACAGATGTCCGAATGGAGCTATGATTAGAATCATAGAATCATAGAATATTAGGGGTTGGAAGGGACCTCTGGAGATCATAAGGTCCAACCCCCCTGCCAAGCAGGACCATAGAATCTAGGGCAGGTTACACAGGAGCACATCCAGACGGGTCTTGAAAGTCTCCAGAGAAGGAGAATCTACAGCCTCCCTGGGGAGCCCATTCCAGTGCTCTGTAACCCTCACAGTAAAGAAGTTCCTCCTCATGTTGAGGTGGAACTTCCTGTGCTCTAGTTTGTATCCATTGCCCCTTGTCCTATCACAGGGCACAAGTGAGAAGAGGTTGTCCCTTTCTTCTTGACACCTAGCCCTCATCTATTGATACACATTAATTAGATCCCCTCTCAGTCTTCTCTTCTCCAGAATAAAAAGCCCCAGGTCTCTCAACCTTTTCTCATAAGGCCGGTGTTCCAGTCCCCTCATCATCCTCATAGCCCTCCATTGGACTCTCTCAAGTAGATCTCTGTCCCTCTTGGACTGGGGAGCCCAGAACTGAACACAGTACTCCAGGTGAGGTCTCACTAGGGCAGAGTAGAGGGGGAGGAGGACCTCCCTCGATCTGCTGGACACACTCTTCTTAATGCACCCCAGGATACCATTGGCTTTCTTGGCCACAAGGGCACATTGCTGTCCACCAGGACTCCAAGGTCCTTCTCCACGGAGCTGCTCTCCAGCAGATTGCCTCCCAGTCTGTACTGGTGCATTTTGTTACTCCTTCCCAGGTGCAGGACTCTGCACTTCTTCTTTTTGAACCTGATTGAGATATATAAAGTAATGAATGATGTGAATAAGGTGACTGGGGAATGATAATTCATTATTTTTTATAGAACAAGAACTTGGGAATACCAGAGGCAGGATTCAAATGAAAAATAGAAAATGTTTTTGCACACGATACACAATCAAAGTATAGAATTCATTATCACAGAATATTATGTAAATCAAATATTTGACACACTTAAAAAGGTACAAGAGAAATCCCTGGAGGATAGGCAGATATTAAACCCCATCTTACAGATACAACCTCCAGATCTGGACGATTTTGTATATGATTGTAAAATAATACAGCATCTCAGAGTACAGATTACCGGACACATCCCTATACTTAAACTCTTTCCCTGTATATTGGGCCAGATGGATCTTTCATCTTCCCTGGCACATCATATCTCATGTTTCATTAATATCTATCATGTAACGCCCATCAGTCAAAATACAGCTTCTGGGCTTAACTGATGCTTCAAGACTGATTATCTAGTTTTAGAGAGAGTATATTTTATTTGTCCAGGAATAACCTGTATTCTTTTATAGATTTAATTTAATCTTTGAAAAATTCCATGAATCCTTGTATTAAAATATCTTATCAGGTAAATTGTTCTGATCATATATATGTCATCAGAGGATTTATAGAGTAGGTTAAATCATCATGCAGTACAAGGGCCACTAATATATTTTTATTGCAAGATACAGCTGTGATTCTAGAAATTGCTTCCTCAATAGATAAAATATACTATTAAAAGTGATACACCAGGAGTTAAGTCTATCATGTTATGGGCTATACCTCAGACAGTTAGCAAAAGAAAAGTCATTCCCATGGAAAACCATTAAAAAAAAAAAAAA